>QXTE01000088.1:3157200-3722854 GCA_003942145.1 Platysternon megacephalum
CTTCTGAAAGGTTGCCGACCCCTGTCATATAGCATGTGCTTTGCTATTCTGGTGAATAAGTTGTTTGCATCAGCTTTTTGTCCAAAATGGAATATAGCGATTTTAATTTCAGACCCCTTTGCTACACTGGACATTTATATGGACAACGAGAATATCCAGTGTTATAATAATCAATGCTAAACCTTTTTGAGGAGATACAAAGCTTCATGCTGCCAGTTTTAAGGCAATATAACTATTAGGGATTAGGATGAGACCTTAATGGGGACCACATATGCCGAGGGGTTTCTTGAACTTTCCTCTAATACATTTGGTGCTGGCCACTGTTGGAGACAGGATACTGGACCAGATGAAGATAAGGCTGATCCAGTATGGCAATTCCTATGTTCTTGTGTGTACAGACTATGGATAATGTCTCTGTGTTTCTGTCTATTGAAACAAACACAACACACACCACTACACTCTAAGTTAGGGTGACCAGATGTCCCGATTTTATAGGGACAGTGCCGATATTTGGGGCTTTTTCTTATATAGGCTCCTATTCCCCCCCCCCCCGGTCCCGATTTTTCAAACTTGCTATCTGGTCACCCTACTCTAAGTGCTGGCAATGGTAGACTATTGTCCAAATGAATTGACTAGGAATTATAATGTGAGTATTAAATACAGATATGTCTGTAGGCCTGGTTTGATATATGTAACTTGCCTCATTTTTTAGTGGACATCATTGGGAAGGTGAATGGAAGATTAAATTGTAAATAGGGGCTTAACAAGCAGTATGCTAGAGTCAGAATGTCTGTGCTGGCGAAGATAAGCAGGAGCACCTGGATGCTAGGGACCATGGGCAAGATAAACCTGGAATGTAAAGATCAGTTTCTACATGGACAGAGCATACTGTACAGGGATTGGTTCTTGAAAACTAACCAAGCCTACCATGAAGCATATGATGCAATGTATGGTTAAGAATGCATGTGTTATTAAAAATGTATATAAGGTAAAGTTTTGCTGTGTAACTTTGGATGTGTGGAACACCCTACATGCACCCCCTACGCTTGAGTCTGATCAACTCAGCATAGCTTTGATGTATGCCAAATAAAGGAACCTGAATGATGAGACTGGAGTCGAACTGAGTTCTTGGGGAACGAGTGGAAGAGGTATCAGGAAAACCCCAACAACATCTACACACATTCTCCTAACATTCAGTTGGATACCCATCTGCAAAGTGCCAGCATTCTAGAAGCATTAAAATTCTGTGCTTGGATAGAATTCTACTGTATTGTATTCTATTTAGGTTCTTATACCTTGCTTATCACTGTAATCCCTGAGTGCCTAGAATCTCACCCTAGATCATTCCCAATTCCTGTAACTCTTGGATAGATACGCAGTAGGCTGTGTCTGTGTCCCTTAACGTCCCCAAATTCTTGGAATGGGGGAAGAAGTGGGGAGCCAGAAAATGTCATATTTTATTTTTTGAAGTTTTGGAAGTCCCCATGATCACTTTTCCACAGCTTTCCATCTTCCACTGGAATCAAGGGCTCTGAGCTTTGTAAATACAATACTCCAGGAGCTCCAACACAAATGAGCTCACAGAGGTGTGTTTTCTTTAAGGGAGTGAACAAATCAGTAGTCTCCCACCCAAGAGCACACCACAACTCAGAAGCAGGCTTCCTCTTTTTCCTTTACTGGCATTTATGAGACAGCTAGCACTGTTAGGCCTCATCTATACTAGGGGATTTTAGCAAGAACATTTTCCAATAGGGCTGCCAGCAGGTGGATTCCTACTGTTGACAAGACTCCGGCAGCTTACAACATTTCTATACCATGTTGATTAAAGCTGCTCAGAGAAAGGGGATAAAAACACCAGAAGTCATTTTGGCTCTAGAGCAGGGGTAGGCAACCTATGGCACGCGTGCCAAAGGCGGCACGCGAGCTGATTTTCAGTGGCACTCACACTGCCCGGGTCCTGGCCACCGGTCCGGGGGGCTCTGCATTTTAATTTAATTTTAAATGAAGCTTCTTAAACATTTTAAAAACCTTATTTACTTTACATACAACAATAGTTTAGTTATATATTATAGATTTATAGAAAGAGACCTTCTAAAAACGTTAAAATGTATTACTGGCACGCGAAACCTTAAATCAGGGTGAATAAATGAAGACTCGGCGCACCACTTCTGAAAGGTTGCCGACACCTGCTCTAGGGCTTTGGCGGGTGCTCCCTTTGGTGTAGCTGAGGTGGGGCGTTAGCACTGGTGAGAAGTCTTTGCTAAAGTTCTGTAGCATAGACAAGGCCTTAGAGATGTTGTCTTTCATATTAAATGTTAAAATAAGGTCTCTTCTTCTTGTCTTTTCTGGTTGCTCACATGTAAGTTAAAGGCTTCCTGGCACTTAAGAAAAAACGGGAAGCCCTACTGGCCTAGTTAACAACCCTCCTCTCAATAAAACAAGTACCTGAGGCTGTATGTCAACAGTTTCTGACCAGGAAATAGCCGTTCCAGTTATCCTACAGAACCCTAATTATTAGTGTTTGACAATCTACTTCAAAAAGAAGATTGAAAGATTTTGGTTATGAAAAGTCTTTTAAAATCAAATTAATTTCTATTCTATCCAGCCTTACGAGTCATTTCAAATATGCTTTTAGCTAGAGTTGACCAAATAGTATTTGTTGAATGCATGGTCTGATAATCTTGCCATTGTTGTGTCCAATAATTTTTCAAAAAACATTTTTTCTGGGATTCAAATGGCTCTCATTTTAAAATTAAAATGACTGAACATTAAAACAGGAGAGTTTCTCAGTTACAGAGCAGGTAAGCTTGATATTAAAAGGAGAATTGTTTAAAGCTGAAGTCCTCATAGACTACTCACATCTTTCAGAGTAATGATGTTTGGATGCTGCCCATATCTCAAGAGAATCTCAATTTCTTCAGAGGGGTCTCGTTTGCTCTTATCAATTATCTGGAATAAAGGAAGCACAGACCAGTAAGATACAGGCTGACAGCACCCATCACCAAGCACAACAATGTCTAATTTCAGAGGGGTAGCCGTGTTAGTCTGGATCTGTAAAAAGCAACAGAGAGTCCTGTGGCACCTTTAAGACTAACAGATGTATTAGTCTTAAAGGTGTTAGTCTTAAAGGTGCCACAGGACTCTCTGTTCCAATGTCTAATTTAAATATATTAACATTTAATATTCTTCTGGTCATTGTTCTAGGACAGGACAGCCAAAGAGCTGTGATACCAAAGACCACAATGGCAATCTGCTAGAAAACAGATGGTGCAACACCCAGCCTCCCTTTTTATGCCTGTAACTTTGTGATCACAATTGTGAGTACAAGGGGTGTAATTTGAACATTAGCTACTTGAATAGTGTCATAAAAAAATAAATGCAGGCAGCCATAACACTGGCTTGTATTTGCATCCTCCTCGTTAGATAAATAGGAATTGCTTGTCAGATATATTTTTTCATTGCTGATTAACCTATGAAAGACATTCACAGGCATAAAGGAGGTATAGCAGACTTGAGCTGCAGCCTGTTGTATTCATTATTCTCTGTGGGCCACACTAGGCCAAACTGTGGTCACCTCTGTTCTAGGAAGAAAACATCAACTGCTTGCTACATCATCATTTTCTGTATTCAACCCATACATACATCTATTGCACTGTACAGGGGCATAAACAGTTTGACTAAATTCTAGTCTGTAGACAGCAGGTCTAAGGAAAACATTACACCTGCTGCTTAAAAGCCACCCCTGCAAATAGAGCCTGCTGCTAGGATGTCATTTATTTCTCATCGACATTTCTACCTGCTACAATTGGGATGTCAGTCAAAAAGGCTTGGTCACTTGCCCAGCTGAGTGCATTGCTTTCAGTGCTGAATGTTAAATGGTTCTTCATTTCTTATATGTAAATGATAAACAAAAGTAATTACAAAACAACTAGAGGAAATTAGCCTTACCGTGGAGTCTCAGCTGTAACTCCAGAACTAAAGTTGTAAGATCCACTCCACTATATAAGCCCAATTTTCCAAAAAATTTCTGGCCAGGAGAAATTCCAGCCAAAAGATGAGACTCCCCCTCCCCCACCCCGGGAAGTTCTGGGGGCACTACCAGATACACTTTTGGATAATAGGGCTCTGAAAAAATAATTGTGACATTTTCACAAACTTGTAACTCAATAACTTTTGGCTCTTAAGGGTTCAGACTTCAGATACGTGTAGTTCTCTATGAGAACTAGCACAATGGTATAGATTTAACACAATTTCATCCACAACTAAAAACTTCTTAAAAGCACTGACTTTCTTAACATTGATACTTATTAGTGCACATCAGCTGTGGCACACATTTGCATTTATTGTGGAGATCAGCGGTTGGGGATACACATTTGAGGATAGGTCAGTGATTTGATTACATGTCAACAGTTGGTTCACACATTTTAAGTATATATCAACTGTCGGAGTGTGGGCCAGCAGTTGTGCACATGTGAGTAAATGCTGAGAAAAAGAAATTCCAAAAACAGGTGAAAGGAAAAAATCCTACTAGCAACTTCTCCTTAGAATAGTGTTATTCACCTAGCTTAGGGGAACCTAGACAATGCTCAGAAAGACAGTGGATATTCTCACTGAATGAATTTACACATAGGACCCCCGAGTCTTAAAATGTCCCAATCAATCAGTAACTGTTTCATATAAAAAAGTATCCAAGGGCAGGTCCTCAGCTAGTGTAAATCAATCTAGCTCCTTTGCAGTCAGTGGAGCTACACTAATTTACACCAGCTAAGGATCTGGTCCCCTGGTATGTAGTCAGTAGAATGAGAGATGCCTTAACACGTTCTTAATTCGTTTTCATCACACACATTTCTATGAAAGAAAACTTCAAGTAGTGCATATGTTATAAAGCACCTAGGATTAAATCAGAAATACAAAAAATATATAGTGTCTATTTAAATTCTATTTATCTTATTTCAAGAGAAGAGAGAACACAAATACACTTTAAAAATCTCAGTCATTGATCAAATACTCAGACAACTAACACTCAGCTATGAGCTACTCTGCGAATCATTTAATAATTAATAAGTATTATTCATGATGTTTTTAATCTGCAAAGTGCTCTACACACACAATTAATCCTCATAGCAACCGTGGGCGATAAATACTATCTCACAAACGGAGATAGATGGGTTAAATAAATGATTTGTCCAAGGCCACAAAATAAACCGTCAGAGCTGGGAACAGAACTCCTCTATTCCTGACTCCCAGGCCCATGGGCAGTCCACTAGGATATGCTAGAACAGATTGTCATCCCTCTTTTCAACACTGTCACAGTGGTTTGCAGATGAACTGTGACTGATAAATAACAAGGGAGACAGCTGCATCACCGGTGACAGAAATCTTTCTCCAATTCAGACTGACTGCAGCATATGGAATTTTTATATTCTTATGCTGCAGTGGTCACAGGGGCAAAGTTGTCATTGTGCCTGCCTAAATTCCTCCTGCACTTTCTTTTTCGCTTCCACTACAAAATTGTTGTGATGTACTGTTAAACAGCAGCCAGGTTCCAGCCCAGAGGTGGAGGCATTTCAGCAAAGGATAAAGTGATTCACACTATGGCTGGAAGAAAAGTTGAATACTCACAATTGGGGCCAGATTTTCAAAAAAGCTCTGTGTTTTGGGTGCTGAGTTCTTTTGAAAATCTAGCCATAAGTGTCATCATATGAGCTGTTGGGTGCAGAGAACAAATCTTACCTTGTTCAAGTGCCCTCTTGAAATACCAAAATGAGGCATTGCTCACAGTAGATTATGCAGATATTCCAAATACAATCAAGCAAGATTCTGATGAGCTACCCATGTTTAGTGGTGGGTAGATGCCCTAGAGGGCATGGCTCTCCTTTGGTGAGGCTCAGATGCCATTTGAAGTAGATTGTGCATATCTTTCTAATATGATTGACATTCTCCTTTCTTGCGTGCTTTGATCAGCCGTGAAACAGTTAACAAGCTAGAAACTGGCTTCCGTCATCACATTGGGGTCAATGCTTTTTCCACTTACTCACGCTTCAGAGTTTAAGCCAATCTCTAATTATTAGAGATCATGATGAGAACTAATGTCTCCCCTCTGCCTATGTAGAGAGTCTAACACCTCTCTGAATCATCCTGTGCTGGCCACTGTTGGAGCCAGCATACTGGAGCAGACCGACCTCAGTTCTGACACTGAGCCAGTGTGCAATTCCTGTGTTTCTATCTTCCATGTTAACACCCCATTTATTTGAGGGGGAGAACCTCTCACTTTGCAAAGCTATTGTTTCGGGCTATGTGCTCCAAACAAGGAACCCTGCATTGGCTACACTTGTTCCATAAGGGCTATGGATTTCTTTCCTAAAAGAAGAGAGCTTAAATTCTGGGAAGATGAAAAGCACTAAGTATTACTACTATTATGATGTAGTTAAGTAGTTTGATTTCCAGTAGATTTCCAGACTGTTGAGCTCTGAATAAATTTGTTGAAGCTTCAGATAGGCAGCCAAACTTCTGAATGATGATCGGCACCCAAGTCAATCTGCAAACCTTCTGAGGGCTTGTCTGTATGAGGGGTTTAGTCTGCAGCATGCATTATGCAAGCTGCACTAATAGCGTGCACATGGGATACTGTGCACTCTTTCAGTGCCCATCATTGTGTACACACAGTCGCAGCTTGCGGCATATCAAGGGCATGCCATTCTTGAAGGGTATCCCATGGTCCTTTCTTCGCTGCTGAGCAGTATGCATTCTGGGATTTTTCTCCCTATATGTTGTGGCATGCAAAGAGGAAGCCAGACAAATTCCAGTTAGAGGACACCAAGCTGATGATAGTGGAGGACTGATTCCTGGAGCAGCTTCACAGCATTCAGTGCCACTTCTGGGCTCAGGAAACCAGTGCTGATTGGTGGGAAAGGGTTGTTCTGCAGACCTGGGATGACCTGCAGTGGTGAGAAAATTTCAGGATGGGCAAGGCAACCTTTTTGGAGATATGTGCTGAACTAGCCCTGAAGTTGCCACGGCAGCATGCCAATAGGTAGAGCCCCATACTCATGGACAAGTGAGTCACCATTGCCATCTGGAAGTTAGCCACCCGAGTGTTATTGGTATAACACTGCAAAGCCCGCTGCTCTAACAGCAGCATATACTGGTCCAGAGCATTTGGGTTTGTGTTGTGTTTGCATGTCCCTATCTTTGGGACGCTGCAGTTGACGCTGTCCCTGGGAATTTCCATGCTGTCCTTTGCCACTCCCACATTTTCTCTGGAGAGCTCCCGGTCTGTTTCCTCTTCTGCATTCAAACACTGCCTTTCACGTCTCTGCTCTTTTGGGGACCCTGTAAAGATCTCGGTGAACATTTCATCATAGGTTTTCAGTTTTCTCCCCCTCAGGTTGTCCAGCTACTCAACTGTCACTAGAAGGTCCTCCTGAGCTGTTTACTCTTTATCCAGCACTGGTTGGCATTCTGGTTGTGACCCCTCATGCTAAGCAGATGTCCATGAACAGAGCTTTGCTCTGGTAGCTGTCCACAAACTTTAGCCTGCAATGATAGCCCTATGACTTAGCACTGGTTTGGTGCTTTCTCTTTTCCAAGCAATGTACAAACACTAACTAATTCAGCTACCGAGCCCTGCCTTGTGCAGTAGGAAAGGACATTTTATAGAGAGACCCCCTGGAGGCTGGGAGGTTCAGTGGAGAGGGCTCTGGAATGGGAGTCAGGAGACCTGGGCTCCACTGTCTGTTCTACCATGGTCTTACTCTGTGACCACATTACCTCTCTTAGCCTCAGTTTCCCCATCTGTAGAATAGGGATAATAATTGTGCCATATTATTATTTGCCTAATAATTACGCGTGTCATAATTTTGCCTAACATTTTATGTTAGGTGGCACACGAGCTGATTTTCAGTGGCACTCACACTGCCTGGGTCCTGGCCACTGGTCAGGGGGGTTCTGCATTTTAATTTAATTTTAAATGAAGCTTCTTAAACATTTAAAAAACCTTATTTACTTTACATACAACAATAGTTTCGTTATATATTATAGACTTATAGAAAGAGACCTGCTAAAAACGTTAAAATGTATTACTGGCACGCGAAACCTTAAATTAGAGTGAATAAATGAAGACTCAGCACACCACTTCTGAAATTAATATTCACATCACCCTGATAAAATGGTTCTTTTAACTATAGATAGGATAAACATCACTTTTGAAGAAAAGAGGCGTAAGAGCGTGTGCAGAGATTTTAAACTGGCTGGTTCATCTGTAATATTAAATTCAAAGTGACACAAAGATAGAACTTTGCTGCTGGTTTCCATTTCAATCATCTTTCTTTCTAAAAATAAGTCCTATTTATGTCAAGCATTTGTTTCAATTTGGTTCCTTTTGATTTCAAGTTACTCAGGCTAGATGAAAATCACTTCAGAAGGGCTAACATTTAAAAGGACATGGTATAATTTTACATTTAAGATGTCTCAGAGGAGAACTAGTCCAAGTCTAATAGTTTCTGGGGGGACAATTTGCTCTGCTATTAGGTTTGATCAGTTTCAGGGGTTCACCCACCTCATGGTTAAACCTTTCAAAAAAATAGTGGAATGAATATTTTTAAAAACAGATTTAATTAGCAGTAAAAAAAAAAAAAAAAGGTCATCAGAACAATCTGTGTGGGTGGAGTGTAAAGCTCTCTGCACACAGAACATATCCAGTTATTTCCACTACTAACTAACTTTAGCCTGCAATGATAGCCCTATGACTTAGCACTGGTTTGGTGCTCTCTCTTTTCCAAGCAATGTACAAACACTAACTAATTCAGCCACCGAGCCCCGCCTTGTGCAGTAGGAAAGGACATTTTATAGAGAGACCCCCTGGAGGCTGAGAGGTTCAGTGGAGAGGGCTCAGGAATGGGAGTCAGGAGACTCGGGCTCCACTGTCTGTTCTACCATGGTCTTACTCTGTGACCACATTACCTCTCTTAGGTTCAGTTTCCCCATCTGTAGAATAGGGATAATAATACTTACCCTCCTTTATAAAGCTCTATGGATGCTATGTAAGAGCCAACTGTTTTTGATACAAGGAGAAAATTCTTAAAGTAGCATAGAATCCAAACACATGAAACAAAAAACTTCTTGGTCTCAAAGAAAAAATAGAACTGCTAAAGACCAAATTCCATCCAAAATATTCAGGTACTTGGCAGGCCAGTTGGGAAAAGAGAGAGATGATCCTATTAAATTGTAGGAAAACTACTATCTGATATTTCCTCTCTCAAAAAGGGTCCAGTTTATGATGAAAATGTTATCCTCTCCACACTGCACACTGTTAGCCAATATCACCTATGATCCAGAAAGCTTTGCATTTATGCTAAATTGTGTAACTGGATTCCCAGAAAGCTTTGTACCCATGCTAAGCTTTATTGTGGAAATCAACTAATAATTAAACTGTTCTAACATTTATTCTTTGTATGTGAAAAATTGGTCAGAAATAATATGCATATTCTGTTAAGGAGTTTTATATATGAATTGTGTGTTGGGCACCATTAGTACAAAATAGTTAATGTCTCTATAGTCTAATGCGATTTCTACTCTTCAGTCTAGTAACCCTTGGAATGTTACTGTGTATGTTTGGTGCAGATGTCTTTGTGCCTTGAAAAACAAGTATGAAACTAGATAAGGCAACAAGAGTAAGGTGCATTTTCTATCTGTCGTAAACAAGTGCACTATAAACATAAGTCAAATGAAGTTCGTACTTTTGGACAGACACAGATAAAAGATGTAAGGTGTGATTGCTGCAAGCCTGTTCCCTGAGTTGGTAAAGTATGAACCTCTCTGTGCTGATTTCTCTATGTTTAATAAACTGATTGAGCTGAATTATCTGACATCTTCTTAATCGATAACCAAAACAGAACCCTAACACCATCAAATGAAATCACGGGCAACACACATATATTCACATACTCCTCCAGTGGTCCACTAACACTAAATGGGGCCTGGACCCAATACATCCAAGGGGTCACCAGCAAACCAAAGGGCTCACTGCAACTAATAAACCTCCCGCTTACAGAACTGTTCATGGCATTCCTGTTTCCCTGCCCTGCCAATACTGCCTCCTACTCCCAAGAGCTTGTGGTGAACTCCAGGTCTTACTGGTAGTGCTCCCGTAAGCCCTTGGATCCAAACAGTATTGTCCACAGATACAGATCCCTTTTCCACTCAGGTCCATTGATCCTGCCTCAATTTACTTTTGCCTCCTCAGAGGACAGCCTTCATTTCCAAGCCTGTAGTAACTGGCAGAAATCTGTGTGTGTACTCAAATTAAAACAATTAGGAGAATGAGAATGAGTGAATTTTTGCAGCTGTTTTCTTGTGAGTAGAACACAAATCTCACAAAATGAAGATGGCATGTAAATTATACTGTATATGTTACCACATGAAATTGTGGTAAAATTGTTCATTATGGCCCCAATTCAGCATGAATCTTAATCACCTTGCTGAATCAGGGCCTATATGCAGGGCCGGCCCACAACATTTTTGGACCTGAGGCGGGGAGCTCAAATGACACCCCCATGCCCCCANATGTGTTTTTATTACCTTCAGCTTGGAGAAGCTGCGTTCTCCACTGGCAACTGATACAGGAAGTGTTAGAAGTATGCGCAGAGCAAAAAAAGCATTTGGAAAGAGGGTGGTCATCTTATTTGTGCACATATATTCCAGAACAGCCCTTGGAGTTGATCCTGCTGAAATGTATCTTGAAATAGCTTTCAGTTCATCACCTAAATCACTCACATCAATATCGCGCATGTCATCAAGTGTCAACACTGTCTCTAGTGCCCTGCATTGCTGGTGTAGGTCTTCTTCAGGTATAGTGAGGAGTTTTGGAATATCATACAACATCCCAAATATACTGCTGTGTTCCTTGAGCTGCATGAAACGTTCTTCAACTGACTGTATTGAATTCTTTAACCAGGTGCTAGATTGTGCAACTTTGAATTGTTGTTTGGGGTCTCTTATGGGATTATCCCGTGCCTTGTAATCAAAATGTCTTCTTCTTCGGTGACTCTTGTGTTCTTGAATGGGTGGGAAAATAGCTTCAGTGTGAAGTTCCTCTGCCAATTTCTGTGCACTCTTCAGAACGTTTTGAAATCCCTCATCTGACCGGTAAGACTGTAGGTATGACTTTGCTTTGTCCAGTTGTTCCATTGCTCCAGATATATCAAGGTCAAAGCCTTGGAGTCTCTTGCTTACAACATTTATTTCAAACAGTATGTCATGCCGCAACACTAAGCTACACAGAAATTTGAAGTTATGTATGTTTCTGGTGATTCCATTGCCCTCTGCCACTGTTCTCCCACAAACAGTTCCTGTCATAGCATTATCCTCCATAATGGCAATTATGGCATCATCTATCTTCCCAATTTGGTGTTTGATAGGCTTTATCGCCTCCACTCGACTTTCCCATCATGTGGCACTCAGTGGTTTCAGTGTCAGAGAGGATGTTCCCAGATGTTGCTTCAAAATTTGCCATTGATGAGTTGATGCAGAGAAAAATACATAGATGCTTTGAATTACATTAAAAAATTCAGCAGCCTCACTAGAAGCTGATGCTGCATCACTGACCACCAAGTTCAATGAATGAGAACTGCATTGTACAAAATAAGCTCGAGGGTTTAACTCTCGGATCTGTGTCTGCACTCCTCTGTTCTTTCCTCTCATGTTGGCACCATTATCGTAGCCCTGACCTCTCATGTCAGCTATCGCAATTCCGGTATCTTCCAGCTTTTTAAGAAGCACATTTGTCATACCAGCTCCTGTAGTATCATCAATGTCAACAATAAATTCTAGAAAATGCTCTCTGACAGTCACCATTGCAGGGACATTGCATAGGTTCTGTTGTTGTTACAAAACGCACCATTAAAGTCATTTGTTCTATATGGCTGATGTCAGGTGTGCAGTCCAGAATAACAGAGTAATATCTTGCTGACTTCAGATCTGCCACAATCTTCTGTTTGACTTTTGTTGCCTGTAACTGTATGATCTCATTTTGAATTGTTTTTCCAAGTAGTGGTGTGTGTACATTTCTTGGGTGGTGATTCTTCTTAGATGCTCCTGGAGTATAGCATCAAACTCAGCCATCAGCTCCACAATTTTAAGGAAGTTTCCATTGTTTGGCACATACAGCTAATCTGAAGTGCCACGCAGTGCTAGGTTTTGGGTAGCAAGCATTCTCACAATGGCAATGAGCCTTTTCAGAACATTTTGCCAGTAAAGAGACTCTGATGCAATCTTCTCTTGATGCTGATCATCTATAGTGGCCTTTAACCTTAGTCTCATCTCAAGCTCTTTCCACCTATGGAATGCTCTCTCATGGCATGCCAGATTTCTAGCCAGATTTTTCCAGTCCTTTGTTCCTGTAGAACCCAATGTGGCTGGAACATTAGACTGGAAGAGTTTGCAACAAAAACAGTATGCAGCATTCTGGGTTTTTGAGTACATAAGCCATGGCCTCTCCACTTTGTCACCATTGGGGATTTCACGCCAGTAATGTGTTGGATGGAAACTTCTATTTTCATTGTCTTTGGGGAACATGAAGTTTTTCACTTGCTGTGGCCCATGCAGTACAAGGAAGTCCCTCAGGCTACTGCTCAAGTGGGTCCACAGTCCTGGATCATCTAGACTTAAGGAACTAAACTCAGCAGCAGCTGTTTCTTGCGCCTCCACCACACTCTTCTCTGATCTACACTTTTCTTCAGGAATGTGCATGGTTACATCCATTTGAGATGGAGATATGGATGCTGCAGTAGCTGCCAGGTCACCTGCACTCTGACTAACTGGAAGATCAGGCATCTCCTCACCACTCACATCCTCACTGGGGCCGGAAGGCTCACCGTGAACATTTGTGTCTATGTATCTCAGGAGAGCTCCTTCCTGCTTAGATAGAAAAGCTTCCTTTGCTTTCTTTCTTTTTCTGAATGCTGCCCCAGAGGGGCGTTTTCTTCTTTCACTCATGACTGCTGTTCTGTGCCAGCTATAGTGGCTCTCAACACTCAATTGAAGGGGACAAATAAGCAGGCTGGTAGCAGGGCCTGAGTGAGGGAAGATATCAGCATCTTAAGGGCCTAACTGGCTCCTACTACTTCAGTTGACTGCCTGTTCTCCTCAAGTGGGTTCAGGGAAGCAGCAGGAAACAGGAAGCTCCCTGAGAAGCTGGTGTTAATCAGTCCAGGCTCCTGGGGGTGCTAGAGAGGTACATAAGAGGCTCCTCCTCCTCTCTCTCCCTGCAGCTCCTGCTTCTTTCTGTTATTCCCTCTCACCTTTTCTCCTGCCTGCCTGTTATGTCTCTTGTGCCCTCCTTCCTCCAGCACAGCACTCCACCATCTCTGTGCATCTAGAGTAGATAGAATACATATGCACCAGCAGCAGACACAATTTTCTACACTCTGGGTCCTAGTGGCGGCCCCCCACAGTCTGGCACCTGAGGCGGCCGCCTCAGTTTGCCTCATGGTAAAGCCAGCCCTGCCTATATGTATGTTTCGGCTCTTAAGACTTGTTAAGAGGATAATTAAGAAAAAGGTTTTAAAATATTCCCACAGATCAGAAGGCAGATCCTCATAAGCCCTTCCTGTCCCATTTCCATCCCTTTGTTCTTGCTGCCATTTTTACCTCTATAAATGCTCTATCTATGATATTTGTAAAGCACCAGTCACTGTTGTACTTAGGTATTCCCATCTCATCCTCTGCACACACAATTTTAGCAATTAAGAGTTTCCACACCTTCCCTTTTGCAGAATACCACATGAGCAGCTTCTTGCAAAGTAGGCCCCATGTGCAAATCCACAATCTTTCACAAGGGGCAAGAAACTCAAGGAGTTTGTCCAAATCTGTTCTGAAACCTGTGTTTATTGAATGGCATCATGTACAGTAGCTCCTCGCTTAATATTGTAGTTATGTTCCTGAAAAATGCGACTTTAAGCGAAACGATGTTAAGCGAATCCAATTGCCCCATAAGAATTAATGTCTCCGAGAAAAATGACAATGAAAGTACTGATTTCCCCCCCTATTTTCTGGGGTCAGAAAAGGCCATGTCTCTGATGCCTTCATTTTACTGGGCTACTTTTTGCATCATTTGATCATCAATCAGAAATCAAACCTGTTCTTGTCTGACGGTGATGGTGTCTTGATCATGTCCCTTGGGAGTCCATGCTACCGACTAACTGCTCTCACCATCCAACTTTCCCCCAAAACTTTTCCTTAGCTTCAAGCCTTTGCCTCTTGTCCTGCCCTCCTCAGCGACTGAATATTTGCCATCTATCATTTCTATCACCTGGAAGATATTTATAGATTTTGATCATGTTCCCCTGGACTCTTGTCTTTCCCAGACTGTACACATTCTAGCTTCCCCAAGCTCTCCTGATATAGCATGCCTTGCAGTCCTTGTAAAATACCTATTGTTCATTCTTAGTATTTTCTTTGGCATGTCTGTATTCCTCTTTAAAATATGGGGACTAGAACTGCATAAATTATTCTAGATATGGTCACACTGGGGCTATGTAGAGCAGCACTAATACCTCATTAATTAGTTAATGATCTGTGATAAACCCTATGTAATATAGTACTACAACAGACTCTGCTTGCATAAGTGTGTGTGTGTATGTGCGAGAGAGAGAGAGAGAATGGGGAATTTATTAATCTGTTTTCCTGTTTAAACAAAAGTGCTTTCTCATAATCATAATGAAGGATGGAGACAACAAAATAATGTTAAGTTGCTCTTTGCTATAAAAGTTCAAATCTTCATTCTTTCCTCCTGAGAAATACCTGGCATACACTGATCGTTTTCATTGCATTATAGTCTGATGAAGGGGGTTGGGGAGAGCTGGGGTAAAAGCCTGGGGGAGAGTGGGGAATTTCTTCTCCTGGGTAAATATTGACACATACCTGTCATTTGATGTGATCTGGTCCATTCTAAAGATTTTAGGCAAAATATTTCCTCTTCATAAGTGTTTTTGTAAATAATCTCTGGAAGGGTGCAGTCAACACCCAGAGACAGGGAGATTACATTGGAGACAAGGAAATCATTCCAACCTTCTCTCCAGCTGAATTTAAACATGGGGCTCTTGGGAACCCCTGGCAGCACCTAAACTTGTTCTTGATGCCAACTCTCCCCAGTAGTGTTGGGTCCTATACTACAGTGCCCCGGTACGGAAATACAGAGCCAAATCTCAAGATCCTTACTCAGTCCTCATTTCCACCCCACCCCCCGCCCAATAAAGTCAATGGAGTTTGCATGACAAAGGACAGTAAAATCTGGACCTCAGAATTTGGCCTATACATGTCCATCCCATTCCCTCCCTTGTTACCTAATCAGGTTTAACACTGAGCATTATTTTTGTTACTGCTTGGCTCCAGGAACATATCCCATTTGATACTATGCAGTTACACTGTATGCTAGATTTGTTCAATTTACTGTGAAACCTGTTTCACTGTTAAATAAAAAAACGTTTCTTAAAATTGCCCTGATCTTGCAAACTAAGCACACAGATGGACTCTGGATCCCATCCAGAGCCCTGCTGAAATCAGGGGGGCTATATGTGGGCACTTGCTTCTAGGAGCTGGCAAGATTGGGGCCAAAGGATACAACAAACCTGAGATTTTCCATTGAAATTCTCATTACACTTCCTAGTGGGCAAGTTATTTATTCCATGCCCACAAGTGGACAGATACACATAAACATGGTCTCTCCCCTGAAGAGTTTACAATCTGCTTCATTTCAGACAGATGACTCCCATTTTCAGAGAGAGCGAGCGGCCAGGCAAAGCAGTCCAAATAATACAGACACCTCAACAATCAATCAGACTTGAGGACCTTGGGGCAGAATTTTTTCCTTTTTCTGCTTCAATAAACAAAGACATACAAATTCCTGTTTCCTTAAAAAGAATACCAAACAAATGCATCAGCCTGCCAGACAGTGTTGGAAGGCTAAATTTATCTTGGTAGTTATTCAGTGCTTTCTGCACTTAGTAATAAACTCCTGATATAGCTGCAGGTTATGAGGAGAATATTGTGCAATGAGCTACATTTTATTGAGTACTCTCTAGCCTTCAGACTAATATGCTTTCATGTCTACTTAGGTCAAGCATCTGAAAACCAGCAAATTACAACTATGAACATTAATGGAAAGGAGAAGAGAAGCTAAGGTTAATTATGATATATACCACTTGGGCTTTCTTTGCTAGACCACTTCAATCAGTGTCATTAGCACACAAATACATGTATTTTGGGGGACTGATTACACAGGCCCTGCAATAATAGCCCGTCACTCTGATGGGTTATCAATGTCTCTCTGTTGATGGCTTGTAGACACTGCCTTTCCATTTATACTTGTAGACACTGCTTCTCCATTTGTTTTGTATCTGTACAGCTTACGTAAAATGCACCTTTCTCCCAAATCAGCCTATATCAAAACATACAGGGGTGGATGCATCCACAGAATGCTTACTAATTATCAGCATTATAAGCTAAAAGTAAATGTCATTTTATCCTAGAGAGGGGCCCATGCTGTAAATTTTTTCTCTGTATCAAAAATTTGACTCTGCTCAGAGCTGGGGAGTGTTTGGAGCCAGGGTGTTGGCTTGGCACATTATAGAGATAGGATAAAGTCATTACATTCAGATGCAGTTTCCAGATCCAACTTCCTCAAGGTGTTGGGGTGTTCAGGTCTTGGGTGTTCATTTGTGCCCATCTGTACTGTATGCTTTTCTGGCCAGATTCTCTCCCATGATCCAGTCACTCTGGCTGGCTCCAGTACTAAGAAGGGGCCAGAAAGCCATCAGATCTTACTAGCTGGAGATTCCTTCAGCATGGGAGAGTCCACAGCTGGCATGGAGTTGATGTAGCTGGCTCCTGTACCATCCACATCTGTAGCCTCTGGTGAAGGTGGCATGTTTGGGGCAGACGAGATCATGGCTGGAGCACTACTCTGCTTTGGCCATTCTCTACTAGAGTAACAGCCTCTGTGGGCTAGAACCAACCCATGTAGTTTAGAGCATGCCTTAGAATCAGAGAGAGGTAGCCAGCTCCTCTGCAGTCTCACTTCAGCTCTGGCCAGTGGAAAATGGACACATCTGAGAATCTAGCCCCATATCTTCATTGCTATTTGCATATAGGGATCAAAGCTGAAAATCAGCAACAGTATTTAAACAAAGAAAACTTTTCTCCAAGAGTGCTGACTTGTATCAAGTCTCTGGAATGTTTTCCAGTGTCTGATTTGCTACTCCCTTGTTGTAGCAAAGCTGTTGCCTTTCTTCTCTGAAACAAAGCTCTTGATCTGTTTTGGGGATTTCATATCAATTGTTTTTCTCTTTGGTACAATATCCTACACACACACACACACTCGCTGAAGCGTGTTCCTTTTACTTAAGTGACTTATTTTCTCTTAATACTGAGATAACTTAAATAGATTGACCTCATTTTCATTTACTCTTTGACACCACTGGTACAATGACACCAATATAATCCTTGCAAACGTGCTCCACAAAACCAATCCCCTTTGCTGTTTAAAATCCCAAGACATCTGCTATACCTGCCTTTGCAAACACGTCAATATTTGAAGGGTCTGAACTGGAGCAGAGGTCTGTAAAATTATCATTTTTCCAATTCCTTTCCTTGTGTCTGTGCCTTCCCAGGGATCTCAGAGAAGTGAGTGACATTACCTGTATTTATATTGCAAAACTGCACACCAAACAATAAACCTCTAGCAACCATTTTAGTTTAATTCTTTGTAACTTGGAAGTGAGGTGGAAAAAAGACCCAAGGGAAAAATTTCAAAAGCACGTAACGCTCATTTTTATAAGTGAATTAGGCAACCAGGAGCTTTTGGGCTTGCCTACATGAACATTTAGTTTGTGGCAAGCAGGGGTGTAAATCTACCTCACACTAACCTGCAGTCAATGCCCATGTGGACTCTGCTGATGCGCACTGAGAGTTTGTTAGTGTGCTTTGAGCTACCCTGCTTTGAAACGGGAGTGGATTGCACTTTAGGGAATTCTTAGTGCACAGCAACAGGGTGCACATGGACAGCTAATGCACAGCAGAGTCACATCCCAGCTTGCCAGACAAGACCTACGTCTAATTATAATTCAGTTAATACTCTAAGAATTGTGTCATGTAGACGCAGGTCATTTTAATGTGCACAAACTAAAGTTAGTGCATAACAACCCCCCCCGCATAGACAAACCCAGCTCACCTAAGTGAGTTAGGTGCCTAATGCCTATGTAAAGCCAATGAGAATTAGGTGCCTAAACTGCTTAGGTGCTTTAAAAAATCCCTCTAGGCTCCTCTTTGTATCTTTAGGTGCCTAAATACCTTTATAAATATGGCCCCAGCTAGTTGCATGATGTGGACAGAGAAGGCAGATGAACAATAGTGGGAAAAAGGGGAGAAATGCCATACATTTTAACAAACATACTGTTTCTGGATTAGGGAGGGGTTCCTTTTATTGGGTGGCTTTTCTGGCTGCAGCTCTGAGTTATTCTGTCTCAGTACTCTGACTCAATTTATGGAGAATCTATTTTCCTACACAGAAATAGTAAATAAGTCCCAACAGGGACTGTGCAGCATGGTGTGTTGTGTCCTCTGGGCAATTGGCAGAGATTATTCACTCAGTGACATTATTCATATCTTCCTGCAGTGATTCCACAAAGTCATGTTCCTAGCTCCTTTGCTGCCGATACCACTGTCCTGTGGGGGAATATTCGCTTAAGTGCTAACACTGGGCCAGAGAAAGAGTGAGAATGATTCTCTATCCTGGTGGTTGGGGCACTCACTGGAGGTTCCAATCCTCCTGCTCCAAGGACCATTTAATTATTTATACAAAATGGAACCGCTTCAACAGGAGTGAGGCCTACCCCAGAACCTCCTGCAGGTCAAGGCACTCTCTTGAGAGGGAGTAGACTCAAGTTCAAATCCCTGCTCCACATCAGGCAGAGGAGAGAACTGAACCTGATTTTCCTATGTCTTGGGTGAGTATCCTAACCACTGGGCTACTATAAGGGGGACACTGCCATCACCTCCTTTGGCCTTTTTGTGTGGGTTAGGTGTGCTCTGTGCACACCTCCCAGATTTGGGCCCCATAGAGTGGGGGAAACGCCTAATTTGAGGAAACCACTGGGACTTAGGCATCTGATAGACATCCGAGCACCTAGATTAAGGTGGCTGTGTGTATGCTCGCTGGCAGAAACTAGGTCCCTAGGGGACTTTAACAATGGAAATTTAGTTGCCAAAGAACTTCAGGCACCTACAGAGTTAAGTGGCAGCTGAACAGGGGTTTTGAGGATCTTAGTAGTACCCAAAGGCATCTAGCCCTTTGAGCTTTGTTTTCATGCTTACTACCAAAGATATCAAAATATTTAACACTAAGAAAATATTAAATACATGAAGGTCACCACTGTTTGGTTCAAAACATGTTTCTGTGCAGGCACAGATGTAATTTCATTAAAATAAAATTATTCCTACTACAACCCAGTACCACCTGTTGACAAGAACAGTGGACATTGGAAAATTGTAACTTCTCCATTCACTTTAAATGGAAAACCTCACAAGTTCACACAGAAGGCCACGCTCCTTTTCAGCTTGTGATTGTGTACTTAATTAACTGCTACCTCAACAAGGACATCAACAAACTCAATTATCATGAAACTCTCATCTCCCTATCCCACCTGCAAAAACACAATTTATAACAAAACTAAGTTTCAAATCCATTTTGAAACTTACAAAAGGAAAATATTCAGAAGACAGGTAATTTGCTAAAGTCCCTCATATACTGCAAGTTCAGCAAACATACTCAACTACATACCACAATTTGATTTCAAGTAAATATCCACCTTTACCTTATGTTTATTTATGCATCAGCTTCCACTAGATCAGTGGTTCTCAAACTGGGGCCGCCGCTTGTGTAGGGAAAGCCCCTGGCGGGCCGGGCCGGTTTGTTTACCTGCCGGGTCCGCAGGTTCGGCCGATNGGGACTTTAACAATGGAAATTTAGTTGCCAAAGAACTTCAGGCACCTACAGAGTTAAGTGGCAGCTGAACAGGGGTTTTGAGGATCTTAGTAGTACCCAAAGGCATCTAGCCCTTTGAGCTTTGTTTTCATGCTTACTACCAAAGATATCAAAATATTTAACACTAAGAAAATATTAAATACATGAAGGTCACCACTGTTTGGTTCAAAACATGTTTCTGTGCAGGCACAGATGTAATTTCATTAAAATAAAATTATTCCTACTACAACCCAGTACCACCTGTTGACAAGAACAGTGGACATTGGAAAATTGTAACTTCTCCATTCACTTTAAATGGAAAACCTCACAAGTTCACACAGAAGGCCACGCTCCTTTTCAGCTTGTGATTGTGTACTTAATTAACTGCTACCTCAACAAGGACATCAACAAACTCAATTATCATGAAACTCTCATCTCCCTATCCCACCTGCAAAAACACAATTTATAACAAAACTAAGTTTCAAATCCATTTTGAAACTTACAAAAGGAAAATATTCAGAAGACAGGTAATTTGCTAAAGTCCCTCATATACTGCAAGTTCAGCAAACATACTCAACTACATACCACAATTTGATTTCAAGTAAATATCCACCTTTACCTTATGTTTATTTATGCATCAGCTTCCACTAGATCAGTGGTTCTCAAACTGGGGCCGCCGCTTGTGTAGGGAAAGCCCCTGGCGGGCCGGGCCGGTTTGTTTACCTGCCGGGTCCGCAGGTTCGGCCGATCGTGGCTCCCACTGGCCGCGGTTCGCTGCTCCAGGCCAATGGGGGCTGCGGGAAGTGGCGGCCAGCAAATCCCTTGTCCCGTGCCGCTTCCCACAGCCCCCATTGGCCTGGAGCGGCGAACCGCAGCCAGTGGGAGCCGCGATCGGCCGAACCTGTGGACCCGGCAGCTAAACAAACCGGCCCGGCCCGCCAGGGGCTTTCCCTACACAAGCGGCGGCCCCAGTTTGAGAACCACTGCACTAGATAATACAGGATCATTGGGCCTGATTCTACTACCCTAAGTCACATTGAGGACTCAGATCTCTCTGGAAATAGTCCCATTGATTTCAGCTTCAAATCATGAGCATGCATTATCCCCTTTTCTTGTTGAAAGAACATGTCATTGTCTACTTCTCTGACACATGAGTTTTTTTGTTAGTATCTATTTTTCTTCTGGATGCTAAACATGTTTAATGTCTGGAACTTTTCTTCCAAAGACAAACCCTCCAGACCATCAGCCAGTCCTGTGGGTTTCATCTTCTGCTCTCTCTAATACCCGCGTATTCTTTATTTAATACAGGCAACAGATGCTGCAACTTAATACTCCAGGTGTGACCTTACCAAAGAATTATAGAGAGAGACCATTATTTCCTATTAGAAAATAATTCCCTTTTTATACACCCTTGCAACTTGCTGGCTTTCTTTGCTGCAGCTGTGCACTGTGACTTGGTTTTCACAGTATTACTCTACCAAGTGTAAAGTCCTTTGCTTTTTCTTTCATGTCTAACTGAAGTCTGTTTAATTAGTATTTTGATTTTCTGTTGGAACTCTCCATTGGTCTCCTTTGTGCATTGGTAGTGTGTCTGAATGCCAATGAGACAGAAGAGGCAGGGAATCTGATTAATCATAGGTGCCTATGATAGTGCAGCATATTTCTTTTCCCAAACATCTCTAATTATACTAAGGAAGTGTCATAGTTTAATACACCACGGAGAATGAGAAACAAAGGTGGTTTGCATTTATAAGGGATATACTTCACAACATTTTTTCTTCATTTGGGGGCTATTTCAATTTAGATCCTGTTCAAATCTATTATCTAGGTAGCAGGGAGAGTGGCTGAAATGATTAACAATAATCTAAACCTGACTGAATTAATATTCTGTATGAGAATGAAAGGTCCTTTCCTTCTGCAATTTCATTTGCTGAGGTTAAATCAGAAGGATGAACCTTAAAGCTCTACATCTAACCCTTCTGAAAAACAAACGAGTCAGTGGCCAGATTGATGCCCAATGTAATGGAGCAGCCTTGACCATATATTTGCATCTGCCAGGATGATTTCTTACCTTCACTGCAAACTCTGCTTCTGTTACTTTATGCACACACCTCTTGCATACTGAATAGGAGCCAACACCTATGTCCTCCTTGATCTCATATCCATCTGTAAAATGAATATTGTTCCCATGTAACTGCTGTAGAGAAAGACAAAACAAGGGAAATCAAAAGACAAGCATTATGGAACCATAAAAACAGAAGAATCCTGGCCAGTGACAATAAAGGGACTGCTGAGCTCACCCTCTCCAAACATCTACCAAGGATCCATTGTCCTTAGAAATTATTTAAGTTCAGTTCAGTGAAGTTGTGGCCACTTTCTAAATAAATGTGTCTCCTTCCTTATTGGTGTCCTTCCTCAGTAAACTACAACTGTATGTCTAGAAACAATGGCTGAGATGTTTTTAGCCATATTTGGGATTTGGAGATCCAATTCCCATTAGAAATTAATCACACTCTCTCTCTCTGGCCCACTGAATATTTAAGTATTTATACAAAGTGGAACAGCTCCAACAGGAGAGATTGAGAGACTGACTCAATAGGATGGTGGTTAGGGTAGAGAGACTTGAATCTAGGTCCCCCATGTGCCAGGTGAGTGCCCTAACCACTGAGATATTAGCTATTCTGGGAGTTGTCTGTCTGTCTGTCTTGTTTTTCACAGAGTATTTTGAAGTCTCATTTTTGACCCAATGAGAAATGAAGCCTAATGCTGAATCCGCAAAATTTTTTGCAAAATGGAATTCTTGTTTTCTGGCCAGCCTCAGTAATTGCCTGTGAAGTGTTCTGTGCTACTATTGTACAAAACAAGCTATATAAAAATTATACTGCACTGTATCACACAGAATATTAGTGGGATTAAAGCTGATACCATCAGCAGGGGCACTCCCCATGAAGTGCATCAGAAAAGACCTTGTGTGCCAGATTGCAATGCTCACGTGGTCTCAGCGCTATTCACTCAAGTGTGTGGAGTTCTTTTAGTTTGCGTGCAAATCTGCACTGATGGGTAAGTGGGCAGAAACAGTCCTCACACACAGCTGATACTCTGCCATTCCCAAAAGAGCCAAGGAGAGAGAAGGGTACTGGGTAAAGAAACTGCTTCCTTTCCCCACAGCAGTAAGTGAACAGGCTGGGATGGGAATTTACTGTAGTGGCATGGATGGGAGGGAACATCCCTGAAGTATTTTTTCCCCCTTCTTTCCATTTATTGGCTGTTTGTTGTTATTCATGTTACAAGGTAGGGACCCAGAAGTGTATGTTTGCCTCAGGCCCAGTGATGGGTTAATCCAGCCCTGCACATAGTGCTCACTTACTCCTATGCCCCTGAACCCAAGATCTGTGTGGTCCACACAAGGGCAGGTCCTACTTTCCATTATGCCATTAGGAAAAGGATAAGAACGGCCATGCTGGGTCAGAACAATGGTCCATCTAGCCCCAGTATCCTGTCTTCTGACATTGGTCAGTGCCAGGTGCTTCAGAGGGAATGAACAGAACAGGCAATCATTGAGTGACCCCAGGGTGGCGAGTTATATGGGCTCGTGATGCCTGGGTTCCAGCAAATTCAGAACCCGGGGGCCCGGCTCCACCAATGTTCGGGGCCGGGTCTCTCCCCTGGCCCCGCCTGCTGCCCACGGAGCGTCCCTGCCTGTGCTGGGGGCAGCGGGCGGCTGCCCTGCCACTCCATGCTGCGCTCCCTCGCTGGCCGCTGCTGGCTACAAAAGGGAATGGCGCTGGTGGCAAGCTGAGGCGGTGACACAGCCACCGCCTGCGGAGGGAGGAGGCACACACGTGATGGCAGCCCTCCCCCCGCCCTGGCACCCACCACCGGGGAGGCGAGGGGGCTTCCTGGACCTGAGAGGGGCCCAGCCCCATGGAGCACGTGCAGTGACGGTGCCAGGTGAGTGTGCTGCCGGGGAGGAGAGGAGGGCCCCTCCCCTGGAGCTCGCTGCTGCCGGCAGGGAAAGGGCTGGGGGAACTGTGGAGTCCTCCTTTCTGGCCCCAGCCCCGGAGCAGCCTGCCTGCACCCCAAACTCCTCATCCCTGTCCCCACCCCAGAGCCTGCACCCCCAGCCAGAGCTCTCACCCCCCCTCCCCACATCCCAACTCTCTGCCCCAGCCCTGAGCTTCCTCCTGCACCGTGAACCCCTCACCCGTGCACCCCAACCCTCTGCCCCAGCCCTGAGCCCCCCTCCCANGTCCATTTTTACATTATTTTTAAATATATATATATATATATTGGCTTACAAGGCATGTGGGGCGGGGGGACTTGGACCTGTTCTGGGCACCATGAAAAATTATACAAACCTGCCGCCCTGAGTGACCCATCCTCTGTTGTCCACTCCCAGCTTCTGGCAGTTAGCGGCTAGGACACCCAGAGCATGGGGTTGCATCCCTGACCAACTTGGCTAATAGCCATTGACGCTTGTCCCTATGCTCTATGAACTTATCTAATTCTTTTTTTAATCCCATTATAGTTTTGGCCTCCACAACATCCCCTGGCAATGAGTTCCACAGGTTGACTGTGTGTTGTGTGAAGGATAAATAGATAAGACCGAAAATAGGACAGAAAATATCATAATGCCACTATATAAATCCATGGTATGCCCACATCTTGAATATTGCATGCCATTCTGGTAGATGCATCTCAAAAAAGATATATTAGCATTGGACAAAGTACAGAGAAGGGCAACAAAAATTATTAGGGGGATGGAACAACTTTCATACAAAGAGAGATTAAAAAGATTGGGACTGTTCATCTTAGAAAAGAGACAACTAAGGGGAGGATATGATGGAGGTCTATAAAATCATGAATGGTGGGGAGAAAATGAATAAGGAAGTGTTATTTACCCCATCACATGACACAAGAACCAGGGGTCACCCAATGAAATTAATAGGCAGCAGGTTTAAAAAAAAACATGAGGAAGGGTACGTCTTCACAGAATGCACAGTTAACTTATGGAACTCATTGCCAGGAGATGTTGTGAAGGCCAGAACAACAACAGGGTTAAAAAGAATTATATAAGTTCATGGAGTATAAATCCATCAATGGCTATTAACCAAGATGGTCAGGGATGTGCACCAGATTCTGTGGGTATCACTGAACCTCTGATTGTCAGAAGCTGGGACTCAATGACAAGGATTGGATCACTTGATAAATTTCCCTGTTCTGTTTATTTCCTCTGAAGCATCTGGCACCGGTCACTTTTGGAAGACAGGATATTGATCCGGACAGACCACTGGTCTGACCCAGTATGGCCATTCATATGCCCATGAGCCAGCTCATAGTCAGGTATTTAGAAGTGCACTTTGTTTCAGTAATTAAATTGTGTGATTCACATTTTCTTTATGCCAGTAAATAGGAAAGTTGAACGTAAAACTAAAAGCCTTTGGAATATCTCTCTTTTTGCACCTTCTGCGGGCTGTATGTAAATAGACTAGGGTGGATAAACTGCGGGCTGTATGTAAATAGACATGGGATGGATAATCTGATTGACTGATGTAGTTTAAAATGTACTATGCGGCTATATATCTGCTCATCAAATGTGAAGTATAATGCAAAGTGTCAGTACCTGCACAATTGGATGAACTGTGATTTTGTGCAAATCTGGCTGTGAAGGCTCCTGCACCAAGCTGGATGCAATGAAGCTGAATCCTCTAAAAAGATGATGAGCATTGGCACTGGGAGGAACACCAGGGGAATCTGCAGAAGAAACGAGGGTATGACTACATGAGACACCTAGAGATCAGAAGGTGAGTAATGGTACAACGTTTGCAGCAATGAAGGTCACCACTACCATCCAACAGCAAGCCCCACTAAATTAGCAGTCACACACTCATAGTCTCCGTCATTATCTCAAGACTCTGATATGCATGGATCACTCCTCCTGCCTTGTATCTGAACACAGAGGGGAACATCCATGCATGGATCTCCCCGCTCCTGCACATCAGTCTTGTTGCACAGCACCATTACAACAGAGGGCACTCCAGAAGTCTGGGGTCCATGCAGAGAGGGAAGGGGCTGGGCAGGCTGGGAGAAGGAGTGGGCAGATTGGGGCACTGCTCTCCCTTTGGCCTTGTGGAGATTCCCTAGGGGAAAAAAATACAACCCACGGCTGGACAGTAGAACTCCTATTTTATGAACTAATTGGAAACTGAATTCAGAAAATCGAACAGTTCATAAAATTGAACATCTAAAATTAGAGTAGGTATGGTGCATAAGTTGGAGGGTGGTGGACTGCTTGGCTTTCTTCTTGTCCTTCAGTCCAAGG
Organism: Platysternon megacephalum; assembly: GCA_003942145.1. Taxonomy (NCBI): domain Eukaryota; kingdom Metazoa; phylum Chordata; order Testudines; family Platysternidae; genus Platysternon; species Platysternon megacephalum. Next base: position 3,183,540 of record QXTE01000088.1, read on the forward strand.
CACTGAAGCCATTAGAATGTGAAGGGATGTCAATGTGTTCTTCATCAACATCACTATTGTTACGGAGGTTCTTTATTCCTGGCCGTGAAAAGTGGTTCACATAAGATGGTCGTTCGTAAGATTGATGTTTGTAAAATCGAGGTTCTACTGAATTATTTCCCTCCCCTCAGTGCCGGCTCCAGGGTTTTTGCCGCCCCAGGCAGCCAAAAACAAACAACAAAAAAAAGCCGCCGCGGCAATTCAGTGGGAGGTCCTTCGCTCCGAGCAGGAGTGAGGGACCCTCCGCCGAATTGCCACCGAATACCTGGACATGCCGCCCCTCTCCCGAGTGGCCGCCCCAAGCACCTGCTTGTTAAGCTGGTGCCTGGAGCCGGCCCTGCCTCCCCTCCCCCACCCCCGGAACCCTGCTCCTGAGGCCTGGGAATTGCCACAACCAGAAGGAGTGTAGAGAAGCATGAATGGAGATGTGTTGTCTGGGTCAGGGCAGTGGGGAGAAACCACAGGTCTGGAGCAATGGCAGATGTATGGTGCCTCTGCACAGCTGGCTCCTGGCCTGGTTGAAATCTAGCAGGTTTAGGGGTGGGAGCAGTCACCTATTCCATGTGGGGATGGGGGGGAGGGAGAGCATGTAGGGTTGCCCCTGGATAGACCAACTGGAACAACTACTCTGAAAGGATTCTCAGGGATATTTCTTTCCCTTAAGACCCTCTCTCATTGTAAAGCCCATGGAAGGGGGTGATCTGGGTCTTAAAAAGTTTAAATCCTTCTGCCCTTTGAGTCACACACCCATACAACATTCTCTGGTAGCCAGCCCAAGAATTAACCTGTCAGAGCAAGGAAAATAAGAGTTACATTGTATTTATCATTTTTAAAATGAACACTTATAAAAAATTTTAAACAAAGCAAATAACAGGGCTCAGTAATATCTACTGGTACCGTCCCTGGATTTTAACTAGATGGGTATTCTAAAACCCATGCTATTTAAGCCTACTTATTTTTTCCCCTTTCATTGTTTTTCTGATACTTCCTCCAGTTACAAACCAAGCATTTTTCTACAAAAAGGTTAAGGAGCTAAACCTTCCTTACTAAAGTATCTCCTGGTAGAAAACTTGTAGGACATCCAGTTTCACCTGAGCAAAGAGCATACCTCCCTATAGGGTCAGGTATACAACTCTTGATTCTTGTGTGCAACCTCTGTTGACATCAATAGCAATGTTAATTGATGTCAATGGGCCTGGCATGCACAGTTGTTCATGGTCCTTAGTGCCCTAGAATTACCCAGCAAGGTGAACATTTCCCCTGGAAATGCAGTAAGAATAATGAACAGAGAAAGAGATGCTCTAAACAGTTCTTCTGAGGCCAGCATATGACAAACATGTTAAGAGGAAATGATCTGCCCCACACTATAGAGGTTAGTGCAACCAAGGTTGCAGCTGGTACGTACGTCATCAGGGATCATTCTTAGCTTTGACATGAATTAGAAATAAACACACTGAGTAGACCCATCTCCAGAACGTCAGAAAGATCATGTTTGTTTGTTAAAATTATCTGAGCTGGCTGTTCATCTCTCAGCATATTGGAGAGTTCTCTCTTTCCAAAAGCTCACACTGAATCACCAGGCCTCATGCAAAATCAGATGCTGCACTGGCATATGCATCACATCAGTTTTACAAGCCTGGTTAATAAAAAGGTAGGAATGAACATTTTGGTGTAGGGACAGGCCCAAATCAAAACCAAATCTGAACACACTTGAACTTTAGGAAAACTCAGCTCCTGCTCCAAACTCTATGACCCCAGTGCCTTTCTACTTAAAAGCTAACTACTAATCCACAGCCAATTTCTTCATCAACAACTGCACTAATTATTTTGTTTCCAACATCAAAAGTTGACCACAACTAGCTAGTATGTCTATAAACATGACTTTAATCTGTCCACACTGAGTCTCTCAAATGCACATTGATCTCTCAAACTAAGAATAAAATAAAATCATTTTGCACTTCTATAGCATCTTTCATAAGAAAATCTCAAAGTACTTTACAGACATCAATTAACTGAGTTTCACAATACTACTTGGGAGGTAAGCATTGTTATCCTTGTTTTACAGATAGAGAAACAGCCACGGAGATGAAGTGACAAAGTCACACAGGATATCTGGCTCACAACAGAAACCAGGAATCCTGACTCCTTGTTGTCTGTTCTATCCTAGACCACACAAAACAACTTCTGATGTAGCAAATTATTCAACTGGTAAGTTATTGGGGCCAAAACTGATACACAAATATTTTCCAGACAGGAGAACTCATTCAGAATGTAAAATAACAGGTTATGCTTGTACTTTGTTTTTATTTCTCTCTGGCAGCCTCAATAAAACTTAGCAACAGAATTATCATGACCAAGATATAGGCCATCTTTATAGCACTGTCTGTTTGAGTTTGTCATTAGTGACAGGGCGGATAATTCTCAGGTCCGAATCATGACAGAAAGGAAACAATAAAACATGCTCCTGTTTGACCCCATTAGACATACAATGTGCTCCTATGATTATGACAGTTTCTGTATAATACACTCCTCCAAGTGTAGATCTACACAGCCAAGCAGCGAGAGGGAGACCCTGGCACACATTTATGTAGCGTTTGTCAGGCTGCAGCCCCTTTTCTGCCTCCTCCAGAGGTTCTGGCTGCACTTTCTCCTACTCCTCCTTGTATTTGCACACCTCATCCATGGCCCAGCAAAATCGTGAGACCTCCTTGTCAACCTCTCCTCCTGGTGCTGGCCAAAATGGCCATCCAGCAGACCAGGAGGAAGAAGTTTGATCAGGGTGGGGTTTAGAGAGGCTGCTCTAAGACTGTAGGGCCTGTTTCCATTCTCTTGTTGCTTCACGTCTCTGGGCGGTGTCCACTGGCTCCTTGTATTCCTTGGAGGAGTGGTGGATGCTATTCTCTGCTTGATGTCCCCCTCTGGATCCCTCATTTTGGCCCTATGAGCTTGACTCCTGTCCCTGCATTCTCCTTTTTTGTCCCTCGAACGAAGTTGTGGTCTGGGCTTTGTGGTTCCTCCACCTTGGCTCAGGGAGTGGGCCTTTAGTTTTGAGTGGGCCTACGCCTTCCCCTCCTAATCCCTGCAGTAGGTACACAGCCAGCCGGTTCTTTGTCAGACACCACAGTATGCTGCAGTAGATCATTCACATTAATCTGGGGATCAGAGTGTTCATAAAAGTAAAGAATTCACCTAAACATTGGGTGGACACAAGTATAATGGAGGTGGGCCCTGGCCAACCTTCACTACATTGTTTTTTCATTTCATCATTGACGTATGAATTCACACAGTGGAGCACTTGAAGAACTCTGTAATATAATTTTATTATATAGGTTCTTAGAAAGTGGCACTCTTCAAAGCGCACCCCAGGGGTAGTCAATTATTTTTTGTCAAGGTCCAAATTTCTTGGTCAAGATATAGCCAAGGTCCAGACTTCAGAGAAAATAATAAAAAAATAATGATAATAAGTAAATAAAAATATTTTGGGGTCCGTTTAAAAGCATCTGGCGGTCCAGATTTGGCCCACGGTCCACCTATTGACTACTCCTGACCTACCCTATTGCATTTAAGCAGACAATACCTAATGCTTATTATATTTTTTAAATTCACAAACACAAATATTTATCTGAAACCCTTTAATTCTAAGCAACCTCATATTGCACAAATCACTTATCCAGCAAAAATCCATTACCACAAAATCACACTTATCCAAGTATTTTTGATGTCCACAAAACATTTAGGACAAATTATATATTTATGCTGCAGGAAGGTAGCAAGTAGACACCACTTTATTGCAGGGAATAACCTGGATCCTAATGGATACACATCAATGACAAGAAACTACAAATTTGAACAGTAACTGATACAAATACTAGGCTTCTGTAATATAATTCCACTTACTGCTAGAACATAATCAATCATATTAAATTAAGATACAGTTATTATGATGATTAACTGTCAATAGAAGGCTAAAATTACATTACAGTAAAAGGGTGACATAATGACCCACAACACAGAAGCTTCATAGTAAACATAATAAACCACAACAGAGAAGCTTAATTGGTTTACAGTTTCAACAGACCCATAGGATGTACGGGAAACATGGGATTGTTCACTGTTTCCTTTTCTTTTTCTTAACAAAATAAATTATTTCAATGGAAGACTATTGGTTAGCAAAGATATGGTGCTGGGACAAGGACTACTGTAGATGGGCCTGATTTTTATTTATATGGCGGCCCCTTTACACTGCTCTGGAAGTGTAAGGGGGTCTTAAAGTGGCACCAGATCACATTTACACCCATTTTAAAATTATTGGGCCTGATTCTTATTTAGACATCTACTCTGCAAATGAAGGTGCGACTGTAGTGTGTGTAGGCATCCCTGCACTAGCTTTAATCTAGCTACCGAAGGTAACAAGAATAGTGAAGATGTGGCGGCACAGGCTTCAGCATGGGCTAGCAACTTGAGTATGTCCCCAGGTTCCCTGGCGGGGCTATTCCGGGGCAGCTAGCCCATGCTGAAGTCTGTGCTGCCATGACTTCACTACTATTGTTACCTGTGCTAGATAGATTAAAGCCGGCATCGGTATGCCTTCCTGTGCTGTAATCACTTGTGCCCTGGCAGTGGAAGAGGGTCTTAATGTAAATGGGGCTCAGGCCAAATAATTTAAAAAAGAGTCCCCAGGTAAGTCTGGTTTGCACAAAATATCAAATTGAATCTGACAGTTAATGATCAGAAAATACCTGTGAACATATGTAGTATAAACTATGTCATTCTGTTCATCAGCACACTCGTGCAGACAGTGGTTTTCATGCCACTAAAACTGGCAGAGCGTGAACCCCAAAAGCATTTAGATGTCCAAATGTGTATCTCACTTTCTTCAAACTAACTGCCAGACCACAAATCTCACACGAACAGACTAGCTTGTGAAGTTTCCAGCATTTCACAGATGTGCCTCCAGGTTCCATAGAGATCTGAATTAAATGTACAAAGAGTGGTGTAAAAATGTCTGGTACCCTACAGGGGATGCAGCTCTCCCTGTGCCTGCAACAGCCCTCAAGAGCCTGACTGTAGCAAAAAATTAGGAAGTGTAAAGGGGTGATCAAAATAAAGTGTTACAAGCGTTTTTCACACCGTGAAAAGTTTGAGTCAAGCTTTGGGTGAAGGTTTGAATTATTTTTAAGAGAAAGGCCTTAGGCAAAACCACAATCAGCCCAAACCAAAACTATGGGAAAGTTCAGCTTTGGGTCCAAGTGCCATGACCCCTCTCTAGTGGTTTTATTCTTATCAGAACCGATTCACTCATTTCTTATAATTCTGAGACAAGCTGGGGGTTGAAGCTTGAAGCCAGAGGCTGCAATTTTATTCTAATACACCTCTACCTCGATATAACGCTGTCCTCGGGAGCCAAAAAATCTTATCGCGTTATAGGTGAAACCGCGTTATATTGAACTTGCTTTGATCCACCGGAGTGCGCAGCCCCCCCCCCCCCCTCCGGAGCACTGTTTTACTGTGTTATATCCGAATTTCTGTTATATCGGGTGGCATTATATCAAGGTAGCGGTGTACTTAACATTATCTATAGCACTTACCATCTTCAAAGGGCTTTACAAACAATAAAAAGTAACTCTTCGCGCTGGTGGGGCACATAGTTAAGTATTATTGTGTCCATTTTGCACATGGGGAAACTGTGGCAGAGTGGTTAAATGATTTGTCCAAGGTCACAGTTAGTGTTGCAGCTGGGATTAGTGCTTAGGAGGTTACCGGTACCACTGTTGTCTGTTCAGAAGACTGACCCAGAAGGGTAACAACTGCCCTAAAATATACTGTCTGGCATATGTTATCGCTAGTCTGAAATGGAAATTATGAATAAAAATAGGAACAACAGTCCCATCTGGAGCATTTATTGGTCATTAACCAGTTGGATGTTATGAGCCAAATTCTCTGCAGGCATAAATCCACTGGCTTCACTGGAGTTTTGCCAGCAGAGAATTTGCCTCTCCATCAGGGTTACCATTCATCAAGTTCCACTGGTCAGAGTGTTCTAGGGCATTTCACAATTAAATCAGACAGCAGTGTAACACAGTTACATACTAACTTGCACAGCGGCCAAATCCTTTGAAATTGTTGTCATTTAAAACAGTTACCATTATTTAACCTAACCAAAAAAATAAAAAAATAAAATCAAACAATAAAAACTGCAATTTTTCTTTAGTTTCGGTAATATCAGGCACCTTTCCTTTCTGGATGACATACCCAATGACAAGTTGGAGAAGTAACTATGGGCTTGTTCCTGAGAAATGCTGAGCACTCACAGCTTCCTGCTGGCTTGACCCGACAAGGCCCACTGATTCCACAAAAGATCAGGCCTATTGACTTCAGTGGGGGTGGAGCTACTAACTGAAAATATCCATCACTTCTGTTTCATCTCATGATTGATGCTAACCTGTAGGGGTCCGTGATGTGAACTCCGGGTCAAAATGAAACGTGTCTTCTGGCCGTCCCACTGCTGGTTTAAAAGGTGGCTTGATTTCTTTCCTATATAGTTTCTACAAGAACAATGATAGAGAACAATCAATGATATAACATACCATAGCAGCAGTCAGGTCCAAGTGCAGGATCACACACTTCTTTAGCATGTCCTCTGTCAGGAGAACTATGTGCCACACTGGCAGGGAGTGATATACTTGAGGATGCAGCAGCTGCTCCTGCTGATTATATCTATGTCCTAGTAAGTCTTTGCCATTTTTAATTATTATGACCCAGGGTCTATACAAAATGCATCCTTTAGCTACAGAATGGCACAAAATTTCAAGCTAGGTGTGCACCTGGGAATTGGCTGCTTTTCCAGGCTGGGCCAGAGGGTTTTCTGGGGAGGCAGTGTGTAGCTTTACAGACAGTTTCAAGTGGCTGGTGATGGGACATTAGATGGGGAGAGCTCTGAGTTATTACAGAGAATTCTTTCCCAGGTATCTGCCTGGTCGATCTTGCCCACATGCTCAGGGTCTAACAGATTGCCATATTTGGGGTCGGGAAGGAATTTTCCCCTGGGTCAGATTAGCAGAGACCCTGGGGTTTTTCGCCTTCCTCTGCAGCATGGGGCATTGGTCACTTGCTGGTTTAAACTAGAGTAAATGGTGGATTCTCTGTAACTTGAAGTCTTTACACCAGGGGTCGGCAACCTTTCAGAAGTGGTGTGCCGAGTCTTCATTTATTCACCCTAATTTAAGGTTTCGCGTGCCAGTAATACATTTTAACGTTTTTAGAAGGTCTCTTTCTATAAGTCTATAATATATAACTAAACTATTATTGTGTGTAAAGTAAATAAGGTTTTTAAAATGTTTAAGACGCTTCACTTAAAATTAAATTAAAATGCAGAGCCCCCGGACTGGTGGCCAGGACCCAGGCAGTGTGAGTGCCACTGAAAATCAGCTCGCGTGCCACCTTCGGCACGTGTGCCATAGGTTGCCTACCCCTGCTTTAAACCATGATTTGAAGACTTCAGTAACTCAGCCTGAGGTTAAGATCTACTACAGGAGTGGGTGGGTGAGGTTCTATGGCTTGCGATGTGCAGGAGGTCGTGATCATGATGGTCCTTTCTGACCTTAAATTCTATGAGTCTATGAATTTGCAGTTGACAGTAGGAACCAAGCATTCGTGGCCTTCGTTAGGTGGCACTGAGGGAAAGGATCACTTTTTGTTATTAGTATTTATTATTTGGTAAGAACCAACAACGTGCTTGATGCCATACAAGACACAAAATAGAGACAGTTGCTGCTGCAAGCTGCTTACAGTCTAAACAGACGACAAGTTGGTGTCTTGTCATTTGTCATGACTGGAAAAGAAGGAGGGTGTGGCAGCTGGCTAGGAAAATCGCAGGGAAGATGAGAACTTGCCAAAGAGAAATAGCAAGAGGTTTCTGCAGATGGGTGAAGGAGTCCGGTTAAGGCACTTGCAGGTGAAACAAGAAACAAGGGATAATACTAGGGATTGGGGGATGGCATGTACAGATAAGCATTCCGGTGTAGGTCTGCTTGTGTTGGAGAGGGAGGGAGCACATATGGAAGACTACACTTGTAAGTTGTAACCAGTAATAATAGTACTTTGCACCCCATACCACTTTCCACCCAAATATCTCAGATGTTTTCCAAACATTAATGACTTAAGCCTCACAATACTCCCATGCAATGGGTAATTATATCAGTTTGATAGATAAGTAAACTGAGGAACAAAGTTTTTGGGTGTGATCCAAAGCCCACTATTGAAAGACTCCTATTGATTTCAATGGGCTTTGGGTCAGATCCTCTATGAGCTAGCCAAGACCACATAGTGTGCTTTATGCCAGAACTGGGAAAGAGCATCGATTTGACTCCTTGCCCTCTATTTTCATCACTAGACCATATTCCCTCTTCTATCAGCATTGCTGTCTTCTGGCTTCAAAGGGCTGATCTGATTAAAACAGAACACCCTCAATAATTAATATGTTTAAGCACAAATATAATGTTTGTATTAACCTTCAAGCTACAATAAGAGCTGAGAGTTCAACTTCATTAGCATTTGGAAAGAATATTTTAAGCTAACTCTTAAGAAATAAAACAACTTCAAAAATTAGCTGATTTTTCAAAATATTTAATGGAGCTGATCGCATGCTTTTCCCACGCTTCACATGCAGGAAGATTCTCCTTAATGTATGGTTTCTGTAATGGGTGAATTACTCTAATATATGGCATGTGTTATCATTTATGCTACATAGGCGGGGGGAAAATTCAATTTGCTTCCCTAGCCAAAGAAAGGATTTCATTACATGCGTCGCAGTCTTTTATTGTCTGTTTATTCTTTTCCCTCCCAAATAAATAAAAAAAACTTCAAAAAATAACTATCATGTTGGCCTGTCACAGAAAGATATAATTGACTAATGTTAGAAATCATGGTGAATTACACAGAACCATGTAGAGTTACTAGCTGTGTAAAGAGATTTTATTGTCTTCCTTGGATTCAGGGTGATGTAACAACTTCAATGTGTCACAATAAAGGGAAGTTATTGACCTTGCTGTAATTGGAGTTCTTTGAGATGCGTGGTCCCTATCTGTAGTCCATGGTGGTTACGCATGCACTCCATGTGCCTGAGACCGGAGAATTCTTTCAATTAGCATCTGTTAGTCCATGTCTGTGCCCCTGCTTGCCTCAAGCGCCACTCTGAGGGTGTAAGGGGCAGGGTAGACTGCCTCCCTTGTTCCTTTTCTATTGCAAATCTAGTCATGATTGAAGCAGAGGGGAAGGAGAGCTAGTAGCGGAATACAGATAGGGACCACGCATCTCAGCGAATTCCATTATAACACGGCAAGTAACTTCTCTTTCTTCTTTGAGTGCTAGTTGCTATGTGTATGCCACTGTGAGTGACTAACAAGCAATATTCCCAAAGATGCAAAGGTTGGATCTGGGTCCACTGGCAGTGCCAACAGATCCGTGGATAGGAAACTAGGGCTAGTGAACTGGGTGGGGGATAGATTTCTCCCAGAGTCCTGGATTCCCACAGGCATTTGTATCTCTCTGATGAGGATCAGTCCTGATAACAAGGGAAATTGTAGATCTGGGAGGTCAAAGATATAGTCCAGAGTGGTATAAATCACCTGCACCACTGGAGGCTGTGTCTTGTCACTCTGTGCCACCTTAGTAGATATAGATGGTGGTTCCTTATGTGGCCATGATGGTACCACCGGTGATTGAGTCTCCGTCCGTGCAGTTTTCAACAGTACCGGTGGTTCCTCGTCCTTCTTGTCCCAGTGCTTCATTTTAGGTGGCACCACAGTCAGTGTCCAAGTTGATGCAGATGCTGATACAGAAGAAATCTTGCTCCTATGAGTCTTTTGAAGATGCCATTAAGTTTTAGGAGGGCTTTAGATGTTACGAATTGAGCGAGAAGGCTCACCTGACTTGTAGAAGGTTGGGGAGGGATCTCTCCTCTTTGAGGGTCTAGTAGTGGATCTGCTTTGACATCTGTGAGAGTGCCCCTTACTCTCATAAGGGGGCCCAACCAAAGGGTCCTTCCCACTCCTGTCTCCACTCTGGAGTCAGACATAGTACTCAAGAGAGTACTTCTTGCTGACCCTGGCCAATGTATAAGGTGCTTCCAAAGCTGAAATTCTCGTGCTTGCCACGTTTGGCTGGGAAAAGAGTGGCAGGTACTGCACTTAGCAGAGATTTGAGCATCTCTGAGGCAGCAGACGGAACCCTGGTGGCTGTTGCTGACTGAACAGGAGTGGGGGCAGGAGACACAGTTTTTGAAGTCTGATATGCTGGGCAAAATCTAAGTACCCCGCCAAGTGACTAGGAGAGTTCCCAGGGTGGGGATTCTAACACTGGGTAACTGGGGAACTATAAAACACTAACTAACAATTAAAAATCCCTGAGAACAGCATAACTTGAATATTTACAGGAGAAGAGAACAATCAGCTCTGGACACTGGAGGATTCCAACTCAGGCCATGCAGCAGTAAGAAGGAACTGGAGAGGTGGTTGGTCTGCCCTGCCCCTTATGCTCTTGGTGCGGAGCCTGAGGAGGGCAGGGATGCTGTCCTGGAACAAGAGACTTACAAGAATTCTCCGGTCTCAGGTGCATGGAGCACATGCATACCCACAGTGGAATATACATAGGGACCAGCACTCAAAGAAGAAAGAGTGATATACTCGGGCATACAGGTTTGGATAAGCATCCAAGCTTCTGTATGTTTATCAAATCCCCAAACGTTTTGAGGCTCTGACAATTATTATAGTCAGATTAATTCACATCTAATTCACCAGAATGCACACAGAGACCTCTGACAGTTCGAGGACTCTTTGCTTCTAGAGCTCCAGTTTGTTTGGAGAATTAACCCTGACATTTTTTGCAATTACCTATTTAATATTTTCGACACTAGACTAGGAAGCCTGTCAAGATTTTGCTTAGTTTGACAGGTGAAAAAATATATTCTGTAATTGAGGGCCTATTGCATCTGAACATATCTGCTATACAGAGATGCTTTTTGTACAGAGCTTAATATTGGAGCTGGTCAGGAATTTTCTGTCAAAATATTTTTTTTGGACAGAAAATGCAGTTTCTGCAAAATCAAAATTTTTGGTGGGAATTATTTTGAAAATAATGTGTCAATTTTCCATCAGGAAAATCTAAACTAAATATTTCATTTCAGGTTGTTTTCGGTCAGTATGACTTTACTTTGGGTTTGCTTGAGTTGCCACAGCACCTCATCGGAGTTGTACTTTGGATGCCTCAGACCCCCATTCTTCTCTATGGGGTGGGTTCCATGGCTAGACTACACCTCTATGACACACCACGGTCTCCCCTCTGGTTGAACCAACACCATGCCTCATGGAACTCACGTGACCATGGTGCATCATGGGTGATGTAGTATGACCAGGGAACCTGGCCCACATCAGGAAATGGAGGTATGAGACACATAAATTCAGCTCCCATGAGTTACTGTGGCATCTCAGGTTAAGGCTGAAAAAAGTTGAAATCAAACATTTTGATTTGGAGATGTCAAATCATTTAGTTTTAGTTTCTAATGGAAATGTAGAAACAAAATGTTTTGAATTGAAATTTTTCAGAACTTTCCATTCTGCCAAAAATTTTGATAGTTAAATTTTTTGTCCTGTTATTTTCATTTTTAGAATTATCAGAATTTCCAACAGGCTGTAAATTCTGATTTTAGTACCAGCTCTACTTAATAAGTGTTGCTATTATGTTTTGTTAATATCTTTGCCCTCAGTCCCTGTTGCAAACTTGGGTGGTCACTGGACATTTCTTTCTCTGTGATGCATGTAATGAGCTGGCAATAAAGTGTTTGGGACTCACATCTGTCCCTCATTATTCATGAACACTTTACTTATTATCACAATTCATTTTAAATGGATACATGAAAGAGATACAGATGTAAATGCCCTATGCTCGCATCTGGCAGATATCAAGAAAAAGAAAATGATTTAATTTAATTAAGAACTATTTAGTAATTTCCTGCACTGAGCCGAGAGTCTTTGATGAAAAATTGAGTTATTCCTTAGACACCTTCCAGAAATAGAAAGATGCTGCTCTCTGCAGTGACGCACTTGCAGGACAGGAATAAACTTCCTTGATACATATACCTGTCACAGAAAAATCCAATAAACAGACAAAAGGCTGAGCTATCTTTTAAAATGTTAGCCCTTAACAACACTAATGGCAAATGTCAGAAAGGGCACCAGAATTCACATCCCTGGATCAGCTTTTGCTGTTGATAACATCTATAATTAATTTATATTGTGAATTTAGTTTGACCTTTATGATGAATGTGTGTTCTGGTAAAGAAAACAGAGGGAGTGGGGAAGAAAAAGAACTCCCACCCTATCAGCCAGATCTGATGAAAGGAATGAAATTCACTCCTACTTTATATATCAATCCTATCCGTGATGAATAGAGTCCTAACTCAGCCTTTTTTTCTAGATCATCTGATGAAAAAAACAGATATTCATGCCCATCTCTTCTGACTGAGGGTTGTACAAAGGGATTTAATAGACCCAGTGAAAAGCCAAAGCTTCTATAAGCACAATCTGCAAGGAGAAAATAATAAGAAAAAGCATTTGGGACCCAAATTCTGCCCTCAGACACACTGCTGCTTTTAAATCAGCTGAAGTCAATGGGAGTGGTGTCTATTTCTCTTGGGGAACAAATGGGCCCTAAACGTTGTAGAGATTGTAGGCACATGAATTGCTGTGAGAGTTGGGCACCTAACTCCCTCAAGCTCTCTTAAAATCTCAGCCCAGACCTTTACTCTGAAAGAATGTCAATTTATTTAAAGGAGAATCTACCAAATTTGTGCTGCAGTGGCCTGATGGATGTTTCGTAGCACTGAGATGGAGATTTGCAGAAGAGACGCCTTTGTCTGTGTCACCCTGGAAAGTGCAGATTTAGGACCCTGTTATTGCAGTGACAGTAACAGTAGTATGGAGGCTTTTACAAAGATTGGGCAGTGCTACAATTTTGGCTTTGGGATAAACACTATGGACCAGATTTTTCAGTCTGTCAAGTTCACTATGTGTTGTTTACCCAATGCAGAGTGCACCTAAAGTGGCTGGGGATTTGCACTAGAGAATTGCTCTTGTGTAGGGGGAATCTTTGTTGTCATAAAGCTGATGAAGGCTGCTCTGCTTCCTCCAGCACCAGAGCCCTCCCTCTTGCTGAAAGTGGAGGGAGGGTGGGTGTCTGGGTGAGGAGGCATGGCAGATCTAGGTTCCATTACATCCGATTCTCCACTGGCATAAGGTCCCTGAAGGACTATCCCTCAGTGGTATATGTTAAATCTGCCTCTCTGCAGCTTCACTTTACACTGGGGCAAAGCAGCTGAGAATCAAGGAGCTGTGACCAGCTCCCCAAGAGCCCCCCTTCTCCACTGCATCTCAGCAGAACTCCGGTTCAGTGGAGAATCAAGCCTTCATAGCTCAGTTCTCATATTATTGTACTGGTTCCCACTTGCCCAACTACGGTTAAGGGTCTGTCTTCCGAAGGGTATATAACTCAGCCATGAAAATGCAGCCTAGGCTGAAATATGGCATCAAATGGACTCAGCCTAAGAACTAGGAATGGGAGAATTCACCGAATTGCAGTGTGGGTTCCGATGCAGAGCTTGGCAAATATCAGAACGTGCAAAGCCCAGCCTACCCTCCTCTTTCCGTCCCTGGGCTGAAGATAGATACAGAGAACACTGTTCCTCTTGGCCTTCCTCATGCATTCAGCTCTCCGGTACTGCTCATGCTATGAGGATGGGCTGCTGGTGCTTCAGCTCTCCTTAGACAGTAACAGGGAAGCAGCTGACCTCACTCTGCCTACCTCAGTTGCCAAGGTGCTTGTGATGTATTTGAATGTATTGAATGGAGGGTTGAATCTCTTTGTGTGAATTTGCAGTTATAGTTTTTTAAGCAGTTGCTGATGTTGAATTTGCTGTTATATAGTGGTTACAGTACTCTGTTTTTCTTCTATTCCTATGCAGTACAGAGTCAGTCAGCCATCCTGGCTCCACCTGTATGGATGTGTCTGAGTTTATAATCAGGGATTTGTGCTATGTCCACAATATACAACAATTGGCGACGAGGGTGGGATGTCAAGAACCTTCTATGCATCCAAACAGTAAGACAATCTGTGACTTTGCTTGCAGTCCCCTAAGAGCTAACAGCAGCTAAAGTAACAGCAGCGAGGTGAAATGGCAAGCGGTATTGGAAAAATGGAGCCCTTTGACGATGCTGCGGAGGACTGGCCCACATATCTAGAGAGGCTGGAGGAATATTTTGAAGTAAATGAGAATCCCCGAGCAAAACATGCAGCAGCATTACTGATTGTGATTGGAGGAAAAACTTAGTTTATTATGTAGTCTGATCGTCCCAGAGAAGCCAGCCAGCAAAACCTTTAAAGAGTGCAAATTGTTCAAGATTGTCACCCAAGCCCCTGCTTACAGCAGAAAGGTTCAGGTTTCATAAGCAGAATTGGCTTAAAAGTGAATCTATTTCCTCCTTTGCGACAGAGTTCAAAAGATTATCAGAACACTGTGCTTTTAAGAATGGGCTTAGCGAGGCCCTAAGAGACAGATTTGTATAGGGACTGCTGAATGAAAGCACCCAGAAGAAGCTCATACCTTTAAACGCACAGTGGAAATTGGAGTAGCAATGGAAATTGCAGAAAGGGATGAAATAGAATTGCATACTGGCACTAAAGCAGAAATATGAATGCTTACACTATCTGTAACCCAGGGCAAGAGTGTCAGGGGACCGGGTCCTAGGCAGCCAGGCTTAGCGGCCAGAGCAGGAGTCGGGCTAGTGGTCAGAGTCTGAATGCCAGAGTCAAGGGTTGAAGCGGAGTCAGAGTCAAAGCTGATGGTTGGAGCTGGATTACCAGGAGTTAGGGAAGACAGGAGCAGGGTTGGTTCTGAGGCAGGAGCGAGGCTGTGACAGGATGGGAACAAAGCTGGGTGCAGGACCATGTCTGGGCTGGAGCTGTGGAGGAGCAGAGCAGGAGCAGGACTTAGAGATGAGCACAGGAAGGCAGATAGTCCATGGGCATGTGAGTTGAGCAGCCAGCAATTTACTGCTGCTGTAAGGTTTAAGAACCGCCTGGCTGGCTTCCTCAGCCAATCAGGCAGGGTGGTCCATCAGGCAACCTGGCTGGCTTGTTAGGCTATGAGGAGTACTGAACAGGTGCTGCTGAGGGCCTTACTCCAGACACAGAGCTGGTCTGCTCAGCAGACAGACTTGTTATTGGTGTGGAAAAGGGTTCCACGCTCCTTCTGATTGCCGATTTAAAGATGCATATTGCAGAAGCTGTAATAAAAAGGATCATATCCAAGCAGTTTCTTGCACTAAGAAAAATAAGGAAGAGACCAAATCAGTAAAGAAAAATGAATATCAATGTACACTATGTGGATAGAGGCAGTAGTGACAGACCGTGAGAGTGGAGTAGCCAGCCTGCATAAACATAGTATGAGCAAACATGACCAGTCTGTAATTTGGTGGGCACCAGGGTGGTGGGCAAAATGCTTAAAATAGAATTGGACACAGGCTCAGCAGTTTCTATTATCTCATGTTTGGAATATGACAAAACTTTTTAAAATACCAAACTGAAGGAGACACTGATGTTACTAAGAACTTATACGGGAGAAAAAACCAGTGCCAATTGGAGTAATGCAAGTGAATGTGGAGTATAACAATAAGTAGTGTGGAAGCAGAGAGACTTATATGTAATTGAGAAAGGAGGGCTAGCCCTGCGGGGCCATGAATGATTACATAAGGTTCCACTGGATTAGGTATCTATAAAGATGCTGCAGTCACTCTCAGCAGACTCCACTACAACAGTTGAACAACAGCTGGAGGGATCAGTCAGGCATCGGAAGTAGTCAAGGAGGGCCCAGGAACTCTAAAACACATGAAGGCTAGATGAGAAGGCTCAGCCCACGTTTCACAGAGCTTGACCTGTCCCTTACAGTATCTTCTCGAAGTTAGATGCTTAATTGGAACATCTGGAAAGAGGGGGCATCCTTTCAAAACTGGCCAGGATTGAGTGGGAAACGGCTACTGTTCCAACTGTAAAAAAGTGTGGTGCAGTAAGTGTGTGTGTAGCTTTTAAGGTCACCATAAACCCTGGACTGACAGTTGAAAAATACCCCCTGCCTTGAATTGAAGATATTTTTGTACCATTGGCAGGGGGACAACGATTCAGCAAAATTGATTTGTCACAGGCCTACTTACGGATGGAAGTTGAGGGAGAGTCTAAGGCATACCTCACAATCAACACACAAATGGGTCAGTACCAATTCAACAGACTAGTGTTTGATATTGCTTGAGCTCCTACTATATGGCAATGGACCAAGTTTTGCAAGGTATTCTGAGTACACAATGTTATCTGGATGACATTATTGTGACTGGTGGAAGTGATGAAGAACATCTGGAAACCCTGAAAATGGCATTAAAACATCTGGAAGAATACAGGTTACGAGCTAATTGCATAATATGTTAATTTTTCAAGGACATGATAGGTTATTGTGGGCATGTTATTGATGTACAAGCCCTACATAAATCTCAGGAGAAGGAACAGTCCTGGAAGCTCCCCCGCCAAAGGATGTGTCACAGTTTAGATCATTTCTGGGATTCATCAACTACTATAGCCGATTTGGACCAAACATAGCAACTCTATTGCATCTGCTGAATTGTTTACTGCAGTCTGGTCAAAAGCGGGTTTTGTCATGTGAGTGTCAAAAAGCTTTTCTAGAAGCAAAACAACAGGTCATCTCAGACAGTGTGCTTACACACTTTAACCCATCCTTGCCCAACAAGTTAGTATGTGATGCTTCCTCACATGGAATTGGGGTGGTTTATGCCAGTATACCATGCCACAACTACCCCAATGTGAAGAAATTTGTTCCAGTCCTTGAGGAAATAACCACTGCTAACAAAAGCCAAGTGAACGACTTCAATAGACAGTGTTGTGAAAAGAAGATCTAAACTATTAATCTAATCTAAACTATTAATTTGTCTATCTGCATTTCTAAAGCATTTCTAAAGCACCCATCACCATGGTACACCTCTACCCCGCTATAACGCGACCTGATATAACACGGGTTCGCGTATAGTGCGGTAGCAGCAGGGCTCTGGCGGCGCTTTAAAGGGTCCAGGGCTCCGGCTGCTGTGTGGAGCCCCGGGCCCTTTAAATCACCGTCGGAGCCCTGCCGCCCCTACCCCGATATAACGGGGTTTCAGCTATAACGCGGTAGGGATTTTTGGCTCCCCACGACCGTGTTATAGTGGGGTAGAGGTGTATCTGGGCACCATATACATATCTGAGAGAAGGATCTAGTTCTCCTTTCTATTTTGAGCCTCTTTTTCAAATGGGATTAAGTGTGGTGGTTGCTTGCCCGGTCAGCATGCTACTTCAGTACTGGGGAAAAGCCTGCTTCAAAAATATCAGTCTTGTGCTCAGCTTCAGAAGACTCAGATTCATTCTGGTCTTTGGTGATAAGGGTGTTTCATCCTGAGGGCTTTTGATGGAAAATGCTTTCCCTATGGTCCCTGAATGTTTCTGGACTGTCAGCTGAAGTGTCCCTGTCAATCACAGCTGCCATAGTGGGTTAAAGGGGATAGGAAATTTCTGAGACACCTTGTCCCTTCCTCACTGAGGACTTCAAATATTCTAGCAGTGAAATATATCAGTATTGAAGTCTTGGCTTATCATTGTTGATGTTTGCTGACTGCCTGCAAGCTGAAGCAAAGAGTACCATATATTTGGTTGAAGAACAAAATGAACGTATCAGGGACTTTTTCTGCAAAAAAATCATGATCAATACAAAACATCTGTGCTAGATCCATTCCTGTTCCCCAACCCCTCTCTGTTTCCATCCATGAAGGGCTTGCTAACACCTGGCTGTATCATTATAATAAAACATAAAGGCCCAGTTTCATCTCAAGGCTCATGCTGGCTCAAATCATACTGATTTTTCTTTAGTGTAAAAGCAGAAACCTGGATACAGTAAGGAATGGCCTTTTGTGAACTCTCTCTCGCAAGGCCAGACACAACCTAATCCTTAATGTTCGAAAAATACTTTGAAATGGAAAGTGCTACATAAGAAAGGAAAAGAGAATCCATGAAACTAGTGCTTAAGAAAATGGGATGCAAGTCAGCTGGGCAACAGATGAAAACCTAAAACTCTACTTTTATTTCATTTTACTGGCTCCTGAGGTACTAACAAGAGCTGAGCCAGCTCTTCAAAGTTAACTTCAAAGCAGGTGCGTGAATTTTTACAATATTAAAATGATCTTTTATGGGCGCTCAGTGCCTGTAGTTTGAAAATGAATTGGGTTCAAATGCACAGTTTCCCCCAGGTATTAGCTCCTTTGTGAAGCCATACGCCCGGGTATGGATTTGATTGGTTTAGGTGCATTCACACAGGTTCACCAAAACCAGAAGTGGGAGTAGTGGCCATGTGACTTGATCCATGTGACATACCCCACTGAATATAATTCTAATATTAGGGTGATTTACGGTATTTCTGTGGAACCAATTACATCAGATAAAATTAGATTAGAGAGTTTTAAAGGCTCTAGCAGGCAGAAGCCTCAGAATGCTGGCAGATACTCAGAGAGAGCAAAAAAGAGTTTGTGCATCCAGCTTTAACTCAAACTTTGTAGATTTGGACAAAATTTGTATTAACGCTAGTGCTGGTTCATAAATTGAAACTTGTGCCAAGGTTTATTTTGAATCTCTGTGAGGTCTGAATCAAATGTTTAGCTGAGCTCTGCTGTTAATTTCATTATGAGATGAAATGGACTGCAAAAAGGCAAATGATTGGTTACAATCCCATGCATCATTCAAACACTTCTTATCTGGACTGTTACATTTATTAAAATGTTTGCTGTTCTCATTTCAAGTGCTGAAGCTAAACTAGTCAGTCACCTAAATAAAAACAACTAGCATCCATAAAAAGAGTTGCTCTTGTCAGCTCTGGATTATTAAACTGTATATTCTATTATTAGAATCATTGGTCTTTAAAATCTGTCTACTTTATGCTTGTCTAAAGCACCCAATAAGTAAGGGACTGATCCTGGTTCACGTTACTGCCACTTTGTGCCATCCCTGTGGTGCAAAGAAGCCACAAAGCTACTTTAACTGGGTGATTTATGATTCTGACAGCATAGGGTATCCCAAGCTGATGTACAGCCAACAAGAGCTCTGGAAAACACTCTGCCAGCCCCACTGGCATAGGGGCAGCTGGAGGGGTAGGGACATGACTGGAGTGCCGTTGTGCTCTGATCTGCTGCAGTGTTCCCTTTGCTGGGGGCCATAAGATAGAGCAGTTGTGAGACTGCTCTAAATTACTCTGGGGGCAAATTGTCTGCTGGCAAATCCTGGCTTTGGAGAGCACAAAGGTAGCATAGAGCCCCAAAGGTATAGCACAACTCGGACAGGCCCAGACACAGGGGCCTAATACTTTTATAGAGAAAATAAGAGCACAACAGTGGAAGAATCCAGAGGAGCAGATAGCTTTCCCCCTGTTGTGTCTTTTTCCAAACCAAAGCCTTAAGCTTTGTTTTGCATTCAGTATGAAATGTCACAGGAACTCCTTCATTTAGAGCTGCTCCATTACATTCTAATCCAACTCCTGGGATCAGTACATTAAGTTCTTCAGAGTGTAAGGTGGTAATTATTCTTTGAACCTCTGGAAAGTGATTCAAATGACATCATAATGAGCCAGCTGATTAGGTAAAACAGAAACAAAAAGTTTGAAAAAGCTGCGGATGCTGAATGGACCTTTATTTTCTTTAGTGTAAAAGTAGAAACGTGGATGCGAATCAAAAAGCTTTAATTCACGGGCCCTCTATGGTAGATCTCACTCCAGTAAGCTTTTTTGTTTTGTTTTATTTTTACATGACAGACTCAGTTTCCAGCTGGCCTTTGCTAAATCTACCTAATCCCAGACTACAGTTAGCAACAATATTGCTCTACTTACATTCCAGTCTATAGTAACAAAGAACAGGTGCCGTTTAATTTCTTCAACTCCATCGAGGCCAGCACCTGCCAAGACAACAAGAAGCAAGAGTCAAAATAAAGCCAAGCCAGGAGGAATATGCTGTATTCTTTAAAACCATCACCAACATATCCCTCCCTTACCCTTGAAAAAATTTAGAAATGTCAGAAATTGTTTAAGCCATCACAAATATATACAAGGACATTTTGTTAATTCAAACATCACAGCCGGGAAAGAAAAACCCTTGAACATGTGTGAGTTTTGATTGTAGGCTTGTGTCAGGTCTGCCTGGCCAGTCTTTCATGCTTCATATTAGATAAGGAAATAGAATCATAGAAATGTAGAGCTGGAAGAGACCTCAAGAGGTCATCTAATCCATCCTCCCACACTGAGGTAGGACCAAGTATGCCTACACCAGAGGTTTTCAAACGGGGGGGCATGCCCCCCTAGAAGGGCGCAGAGAAATGTTTTTTTTGGGGGGAGCAGTGATGGCAGGTGGCTTGGGGCAGCCCTACGCAGCAGGGTTCAGGGAGGGAGCACCACTTCCACCCCTTGACCCTCCTTTTCTCTCTATTTTTGTCTGGATTGGGGAGGTGCCACTAAAACTTGTAACTCAAAGGGAGGCTTTCAGCTCAGAAAGTTTGAAAACCGCTGGTCTAGACCATCCCTGACAGGTGTTTTCTCTAACCTGTTCTTAAAAACTGCCAATGATGGTGTAATACTTTGGGGTTCAATCCAGAGCAATGAGAGGTTATGTCACTGCCTGCCCTGTAAGCCTGGGTGCCTTAAATGCTCAGCTGCTGTGGCTCACAGTCCAGAAACCCTGAATATCTGTGCTGTGCAGCCCTGATTCAGCACTCTGACCCTAGCAGCCTTCCTACAACACAACAGACAGAGACTGGTCTCCACCAGCCTTAGTTACTACTTGCAGAGTGACCCCAACACACTCCCAGTCCTGAATTTTCCCCTGCCCTGGAGTGTCCAGCCCTCTCCTGGAACACTCAGAGAAGTAATAAGGTTCATCATTCCTCTGAAGGGACAAAAGCACAGCTTATTACTTTAACTGGAGCTAACAATCACTTCAATTCAAACACAGCACTGGGTTGGTTTAGTTTAAAAGAGAGAAGTTTATTAACAAAAAGAAATCGGTTTTAAGTGAATTTATGTGCAAGGGATAAGAACAAAAATGGTTACAAGCAAATACAAGTAAAAATATGCTTTCTAATGGCTAAGACCTAACTTACCAGCTACTCTCTTTGTTTAAGATAGATTTCTTACTGATTTTTCTTTTTTCCAGCCATGGCTGAGTTTCTCTCAGTCAGGACCTTCCACAAACATAGAAGGTGCTGGGGTCCCTTGTTTTCCTAGGTGACAGATGCCAAAATGGCTCTCTGCTTCCCCTTATATCACTCAGAGTTCATTGACTCTGTTTTAAGAGGCAGGATGACCTCATGCTGTTCTTTCCTTCCTGTGGACATCTCATCCTTGTGCTGATTTGTATGTAAATGAGGCTTTCATTGTTTTGATTCCAAAATGCTACCTTCCCTCCAGTCTGGGGGGAAACCTGTTTTTCTCCGTGTTTGCTCACAGAATTTAAAGCATAATATCACTGAATATCCATAATTCCTCATATAGTGTTAATATGTACATTTCACAACGGTATTAATCACCAGCATGTCACTGACTTTCACAAAAGACGTTACTCAATACACTTTATAATACAGTAATATTGTATACAATTAGTTGATACTTATCATTTGAGGTTCAAACCCCCACAAGAAGCAACCGACCCCACTCACCAGGTTGATAGCTTTGTTTATATTTTATGTAAATGCACCTTCATTGTCTCGGCCTGACGACCAGGCTGGTCAGACAAACACATATTCCTTTGTCTACAACAGATTGGGTTTATGCAGACAAACATATTTCTAGCATATGTGCATCACTCTTTGTACACAACCCAAACCTACATATGTAAGAATATTAATGATCTTCTCTATTGCTTATTTCTCTTTACACCTTCCTTCGTTCTATGTCCCTTACCTGAAACAAACAAACAGAAAACAATAAAACTATAGCCTTTCTTTAACATTTTCCAGCCTCTTTACTCAAGAATCTCTTGAAACTATTTTACCATTGTTGGAAGTGTGAAGTTTTCCAGTGATCTCTCATGTGACACCTTTTGGGGTATATACCATGACAACAGTGTGTTAGATGTAGTGAGTATGTCAGGCCTGACAAGAGTTGCTGACACACAGTAGTGAACCACCAGTCGGATTAGCAACTAGCTACTGGCTTCTAGCTACAGGCATCTGTTCAAAGTTCTCCTGAGTCCATAAACTAAGGGGCACCTTTTACCCTTCTTAATATCCATACTACCCCAGTGCTTGCTTCACACCCATCTGGGTCACCCAGGCCAGTAGAGAGCTCTGTCAACCCAAGGTGTGAAACCAGATCTCTTTCCATCCTGAGCCAGCCCTGCTCCCAGCGGAGTGCTGGCCCACAGCTTTCCCAGAGGCGGACTGCTCTCAGCAGAGTACAGGCCCACAACTATTGACCTAGTTATGCCAGGATCCCATCACTCCTAGCAGATCCTGGACCCTATCCCCATTCAGCTTTGCTCCAGACCTACCAAACACTGACTCAGTTTCCCCAGTGAGGGTTTACTCCCTCGACCACTGTGTCTGGCTATAGTTCACTTGTACCTGAGCCCTCGGCCTCAATCCTGTTACCTAATTACAGAAAACAACACACCAAGAACACACACTTCCCTGCATTTCCACAGTCAGAATCCTGGAATAAACCTTTAGTGTTCATAATGACTCAGGCTACAGGCGGGGTAGTGGGATTCATCATATCCACGTCTGCTAGCTTCTATCAGGCACACCCCATTATGTCCTTCTCCTGGGTCCCATGGGCATAACTTGCCACTCCTCTTCCGTTACAGCTGCTTGCATTTGTCCTGGTCAGCAAGCTTCTGTTGCTCCAGCTCTGTCTCCTTACTCTGACACCTAGCCTCCAACTCTGTCTGTCTCTCCTCCACTAGCAGCCTTCTGCACGCCAGCCTCCACAGCTCTAATACTCTTGCCACTGCTGCCGCCTCTGCTGGATCATCTGTGGAACCATCTGCTTGATCTCTTGCATGCCCTGTAGGAGAAAAAGGGACCCCTTCCCCAGTCTGGAGCACCCCCCATCTTGCCTCATGGTAGACGAGTGCAGCATGGCCATCGGCTCCCATTTTTTCTGTTTCTTTGCTCTTCCTGCCTTCTCTACGGCTTACTCCTCGTTACACCTTCCTTTGCTCTATGTCCCTTGCCCAAAACGAACAACAGAAAACAATAAAACTATAGCCCTTCTTTAACAGTTCCCAGCCTCTTTACTCGAGAATCACTTGAAACTATTTTACCATTGCTGGAAGTGTGAACCTCATTCAACCAGCACACTGTATATAAATCCTGGCTCAAGTGTGTCACAGAAGGGGATTCCACAGCCTCCCTTGGTAACCTATTCCAGCACTTAATTATCCTTAGAGTTGGAAAGCTTTTCCCAATATCTAACCTAAATCTCCCTTGCTGCAGATTAAGCCCATTACTTCTTTTCCTACCTTCAGTGGAAATGGAGAATAATTGATCACCATCTTTTTTATACAAGCCCTTAACATATCTGAAGACTTATCAGATCCCTCCCCAAATCTTCTTTTCTCATAAACATGCCTAGTTTTTGCAGCTTTTCTTTATAGGTCAGGTTTTCAAAACATCTTATTTTTGTTGCTCTGCTCTGGACTTTCTCCATTTTGTCCACATCTTTCTTGAAGTGTGGCACCCAAAACTGGGCACAGTACTCCAGCTGAGGCCTCACCAGTGCTGAGTAGAGTACAACAATTACCTCCCGTGTCTTACATACAACAATCCTGTTAATACACCCCAGAATAATAGCCTTTTTCACAGCAGCATCACACTGTTGTCTCTCATTACATTTGTGATCCACTATAATCCCCAGCTCCTTTTCAACATTACTACAGCCTGGTCAGTTATTCCCCATTTTGTAGTTGTTCATATGATTTTCCTATCTTCGCACTTGTCTTTATTGAATTTAATCTTGCTGATTTCAGACCAATTCTCTAATTTGTCAAGGTCATTTTGAATTCTGTCCTCCAAAGTGCTCCCAAGCCTCTCAGCTTTGTGTCAACTCAAATGCTGTAGGCATACTCTCCACACCATTATCCAAGTCATTAATGAAAATACCAAACAGTACTGGACCAACGACTGAACCCCGTGGGATCCCACTAGATATGTCGTCCCAGTTTGACAGCAAACCATCAATGACTACTTGTTGAGCATGTTTTTTCAACCAGTTGTGTACCCACTTTATGGTAATTTTATGTAGGCAACATTTCCCTAGTTTGCTTATGAGACTGTCATGTGGAACTGTGTCCAGGGCTGGCTCCAGGTTTTCTGCCACCCCAATTGGCGAAAAAAAAAAAAGGCGATCGGCGGCACTTCGGCGGCAGCTCAATTGCGCCACTCCATTCTTTGGCGGCGGGTTCTTCACTCCCTCTCTTCTTCTTTGGTGGCAGCTCAAAGAGGAAGAGAGGGACTGAGGGACCCGCCGCCGAATTCCCACCGAAGACCCGGACGTGCCGCCCCTTTGTATTGGCCGCCCCGAGCACCTACTTCCTTAGCTGGTGCCTGGAGCCGGCCCTGACTGTGTCAAAAGCCTTACTAAAAATCAAGATATATCATCTTTATAGTTTCCCTCCTATCCACTAGGCCTGTAACCTTGTCAAAGAAGGAAATTAGGTTGGTTTGGCATTTGTTCTTGACAAATCCATGCTGGCTATTACTTATCACCTTATTATCCTCTAGGTGCTTACAAACTGATTGTTTAATATGTTCCAGTATCTTTCCAGATATTGAAGTTAAGCTGACTGCTCTATAATTTCCCAGGTCCTCTTTGTTCCCTTTTTTACAGATAGGAACTCTGTTTGCCCTTCTCCAGTCCTGTTAGACCTCACCCGTTCTCCATGAACTCACAAAGATCATTGTTTTGATATTGCCTCAGCTAGTTCCTTAAGTACCCTAGGGGGAATTTCATCAGGCCCTGCCAACTTGAATATAGGTAATGTACCTAAATATTCTTTAACCCGTTCTGTCCCTATTCTGGCTTGTATTCCTTCCTCTTTGTTGTTAATATTAATTGTGTTAAGCATCTGGTCACAATTATCCTTTTTAGTGAAGTGAAATAGACCCTATATCAACCAGCTACATGTGCCAGATGTTAGCACGTTGCTTAATGCACTACTGGGAGGCACTCAGATACTACAATGAGAAGTGTGGTCTAAGAGCCTGTATAGAATAGAGGGAATAGAATAAAACTAGGTAGAACTAGAAGTCCAAAGGGCTTCCTGACATGGAGGCAATGGTATTACTGCTACCTAGCACTTACAGATAAGCATTTGTAGCCACCTTGTGAGAGTTAAGTTATATTAACTCCAGTTTACAGATGGGGAAAGTCTGGTGCACATAGTTTAGGCTCAAATTTACACAAAGAGTCAGCTGATTTTGGGTACCTCAAAGCTGGTTCTCATTTGTATTGGCACCAAACACACCAATGTCATAGATACTTTTTCTTCACTAACAACTTTCTTATGTTTCTTATGTATTCTATTGATTATTTAGCAAAGCTCCGTGGGGTTTGGCAGCACATATCTAATTCTTTCATTACTTTTCCTCTATGTCCTCATTTAATATCTTTCTTGTTTATTCCTTTCATCATGTTTAGTTTACTGGCTTGAGAAAAATCAGCAGGTGTTCAGTAATCATTAAACAACTATCAGATTTGACTGAGTGTGCCACGTGATTGGTTGATTTGTTTTTATTAATAGCATCTTTCATTCTCCCATGGGGGAAAGTAACACCTGGAGATGAAGATTCTGCATTGCAATTTTGGAGCCATTTCCTGTGAAATGCTGAGCATCTCCAGATGTGTTGAGCATCTCAGTTCCTACTGACATTAGTGGGAGCTGAGGACACTGAGTATCTTGCTGTGGGTGCTCAGTACCTCAGGGTACTAAGCCTTTTATTTGCAATACTTGTACTTCCTAACAAGCAGTTTTGTAAAAGGTCATGTCAACTCAAGCTTTTGTTAAATTTGACATCTGCTTTCGATGCACACAAGACATTATTAGTGTTTGCCAAAGTGCACTGATCAAGAACTGCATTCTACAGCCTGCTTAACATTGGCTCATGACTAGGTATTAAAAAAAATGTTGCTTGCATATTACATGCAGGGCTGTCAGCCATGTACATGGGAAAGCTGACCCAATAGGTGTGTTTACAGTTTTGATTTGGTCCCCCCTGGTATTCTGAACATAGAACAGGCTGCTGCCAGAAATCAGTAAATACAAAAACTTGGCCAGCGACAAACCTTGTTCCATGGATTTCTTATTAGGAATTTTCAATCATCATCCAAGTTCAAGTTACAGTCCAGATTGCCTACTAAACATATATGGCAGGTCTGCTTCTGATTTCACTGACACCAGTATAGCTAAGTAGAAACTCCACAGAAAAAAAACAGAGTTACACTAATATAAACCCAGCATCAGAAGAGTATCAGGACCAGCAAATGTGCTTAGAAGAACTGGAGTATATCCCTGACTGTGCCACAGAATGCTTATGTGATGCTGGGCAAGTCACTTAAACCCAAATTTCTCACAGGTGGTCACTACCTGTGTGTTCCTTACTTTATGGTTGCCCAACTTGAGACACTTTGGCCAGATTTGCAGAAGTGCTGATAGTTCACAGCTGCAACTGAAGTCATTGGGAGCTGTGCTTTGAACATATAAAGTGCCATAAAAATGCTAAGTTTTCTGGAAAAAAAAATCAGGTCTTAGGTGTGTTAAATTGGGCACCGAAAATCAGTCTACACTTTTGGCTTTAATCTCTCTGCGCCTCAGTTCCTTAACTGTAAATTGGGTCTAATGCCACCCCTCACCTCAGAGAAGTGCTGTAAAGATAATTCACTACTTGTTTGTGAAGTGCACTCAGACATTACGATGAGAACACCAGGGAAATGCCCATGAGGAAATTAATAATTCTGTATTCAGTGCAGGGTTTGAATGGTGTGTGGTTAAGCATAAAAAGAATATTGAATGACTACCCCCACAGTGAGCACTGACCATCCTGTGCACTGAATGAGGCCAGGATCCTGTGGAAAAAATAGTATGTGACCATATAATTAAAGACTGTGGGTAAAATTTTCAAGAGTGCCTAAGTGACTTAGGAGTGTAAGTCCCATTTTCAAAAGTGGTTTTAGGTGCTTTGGAGCCTATGTCTCATTAAAGCCAAGGGAGACAAATTGAGATTGGATTGGCAATGCTAATTCTGGCCTGTCCTAACTTCTGAGTGCTTGACTTTGCAACCTTAACTTTCTTTTTAACATAGCTACTGAATATAATTTTAAATTGATTTAATTGTTAAAAAAGGGTCTGATTCAACTGCCATTGGAAAGATTCCCACTGATTTCAATAGATGTTGGATTAGGACCAGTAATAGCCAATAAGTTTGCTTCAACAAATATCACCTCAGTAGTTAAGCAACATTTAGGTTACAAAAATCAGAACAATATTGATTTTATTCGCTTCATCTTTGTAATACAATAGAAAGAGCAGTTACTTACCCTAGTGGTTATCCGAGATCCTGTGGTCAGTGTGACTCCCTCTGTAGAGCTCCATGAGCCTCATGTGTGTGAGATTGGAAATTGTTGAATAGCAGTGTCTGTTTGGCCTGTGCATGCACCCCTGTGCCTTCTCATGCTCCTGTGTGAGGACATAAAGGAGAGAGTGGTCCCAATCTCTCAGTTCTCTTGCCATTCGAAGCCTGGGTTAGTTGAGGACTCTGAAAGTGAGGATGGAGGGCTGTTTGTGACTACAACATCTCGAAGAACCATAGTTTCTGTAGAGTGATTGTTCTTTCTTCTTTGAGTATGTGTCAGTGTGGATCCTGCTGCAGGCGACTAGGAATCAGTTCCCCTCAGGATGGTGGGAGTGAAGAGTTTCAGCTGCATCAGCGATTGGAGAACTGTTCCCCTGAACTTGGTGGCTGCTCTGGCTGCCATATCAAGAGCAGAAGATTGGAAAGTTTCTGAAGCAGTTGACAGATGCAGCTTGTGCTCTGGTGGAATGTGCCTGGATATTCGAATGGAAAGGCTCTCCAGCCAACTGATAACTGGTGGAAACACATTACATGATCCACTTGGAAATTCATTGTGGTGAGATGGCTTGGCCTTTGGATGAACCAGAAATGACCACAAAGTGGCAACAAGTCAGACAAAACTTTGTCTTGGTCCCATTATGGTAATACAGCAGAGCTGTGGATATGTCTAAAGTGTGCTGTTTCTTCTCTACCATTGGTGAGTGTGGCTTTGGGAAGAAGACTAGCAAGGTAAATGATTGATTTTTGGTGATAGTCTAGACCACCTTGGGGGTGAAATTGAGGTGTAGTCTGAGTACCACCTTGTCCATATGAAAGACTGCAGTCCAGCTATGAGAGTCTAGTGTTCACTGACTCTCCAAGCTGAGGTGATAGCCACCACAAAGATCCTCTTGATGGTAAGGGGTGCACGGCGTATTCTGTCACTGGTTCAAAGGGAGGGTCCATATGCTTCAGAAGAATAACAATGAGGTCTCATGAGGGAGTCAGGTCCTTAAATGGAGGGCTAATATGAAGAAGGCCCTTAAAGAATTTCAGTATCTTCGGGTGTGACTGTGCTGGAGTGTGACACACTGATAATGCCGCTAAGTGGACTTTGAGAGAATTAAATGATAGTTTTGCCTGTTTCAGGAACAGCATAGTCTAGGATCTTCAGTGTTGCTGCCTCAACTGGGTCCAAACCATGTTGGGCTGCCCATATAGAAAATCTTTTCCACTTTGAGGCATAAGTGTCCCTGGTGGAGGATTTTCTGCTTTGTATGAGAATCTTTTGAACCTGTAGGGAGCAATCTCTGTCAGTATTGTTCAAACAGCCAACATCTGAGCCATCAGGTGTAACAACTGCGGGTCTGGCTGCTGACCTTGATTCTGTGATATGTCTAGGCAGGCCAGGAGGTGAACGGGATGGCACGGGGCCATCTGTAGCAAATGTGACAGCCAAAACTGTCTTGGCCAATAAGGGTCTATCAGGATGTCTGTAGCCTTGTCTCTCTTGATCTTGGACATTATCCTGGAGAATTGGTGGCAAGGCATATATGAATCCTCCAGATCACTGCAAAAGAAAAGCATCTGGCAATAATCCCAGGCTCACGCCTCTTCTGGAACAGAAAGTCATGCATTTGACATTGTCCCCTGTGGTGAATAAGTCTATTATGGGGGCCCTGCTGGGGTAGAATATGAGGTCTATGATAAACTCCTTCAGCGACCCCTTGTGGTTGGTCACTGTGTGACTGCTTAAGAAGTCTGCCAGGCCTTCACTGAGCCCTAGGAGGTTTAGACCCAGTGGGATTATCCTGTGTTGATGTCACCACTTCTATAGCCTGATGGTTTCTTGGCAGAAGAGGGGATGATTGGGCACCTCCTTGTTTGTTTACATAGTGCATCACCAACATGTTGTGTTGCAGGATTTGCACTGCGGCGTTCCACAGGCAGGAATGCTATGAAGGCCAGTCTGATG
Organism: Platysternon megacephalum; assembly: GCA_003942145.1. Lineage (NCBI taxonomy): Eukaryota > Metazoa > Chordata > Testudines > Platysternidae > Platysternon > Platysternon megacephalum. Next base: position 3,213,274 of record QXTE01000088.1, read on the forward strand.
TCTCCCAGCTCCTGGACATTCATGTGTAATCTCAGGTCATCCCGACACTATGCCCCTGCATCTGTAGGTGGTTCATCTGGGTACTCCAGCCCACTGAAGCATCTGTGATAAGTGTCCATTGGGGAGGGGCAGAGAATGGGACCAGAGATGGCCCCATGTCCCCCTAAGCAGAAGAGACACCTCCTATGTCCATCTTTTAAGGGGATTCGTCCATAGCAGGATGGATAGGGTTTGACGCTGGTAGGTTTAGGTCTGCCAAGTTAAGAAGCGCTGGGCATGAAGGTGTGTACAGGGGGATCTAGCTGTTGATACTCAGATAAGATGGGTTGATATGAACACAACAGTCAAATATGAAGATAATCAAAAGAGTTCTGAAGAAATTAAGAAGGTTTAGCCAAAATTAAGAGCGAGTGGGTTAGAAACTCGCCAGATTCTGTCTCACTGCAATAAATAAGAAGAGGGACCTGAGGGAGGGTTGCAGTCGCTTCACTCTTTATGCCTTTGCATAGGAGCATGAGGAGGCACATGGTACATATGCAGCCCCAACAGACACTGCTACTTTAAAATGTCCAGTCCCGTGCACATGGGGCGCATGAGCACCTTCAGTGGCTCTACACTGACACATACTTGAAGAATGTTAATTTTTGTACATTAGCAAAGCCCTAAAAGGTCAGTCAGCAGCACAAGGACACAGCTAGCAAGAGGGAAGCTTCCATTTTCCACACAAGATTATTATTAGAAATTTCAAGAACCATAGCCCAGCCAGATGGTGATGTAACTGGGCTGCCAAACATCTTGCTAACAACTGCCAGTCAGAATGCTAATGCTGTGACTGCTACATATGGGATCAAATGTTCTGTATACAGTAGTAGATCCCTCCATAACACCACCTCAAGTGATTGAACAACTAAGTATGAAAGCCAGAGGCAAAAAATCTCTCCTGCACCACTTGCTTTTTACACATCTCGGAACAAGTTACGTGCTTAATTTAGCTTTGCTCTCCTACCCCTATTCCCAATCCCCAAAAAATCTAAACAGCATAAAGAGTTACAGGAGATAACAGCATCCTTCTTTTCAAAAATTTCTCAGTATTTACACTATGATGTGTCTTAGTTGCAAAAAGGAAAGTAATTAATTAGCTGCCAAAACCCCATGGGTGCTGATGTCAGCCAACTGTATATTTAATGAGGACCAATTAGTTATTTCTTTTCCTATGACAGACCTGACAGAAGTCAAAGATCAACTATTCTTCTTTTCCCTGAGGCCTTTTCTTTACAGCCATCTGCAATTTCTAGAGCAATATATTCCCACTGATACAACAGAGCATACACAGAAGAGCTAAATGATGTGGCTGATTGGTGAAAAGGATACCTTACGGTATATATATAAAATAGTGTTAGTCAAACCTTTGAACATATTCAGAGTTTAGGTTCAACACAAGGGGAAAGTAATATATTCCTTTATAGCTCTTTTGCTGTAATTCCCCATCTGGATACTCTATTCAAGAACAAAAGCTATTTTACTCTAGAATAATTTCTCCTCTTTAGAAATAAGGGAAGATATATATATATATATATATATACCAGCAAATCTTACTTCCCTTATTTCTAAAGAGGAGAAATTATTCTAGAGTAAAATAGCTTTTGTTCTTGAATAGAGTATCCAGATGGGGAATTACAGCAAAAGAGCTATAAAGGAATATATTACTTTCCCCTTGTGTTGAACCTAAACTCTGAATATGTTCAAAGGTTTGACTAACACTATTTTTTGCAGTTCTAGGCAGTACACTGCATTTTATTAGTGGTTTATGGCCTTCTGGGTGTTAAAATTAATACTGCATCTTTATTGAGTCAATAAATTAATATTTCAGAACTGGAAAAAAATCACATATACAGTAACTCCTCACTTAAAGTCATCCCGGTTAACGTTGTTTCGTTGTTACATTGCTGATAAATTAGGGAACATGCTCATTTAAAGTTGTGCAATGCTCCACTCTTACGTTGTTTGGCTGCCTGCTTTCTCCACAGCTGGCAGCCTCCCTACGCCCCNGTTGAGGCACGAGGACTCAGCGTGCGAAGTAAAGGGGGAGGAGATGGGGGGGGGGAGAAGAGGCGGGTCAAGGATGGGGGCTTGGGGGAAGGGGTGGAGTGGATGGGCCGAGGGTTGAGTCCCCTGCCCCCGGCAAAGTCAGTGCCTGTGCTTGCAAGAACAGCAAGAGGAGCAGCCGGACAATCCATCCTCTTTCACTCTCTGACTCCACCACCTCAACCAAGCTTCATACTCAGCAGTGATGATTGTAGTATTAAATTGTTTCTTTAAAATTGTTTAAAACTTATACCTGTATTAAATTGCTTGTTTAAAATGTATATAATGCCTTTTGTCTGGCAAAAAATATTTTCCCTGGAACCTAACCCCCCCATTTACATTAATTCTTATGGGTAAATTGGATTCGCTTAACATCGTTTCACTTAAAGTCACATTTTTCAAGAACATAACTACAACGTTAAGTGAGAAGTTACTGTATTTGGAAAACAATTTCAACCTTTTCTTAGCGACATCGTCGGGTGGAATTTTAGGATCACAGGCTTCAAAATTTCTCTTTGTTGTCCTTTTTTTCCTTAAGTCTCACATCTGAGAACTGTACCTAATTGTATACTGAGACATCACTTAAGAGTGGAAATTTGGTAATAACAGTGGTATTCAAGACTTCTAAGATGGGAAAAGGAGAATGAGTAGAGGATGATAGTAGCAAAGAAAAATGGATACATGGGACATAGGAGGTGTAAGCTGGTAAGAGAATAGGAGGCAGGAGAGAACAGAGAAATTGGGAGAGTAGAGGAGGAAACACATCTTGTTGCAACCATTTTTTCCCCTTGCACTCCTCTATTTTAGAAAGCAAGTCATTCTCTTATTCACCCAGAACAAGAGACTAGAGAGCTGGAAGGAACCTACAATATTTTTACAGACTGAGGCAACATTTTAAAACAACAACATAATGCTATGACTTTGATGTCCTCAATTTGCTATGGTTACTCTTGTTTTTCACTAAAATCTCTAGGGAACAAATTTTCAAAGGAACCACCTGCTAAAACATGAATGGACACACTAAGTCTCCTATGTAACCCCCCGTCCCCCCCCCCCCAAAAAATACCATGAGTTTCCTAATGGAACTCTTGAGTATAGGCAGAGCTGGCTTTACATAAATAAATCAAAAACATCCTCTATGCTTATTCAAACATAACTGGGTGCAATAATGAAAGAAGAGTAAAACAAAATCTTGGTGATAAAGCAGACAATTCATTTTAAGGTGCTAAAGAGGGGCAGGCCCTTTGTTCAAAATGCTCCCACTAAATCAAATGAGATGGCACAGAAATTTAATCAGAGTGGCTTTGAAAGAATTGTTCTTCTCTTCTTCACCCCCCTCCAAGATATGGAGCAGAAATATAGAGAGTTCATTAAAATACCTGACTGGGTTCTCATTTTCCTGTATTACTATCCACAGGAGTTATCTTATGCAATTCATAAAGGTTGGTGATTTTCTTCCCCTCTTCACTGAAGAAATAAATCATGAATTAATCTCATGCTTTGGATTCTAATGCTATGCTTGATTTCCTTGCTTCTCTCTCTAGTAATGCTTGTGTTTTGCTGCAGAATAAATATGAATATAAATGTACATGTAATGGAGAGGATAACTACCAGTTAAAATGCATCGAGGGAAATATCACCACCATATTGTACAGAAATCAAATGAGCATCCATACCTAATCTGTTGGATGGGTTCCTTTTGAAGAGGGCTCTCAGCAAACTTTGGGCTTCTATGCTCAAAAACTGAGGCATTCCTAGCTTGGCTCTGAAAGAACAGAACACTTGAAAAGAAAAAAATATTTTTCAAAAAATTTCAAGTCCACACCTGCATTTTATAACTGAAATTAATTGGGACATGCAGACACCCATACACATTTGTCACCAAAGATATAATACCTAGACAGATTAGATAGCTCACAAATGGAGAGGCCAGTCCTGCACCCATCGAGGTTAAAGGAAGTTTTACGATTGATGTCACTGGGAGCAGCTCCTGACCGGAAGCACATAACACCACTTTATAGTTAATGTTGCTCAAGGGTTACTAATTCTAAGGGTTCAGAGTGGTAGCCGTGTTAGTTTGTATCAGCAAAAAGAACGAGGAGTACTTGTGGCACCTTAGAGACTAACAAATTTATTTGGGCATAAACTTTCTTGGGCTAAAACCCACTTAATGGGATGCATGCAGTAGAAAATACAGTAGGAAGATATATATATATATACACACACAGAGAACATTCGGTGGGGACATTCTGTGAATTCTAAGGGGTCATTTTCAGCTATTTATTATCTTTTTTCAGTTTTACCTTTCTGGATTAAATTTGGCAGGTTTGTTCTCAATCCAAGAGCAAACTTTTTGGAATGTTTGACCCAAAATAGCCTAGACATTTTCAAGAATGAAGAGAGTGATAATAAAATACACATTTTGCATTATTAAAAATTGTAATTGGTTTTTAATAGCTTTGGTGCTTCAGTGGTAGACGGCAGAAATAAGTAATTTGGCAGGGACTATGGTTTCAATCTTGCAAACATTTATGCACATGCTGAGCATTAAATCAATGTCAGGTTTGCAAACGAAAGGACTCGAAAGTCAGGAATGACAACGTGCAGGTTGTCTGTACAACTTTAGCTCTGCACCCTTTTATATATGCATCATCATACAGTCTTTTATTATATGACCACATATATTTTTTCTGCAAGCCCCCCTCCCCACAATGGAATGCTCATAGACCAGCAATACACAGTTTCTAGTTATTTACTCTGGGTGAATCACCTGGGGGATTTAGGCACACAATAACGCTGACATTAGTAGGAGTTGCACATCTAACTCCCTGTGCAGCTTTGAAAATCTCAGCCTCTATGTATATTTGTTCTTGTTCTATATATTTTATGCAGTTAAATGTACTTAGGACCAAAGGCCCATCCAAGGAAGAGAGCTAACAAGTACTTAGTAGATAAACCAAACAGACATTACTACTTACTTGAGAATGAGAGCCATTGTCTCCTTTCTGTCTTTTCCCTGGAATGGTAATGACCCTGTCAGCATCTCAAACTGTAGAACAAAAATAAAAATGGTAAATCAAATAAGCACATACAGTATTTATGTAAGATTCCATCTGACAGTGCACCATACTATAATACTTTCCATTATCTTGTTTTCTATGAATTTCAAACACCAATGAGTATTTTGTAAAAATGTACTATTTATGCTAAAAAAGTGTAAAAAACTGTAGCTATACAAAAAGATATTTTATTATGGTAAGTCCATTTCTACTGTGTAGGACATCAGAGACCAAGACTATATTTCAATTCAAAGGGCTGCCTAAGGAACTGTTACCATTAGTAGCATGGAGAATCATGCACTAGTTGAGATGCACAAAAATCTGGTGCTCACAGGATTGCATGAACTTTTTTCCCACCCGTGTTGGTTCGCCTGGGTTCATTCCCCCATGATTTTTGCTTTGAGTTTCAGGTTTAAATGAACCCACAAACTCAAAGCAAAAGCCCAGCAGTGGTCATCAATTTTTGCCTGGATTCCATCTGAAAGCATCAATCAGCCAACATTCCTCTGAAATGCAGAGATTCTTTCAGCAAACCTGACTGGAATGTCACATTTGTAACAAAAGCCCAAATCAAGGGAGCTTGCCTGGTTGGAGTTGAATTCTGAGAGTTTCACACCGTGCTAGTCACTGCACTGTTTGCACGTGCAAATAGTAGCTGATTCCCCAAGATAAGCAATGATGGGTATTGTGCACTGGAAAATAGGGATCAGGGACATAATTCAGCTCTGCCGTAAATCAGGACAACTTCCACTGAGGTCAATAGGCATTCTGTCCACTTATGTCAGTACCAAGTAAGGTCTTGGGTCTTTTAACAGTAAATAAATACATACTGTTTAATATTCACGGTTATAATTAAGCACATATTTACAAGTGCCATATCCTGCCACCCTTCTGTTGAGTTGTACCTTACCAGAGGAGTAGCTTCTTTGATTTCCGGGGAACTACTTGTGCATTAAGGTACTATTCAATGTTAGTAAGGGGGGCAGAATCTGACCCTTAGCTGGACTCCCCCCTTTTCAAATGAAATAGATCAATAATTCCCCTAAGTACTTCATAATAATACTTAGCACTCACAGTGACTTTTCAAACCTCGCTCTCTCAAAGCACGTTATAAAAGTGGGCAAGCCGCATTATCCCAACTGGGGAAACGGAGGCACAGAAAGGCAGAATGATTTGCCCGAGGTCAGAAAACAAGCCATTGTCAGAACCTGTAGCAGAACCCAGGTCTCCTGGCTCTCAGTCCAGAGGCTTAAGTGCTAGATCATGCTTCGTCCTATTTGCCTTTCTTTAACCTACAACATTTTAAAGTACCTTGTGCTAGTTAGTAAATACTAGTTTAGGAGTAATCAGGACAGTGCTAATATCTGCTCTGCTTTGATTAACACAAATGATGATTAAATACTAAATTTAGTTTAGAGTTATACTCATATCCATTTTAGCAATTTAAAAGATATAAAAGGGAAAACATAAAAGTCCTAAGGAATAGCTGCCATGTGTTTTAAAGGATAATGGCTTTTTAAAATCTGTACAAAACTCCCAATGATTAAAAAAACCCAACCCACCGGAAGTACAAAGAAATTACTATTATTTTCGCCCTGAAATTTAGAAAAATAAAAGCTAAACCCTATTGACTTCAATGGGGCAACACCATTGCGCAGAGTTGCACCAGCAGAAGGGAGGGCAGAATTTGAATCTCTAAATCAAATTTCAAGATGTCAGGCAGGAATGTTTCTTGCTGGATACAATATGTTTTTCCTTGACAAGATATGTGCATATGGCAGGTAAGAGAACTTCCTATGATAAAGAGAGATGAAACAGAAATATTCAGACAAGGTAAAACTCCAAAGATATCAGGGCATTTCATAGAATCATAAATGGAAACTCATTGCAAAGTGCCATTGTACTAGATTCACTTCCTGTGGTATCTTAACATCTGCTCTTCAAAGCTGAAGTTGCAATTTTTATCAAATAAATATTCTGACTTTTATACATATTTCATTAAATATATGCTAACTGGCTTTGTCTTCTCTCATCAGCACCTCATTTTAAACTCTTAACAGTGGTTGGGGATATTCAGACATTACTGCTTGAAATTCAAGTCTTCTATTCTGTATAGATATTTAAATCAGGTCACATTTAAAAGTGACAATTTATCAACCACACTGGAATATTTTGCATATTAAATCTTCAGTTCAGACGTGGTTTCCCCAGCACTAAGTTATCCAATGCAAATAGAAATCAAGCCTAATTTCACCTCTGAGACCTATAGCACAATGCGTTTGGCAGTGTCTGCATAGCAATAATTCATGAAGCTATAGCTTGCAAAACCAAGTTGCCAAGTTACCGGGGGCTAATTTCATTTAAAATTTCCAAAACCATGTACCATTCTATTCTGAAAAAGTTCCTCTTCCTTAGTAGCAGTGCTAGCAGCTTGAAGGGGAGAGGTGTGACAGACTAATACATCTCCATAAAATAAATACATAAATAAATAAATGGTGTCTTTTACCTCTTTACCCCTTTAGCATTCTGGTCATGGACTTTCTAACCAGTCAGCTGTATTTTGCAGTTCTCACTATCATTCACCACTCCTCTGGCCAATAAGATGTAATGGTCACTATGAAAAACTTACCAACAGATGCTACACTATTGGCCATACCAAAACAACTGCATTTCCTGTTTTAAGTAGAGGGAAGTTCTGTGACTAAAAAGGAAAGCTTTCATGCCCATGTCATGCCCGAACTTATAAAGGCCTAGTCACAATCAGAACTATATCAGGAGGTTATTTGAATGATAAGGGCACCTAAAATTCCTTCTTCAGCAATCATAGTCACCAGGAAAAGTACCTGATGATTTAATAACTTGGACCCCAGAGTAAACACAACCATTACATTGTTATAACAGTTTTGTGGGGAGGAAACAGAAGGAGAGGGTGGGTTGAGGCTTAACCTTAGACAACAACAAGCTCCCTGAAGCTACTGAAAACAGGTACTTGAAAGGAGACAAGGACTTTCAAATATGTGTGGACAATTATAAGCCAGACTCAGAAAACAAAGGGACAGAAAAGTGAGGAAGGGTGGTTGACTTGGAGGGTCAGAGAGAAGTAGCTGTTTTATTAGAGGGGAATAAGATTTTGGGTAAAATTCACAGACGTGCCTAAATGACTTAGGAGCCAAAGTCCCATTGAAAGCACCCAAGTCATTTTTAAAAATGAGACTTAAGTACCCTTCCATTAAGTGGTAAGAAAANGGGGGGCTGCGCACTTTGGCGGATCAAAGCAAGTTCGATATAACGCGGTTTCACCTATAACGCGGTAAGATTTTTTGGCTCCTGAGGACAGCGTTATATCAAGGTAGAGGTGTATGCATTATACTGAATTGTTTCCATATTTCTAGAAGCATGGATGTTTAGGTATCTAACACATTATGTTTTTCATGCTTTCTTCTCCTGTGAGCTTCTTGCTCTTAAAATCCTAATTTAAGAAAATTAAAAGTGGCTGCAGTTTTTTCATTTTGGTATAAGGCATAGCCTGACACATTCGAGGCAGGAGACAGTAATATGAGTGACAGCCTGGCCATTGGCCATGTAGGAAGAAAAAGACTGCAGCTTCCGTTCACAAGGGAGACCATAGAAAGACCTGTATTTGCAGTGTGGACACAGAAGGCAAATCAGCCTGCAAGTAAGAGCAGAGTGGTAGCTCAGGGTGCAGGGACGGGGGTAGCTAGGGGTTATGTGCAGGCAGGGGGTAGCTCAGGGTGTAGGGAGAGATGAGTAGCTAGGAGCTGTGTGTAGGCAGGGGGATCGCTCAGGGTGCAGGAGAGGGGTAAGTAGGAACTGTGTGCCTAGAGGGCACCCTCTCCCAGCATTTGCTGCTCCCTGCGGGCTCTGCCAGCCCAGGAGCCAGCACCCTGCCTGCACGGTGTTCTTTAAAAAAATAAAATAAAGAGAGAGACATTTGTTGACTGGCATTAGGGAGTTGTGCTAGTAACTCCCTTGAGCACCATACAGAACATTTACCGCAATGTCTCAATCACCAGTACTTTGTTACCACATTTCTACAATTACATGGTTCTAATATAAAGATGAAATCAAATTCAAAAGACATGCACTTAACATCAATATTTAAAAGTCAGTGCAGTGCGGTTCCAGCACATTGTATGCATCAATGCTTTTTCCTTCAGTGAACTGAATCAAGGCAGGATCTGGAAGAAAGCATTGATGTTTCTGTAATGGCAATGCCATTGTGTTTAACATAATGTTGAAGAAGGTTAGCAAACATTAAGTAAACAGAAAAACATCCTTGTAAATTGAAATAGCTTATGTCTTCACCAGCTAATGCCACTGCACAGCACACACCCCGTTTCCTGTTTATTATCAAAGAATTAAGAATTCTGTTCAATACTGAACATGAGACTTGACAAAAGAAGTTAGCCCTCACAGCTGACACCCCTGCACATAGATACACTGCTGTCAGATTGACTGGGTGTCAGGCCTAGGAGTAAACAAACTGCAGGATTAGGGTGATGTGAGTTGACACTGAAACCCATCACAGAACCCTGCAGTTCTGCTCTGCTGAGAGATTCAGGCTCCACCCCTCCCAATACATAAGCCATCTCATAGCTTGTTCCTTGTGTACCACCTGCTTACTCTGATGGTCTTCTAGAGGGCCCACTGGCTGTGTCCCTGACCACTTCCCTCCCCTCTCACCTGCTCCATCATGAGCCCCCATATTCAGAGACACCGTGTGCCCACTCCATCCAGTACCTTTGAAAGACTGCTGCTTTTCCCTAAGCCTGACCTCTCACCCCTTACTAATGAGCAGTGGGAGAGGAAAAACACTAGCAACAGCATGCTATGGATTATGAGGTTTCCCTTCTCTAATAAGTAGTTGCTAGGGAATCCCTGAGGGCTCCTTAGCTACCATGTTAGAAATTATGGGATGCCATACACTCCTGGCTCATCATACCGCCAGCTACTGCAAAAGAGGAAATGTTTCCTCTCTCCTACTTCACCGCATCATACGTTTTTGATTGGGAGAGGCGGTAACATTCACCTGGTGATCCCACAAAGCAGCAAGATAAGAGAAGCAGCCACGTAGTGTCCTCTCAAGACCCGGGATGGGGAATCTACACTCAATGAGGGAGTGAGGGGGAGGAGTTTATCTTCAATGAGATCCAGTGAGCTAACAAAATTAAGTTGAGAGCTGGGTGTGGTGGCCAGATGAGCCTTAACAGTGGAAAGGATAGGTTGCACAAACAACTTCACTCCAGGTCTGCTGAAATGTTGTGAGCCTGGGATGATGTTCAAGGTTGCACTAGGAGCCTGAAATTACTTGGTTTCAGAGAGTCGAACATTCCAGTCAGGACTCTTGGGCTCCACTCTCACTTTCATCTCTTCCAGTCACTTCCTAGGTGGCCTCGGGCAACGTCACTTAATTGCTCAGTGTCTCATATTTCCCATTTATAAAACAGATTTATTATTTTATTATAATTATTTATTATTTGTATTATTGCAGCACCTAGGAGCTCCAGGATTGGACCAGGGCCCCATTATGATAGGCACTGTACAATCACCACACAAAAAGATGGTCCCTGTCCCAAAGAGCTTACAATCTAAGGATAAGACAAGAGACAACAGATGGATACAGAGAGACAGGGGAGTACAAGAAAACAACAAGACAATACATTTCCTATAGTAATAAATATTTAATTATATTTTTATATAAATATTTTTATATTTTGTACAAGTTTTTTATAATGCAATTAAAATAAAGCAAAGTTGAAATGATGAAAAAATGCTTTAAAGGCAAAGCAAGCTTATAATGTAAAATTACATGCTGGTGGGCTACACCATATGTCAGTGGTTCTCATCTGGGAGGTCTGTGGCCCCCTGGGGGGGGGGGCGCTGCAAGTTGGTTTCATGGGGTCCACGAGCCTCAGCACCCTCGGCCCATGGGTGGAGTTGGGGGGTGATGGGGGTAGCTGCCTCCCCAAACTGCAGTGCTATAACTCCTAATAATGTAACCAAAGCAGGGCAGTCCCCAGTCAGCTCCACCTTCCCTCCTCTTCCCCCGCCCCTGAGGCCCCGGCCAGGTCAAAGGCCGGAAGCTGGAGACGGGCAGGGTGGGGCGGCTCCTGCTCTGGCTGGTGCCATGGAGCAGTCGGCCAAGTGCTTCCCTGTCTCCTCCTCCTGTTGCTGGTGCCTGGGGCTGTGGTTGCTCCTCAGCTCCCAGCTCCTCTTGACTGCTTGTGCAGCCAGTAAGAGCTGCTTGGGTCGGGGGACCAGGCTCCGGGGCTGGCAGAGCCCTCGGGAAGCAGCAACCACACTGGGGGGTGCCCTCCCAGCACACAGCTCCTAGCTACCCCTCTCCCTGCACCCTGAGCTACCCGCCCTGCCTGCACACAGCCCCTAGCTACCCCTTTCTCTGCACCCTGAATTACCCTCCCACCCACACACAGCCCCTAGCTACCCCCTTCCCGCACCCAGAGATACCCCCTGCCCACACACAGCCCCTAGAGCTACCTCCCACCCTGCTCCCTGAGCTACCCCCCTGCCCATACACAGCCCCTAGCTATGCCTTCCCTGCACACTGAGCTACCCCCTGCTCACACACAGCCCCTACCTACCCCTTTCTCTGCATCCTGAACTACATCCCTCACTGCACACAGCCCCTAGCTACCCCCTGCCTGCACCCTGAGCTACCCCCCTGCCCACACACAGCCTCTAGCTACCCCTTTCTCTGCACCCTAAGCTATCCCCCTGCCTGCACACAGCCCCTAGCTACCCCTCTCCCTGCATCCTGAACTACCCCTGCCTGCACACAGCCCCTAGCTATCCCCTGCCTGCACCCTGAGCTACCCTCCTGCCCACACACAGCCTCTAGCTACCCCTTTCTCTGCACCCTGAGCTACCCCCTGCCTGGACACAGCCCCAAGCTACCCCTCTCCCTGCATCCTGAGTGGTTTTCAAACTTTTTGAGCTGAGCGCTCCCCCCCACGCCTTTAAGCTATAATTTTTTCTTGTGCCACCCCCCCATCCCAGACAGGCTGGATGGCCTGCTGAGGTAAGCCAGGGGGTGGAGGTGGCACTCCCTTCCCGTGCCTTGCAGAGATGTCCTGAGTCCCGCTGGGCCCTGCTTCCACCCAAACAAGCATGTTGAGGGGGCCTCAAAGAAAAAGGTTGACAACCCCTGCCACAGGTGAGCTTGCGCCCCCTAGTTTGTACTTTAAGCTTAGCATTAATAGTAGTTCAAATAACTACTGTAGTGTTGAAGATGTGTTGCTGGGTAGTAAACTTAAAAAAATGCACAGAAAGACAGGAATATAATGCAAATAAAACAAATGTTAATATAAAAAACAAAAACAAAAGTAGGCTTGGCTTGACATGAGTAATTGGACATGGGTGAGGCCTCATTTTTTGAGAGACAGGATTTGGGAGGTAAATGCATCAGCAGGCTGTAAACAAATGTCTGTACAACCTAAGATAAGGGGGAATACCCATGGAACCATTTACAATGGACAAGATAACAATGGATAAGATAAGCCTGGAACTTAAGATAAGGTAAAGAGTAAGTCATGCATGAACAGCGCGTGGTATTCAGGGATTGATTCCTACAAAATAACCAAGCCGATCCCCAAATGAGTGATGCAGTGCATAGTAAACCCAGTGTAATATGTAAATGTATATAAAGGAAGAGGTGTGCCCATGCCCTACACTTGAGTCTGATCAACTCAGCATAGCTTTGCCATATGCCAAATAAAAGAACTAGAGTGACAAGACTTAAGTCGAACGGAGTTCTTAGAGGCTGAATGGAAGAAGTCTTGGGAGAACCCCAACACTACTTTGAAGGACAATCATGAGGTAGCTCTGTGGATGTTTATGAAGGACAGCATGGGACAAAACACAAAGGTGCTTGTTTGAAAATGTAACAAGTGGACAATAGATGTTGGCATTATGGGCTGATCAGGCACGCAAGTCAGCCTTTTGATACTGAATGGAGATGATAGGTAGGATGGGAATAGACTGTGAAGGGCCTTGAAAGTGAAGGCAAGTAGCATATGTTTGGTATGATAGAGAAGAGGGAGCCAGGGAAGGGTTGCAAAGAGAATGATGACACGGTCAAAAGGGATGAGTTAGGAAAATTTTTGAATAGATATGAATGGGGCAAAATTGCATTTCTCAAGGTCAGAGAAAAGGATGTTGTAGTAATCAAAATATGAATGATGAGAGTTTTAGCTGTGTGGATGGATAAGAAAGGCCGTACTTAGAGATATTATGCAGAAAGAATCTACAAGACTTAGACACAGCCTGGATGAGAGTACCTAGAGAGAGGTCTGAGTCCAAGATGATAGGCAGGTTAGTGGTGTAGTTCACAGTGCTTGAGAAAGGAGGTAACAGAGAGGATTTGGGCAGGGAAAGGGGGCGATTAGGGGCTTTGTTGCATTGATCTTGAGCTGATGGCTAGCCATCTACAAGGATGAAATGTCAGAGAGACAGGTCAAGAATTTCATTTAAGCAGAAGGATACAAGTCTGGGGTAGAGAGGTAGATCTGTGAGTTTTCCGCATAGAGATAGTCATTGAATTTGTGTTTTCAGATGAGATTACTCAGAGAAAAACTGTAGAGGGAGAATAGAAGGGGACCAAGGACAGAGCCATGTGGAACTCCCATAGAAAGCTGAAGGGGGGATGAGGAGGATCCTCTGAAGAATACACTGAATGACTTACTAGAGAGGTAGGAGGAGAACCAGGAGAGGACAGAATCATGGAAGACAAGAGAGGACAAAATTGCAAGAAGTGGAGCATGGTCGCCTGTGTGAAAGGTGGATGACAGGTCAAGAAGTATGAGGATGAAGTACTGGTGCTGAGATTTGGCTAAGAAGAGATCATTAGAAACTCTGGCCAGAGTAGTTTTAGTGGAGGGCACGAGGTACAAACCAGAATGGAGAGGATCTAGGATGAAATTGGAGGTAAGGAACTCCAGGCAGCGATTGTAAATAGTGTGTTCAATGAGTTTAGAGATGAAGGGGAGAAGGGAGATGGGGCAGTAGTTGGAGAGGCAAGTAGAGTGAAGGGTAGTTTTCATTAAAAATGGAGAGACTAAAGCATGCCTGTATTGTAGGGGTGGCCAACCTGAGCCTGAGAAGGATCCAGAATTTACCAATGTACATTGCCAAAGAGCCACAGTAATATGTCAGCAGCCCCCCATCAGCTCCCTCCTCCCACTACCAGCGCCTCCCGCCTACTGGCAGCCCCACCGATCAGCGCCTCCCCCTCCCTCCCTGCATCTCCCGATCAGCTGTTTCCTGGCATGCAGGAGGCTCGGGGGGCGGGAAGGGGGGGAGTGGGGGCAGGGCCCGTGGCAGAGCCAGGGGTTGAGCAGTGAGCACCCCCCTTCACATTGGAAAGTTGGTGCCTGTAGCGCCAGCCCCGGAGTTGGTGCCTATACAAGGAGCCGCATATTAACTTCTGAAGAGCCGCATGTGGCTCCGGAGCCACAGGTTGGCCGCCTCTGCTGTATTGTGAGGGGAAGAGCCAGAGGAGAGTGAGCAGTTAAGGAGAAGAGTAAATGAGGGGATGAGAGTGGATGCGAGGGAGATCAAGAGATGGGAAGGGATTGGGTCACTGGGGCAAGTGGAAGGTTAGAGGAGGAGAGCAGATGGGAAACTTCTGCTCCCAGGAAGAAGGAGAGCACTGTAGAGCAGGCAGGGGGGAGAGAAGGCGAACTGAAGGGTTCACTGGAAGGTCTGGGATGGAGCTGCACCCCAGGACATGAGCAGGTGCTGGTAGAAGCTCCCCCACAGGTAGGTGGACAGAATTGCATCACCTACCTCCCGAGAGGCATAATTAATTAGTGTTTGTAAAGAGCTTGAAGATCTTCACAGAACAACTGCTATTCACATGCAAAATCATCTGAATTATGAAAAGCATCCCTCACAATGAAAGTAAAAGGACATTGTTAGACCCGGATTTTGCAAAGGAGGTAGTCTTGCTGTGATACTTGGTATTGATCTAACCAGGTAAGTGTGTGTACACTGTACAGTCCTTGGCGTATAGAGCTCTGTAGTACAGTTAGGTTTAAGACAAAAATTATCAGAGCAAAACATTCTCTGTCTGGCCAGAAGCAGAGTAAGATGTTCATTAGCATCTCCTTTCTCTACTTACAAATTCTGCAGGTGCAGCAACTAAAGAAAGGCACTTCACTTTATTCTTTATGCATTCCCTACATTGCATATATAAGTATTAACACGTATCTTTTTATTTGGGATCTCTAGCCCAGTCATCGCTCACATCCCGCCATGTGCATATGAAGTTGTCTGTAGAGTGTCTAACTCTCTTCACTTCAGGAAAAAAACCAAGCCTCCTCCAGGTCTGGAGCTCTGTAAATCAGCCAGAAATTCACACTAAGAGACCATTGTGACTACAGGCCTCCCAATAGACTTGCAGATGCTATCTCAATGACAGCCCAATCCACCCGGGATCTAGATCGATGGTGTTGTTACCAAACCTCTCATGGCGTAGCAGAAAATGGACTAGGTTTATACACAACTTTTTAGCCATTTAAGTCAATTAACTTTTCATACCGATTCTCTCGGTGAAAAGCTTTTATAACACCACTAGAACGGACCTGTGAGCTGGTATCTGAAATCTCAGGTCTTAGGGGTGAGTGGCAGGCAGGAAGACAGAAAACAAAAGGAGTCTGGTCATAATAAGCCATACCTTTACACACCTTTACATCCCTTGGAACAAATTTGTAAGTAGGCTCACGCCAGGTACCATCATTTACTAAAAGAGCATCAAGGATTGATGCTGTGTGTGTAAAGCAGGATATTGGAGCCAAGATACAAGATCTCATCTGGTATGACCATTCCTATGGACACATACTATACTACCTTAAGCTAATTCTGAAACATTGATTGACAAACTGTGGTATTTACATGATCATAAATACAGCAGGATAACTAGCATTTTTGATTTACAAAGGTCTACCATCAAAGACTCAGACAGGCTATTGGTACTAAGCGAGGCAAGTTCTGGTTTCACAGAAGTCAATGGCAAACCCTCATTGATTTCAAAGAGACCAGGATAACCTTGTCAGTTAAGATCATTTTGATAATAATAACGATAATGATTGTGATGCTGGTAAACCAGGTGCCAGCTCTTGCTAAGGCTGTAGGTGTCAGCTGAGCCAAATTCGTAGCTAGAAACCAGACCAGCTCACCTGTATGTTAATATTGATCAAGATGGTTGCTAAACTTGTAAAAATGTGTTTAATCTCTATAAAATGCTTGTAAATTGCTGCATGCAGTAATCTTACTTGTAATGTCTGTATCCCATGCTATAAAGTAGTATATAAGTTTGGTTTAAAATTCTAAAATTGCCTGCTCTGAACTTGTGAACCAAGGCAGGAAAAGTGGTTCCCCTGCCCATGCGGAAGAACTATCAAGGCTAAATGGGCCATTGTGGAACATCACAATGCACAGACTGGTTTAATGGCCCTCTTACACCCACAAAGGTGCTAGGTGCAAGAAAGCACATCCCATCAGCTTGAATTCGGAAAGAGGGAAATAAAGAGAACGGACATGAAGATTTTTATCTCTTTGCTATTTGAACTCTTGCAAGGGCTGGAGCTAAGAAATAAAAAATGCTGAGATCCCCAGGGTCAATCTGGCTTAGCTCTAAAAAGACATTCAGTGCTGACAGATTACTACATTTCTGTCACCTTTTGGAACCATAGACTGAACTCATTTGTTTATATATACTACCTGTTTTAACTTGTAAACAACTCTCTCATTTCTTTTTCCTAGTTAATAAATCCTTAATTAGTTTACTAGGGGATTGGCTTCCAATGTTCTCTTTGGTATGAGATCTAGGGTACAAATTGGCCTGGGGTAAGTGACTGGTCTCTTGGGACTGGGAGCAACCTGAATATTTTGTGATTTTTGGTGTAAGTGACCAATTATCACTAAGTCCAGGCTGCCTGCATGGCAAGATAGGCTGGAGAGCCCAAGGAGACTGTCTGGAACTACATGGTAAGACTGTTACAGTGATCCAGGAGTTCACATTTGTAACCGGGTTGGTGAAATCTAATTATAGAACATTCCACCAGTTTGGGGTGTCTGCCCTGCTTTTGTCAGTCTGCACTGAGGTTGGCATTCTTGGTCATGAGCCACTCCAGACAGCGTGACAATAATAATAATATTTGACACTGGACTTCAGGTTCAAAGTGCTTGACAAACTTAGATGAAACTGTACAACACTTCCATGAGATGGGTAACTAAATATTATTTAGCTTGATTCTCCACTGTGCTTAAGAGAGGAGGCTGATGGGGGACCTGGTCATAACTTCTCCAGTCTCAGCCAACTGGTCCTGGTGTAAGTTGAAGCTGCACGTCTCATCTTCTCCTCACCAGGCCCCCTGCCTCCTCTTATGTGAGACAGTCTCTGGATGCTCCAAGTTCTCTTTGTGCCATGTAAAGCAGACTGGAGACTCTGTCCCAGTTATCTCCATTTTATACCTGTGAAATCTGAAGAAGAGACCTTTCTTCTTGTGTGTCCAAGGACCCAGATGAAGTCAGAGTCAGAACCAAGATCAGAACTCATGAATTACTATCCTCCAGCCTGAACTCAGAACACAAGCCTTTCTATTGGTATTGATCCAAAAACAATGTTTGTTTCTGGGTTAACAGGATGACACTGCTAATGCCCACTGACAGAATTTCATTAGTTCTTAACAAAAAGCTTTGCATCTTCAGTCTTGCTGCCCCTACCTACACTTGTAATGGGCTGTTGTTCTCCTCAACTGCTCCTTTATATCCCACCTCTTCCAGCATTCCTTTCTACCATTTTTCACCGTCACCAATCCCACTGCTCTCCCTTACTTGTACTGTTGTCCCAGGGCTTATTTGCTTTGATAATTTAGGGCCAGTTCCTGGGAGGTGCTGAGTACCTTCACCTCCTACTGATGTCAGTGGTTGCTAAGGGTGCTCAGCACCTCAGAAGATTAATCCCTCACATTGTAAGATCTGCTTTGCTCTAGACAAGCCCACATCCATTTACAGTACTATATAAAGTGGGAACAACACACTAGAGCTTGAACAGCTTGTTTAGACAGAATTACAATATTCCCTTGGCAACCACTGACCCATCTCAGAGATCCCTATTTTGGGGCCAAGTCTTTGATCTCTTTTTACCCAGTCCATTTTGATCCTTGAATCTACATTTTATGTGCTTTGATCCTACATTGTGGCTCAAGTGAACAAGCCCTTAAAATGGTGTATAATTCTTTTCCTCTTTATGCTGTTGCTGTGTATTATGAATTGAAGCAAATGGTATAAAAGGAGACAAGGGAGTATCACTATTTGGTGACGGGTCTCATTG
Organism: Platysternon megacephalum; assembly: GCA_003942145.1. Lineage (NCBI taxonomy): Eukaryota > Metazoa > Chordata > Testudines > Platysternidae > Platysternon > Platysternon megacephalum. The sequence continues at coordinate 3,231,793 of QXTE01000088.1, forward strand.
CTAGGGTAGATACCATTTTATCACTATCATTTAGAACTTACTGCAGGGAACATATTTCTTACCCTCTTGATCAAGATTTTGGATATGAATAATACACTTACATACATTTTCCATCAAGGTATGTATATGCCTCCAACTAGTATATTTTTTCATGTGAATTTGACAACACATTGCAAATTGCTTTGAGGTAAATTCTAACCAATATCTGAATATCACTTAATTCCTTCTGATCCTTAGATTATCTTAAGAACAACTTCTCCACCAGAGTATGTTGGTTACAGTTCAAAGAAAATACCGCATAAGGAGATACAAAAAGAGGAAAATGCTAGCAGCAGATATCCTCCCATACTTTTTGCTTATAGAAATCCCTTTTTACTGCTTCAATCCGTTAATTATTAAAAGGAAAAAAGGTTAAAGTGATTAAAGCCTTTTTTCCTCTGAGGTGTCTCTGGCAGCACTCAAAGGCTTAAGCACCAGCTTACAGTTAAGCTGATTTTACTCTCTCTATCTCATCTCTTTCTGTATTCCATTATCTTTTCCAATATATTAAGTCACCAAGGAGGGGAGTAGGAGAGAAAGAAATGGAGAAAAAAAGATTAAAAATACTGAGCACTATAATGATGCAAAGGAGACACAATTAATAATAGGAAGAAAGAGTGACATCATATGTGGCAAATATATCAATAATGAATTTTCCTTTAGTGGAAGCAGACCATGAAAAGGATGCTCCAAAAATAAGTATGTAATAAAATACCTTGGAAGGTTTAGTATATACTAGTAAGACAGAAGCCTTCATTTCACGGATCTAAACATTATTATCAATGATCCCTTTTTCTCTAAGTTTCTCTAAGAGGTCAGGGACATCCTATGGACAGATCCCACATGGGGAATTGCTTCCACTTAAGAACCAAGCTAGTAAATAACAAAACAGTGATCCTGTTTATTCCTGGGGTGACTGTATTTTTCTAAACTTGTTCTGCCTACCTCTTTGGAATAAGGTTATCATGACTCATGGCAATCAATTATAACAGCCAGCTTATGAGAGAATTGGAATGAGGGAGTGAGAAATTAGTGGCCATATGTCATCTCATATAATGTCAGAAGTAATTAGTTTCCTACTGCTGACGCCATGTGAATGATCAAAGCAATCATCACCCATTTATGTCCTCCTTACTACCAGTCCATTAATTGCTGAAAGTGAGCCTTCTTAGCCTGAAATATCCAGACAGCTGCCAAAAGAATGAAAAAAGAAACATAATTCACCCTTACCATTAGCACACCAAAGGACCACCAGTCTGCACTCTGCGTGTGTCCTCGCCGGTTGACCACCTCTGGGGCCATGTACTCTATTGTCCCACAGAAGGAATATGCTCTCTTGTCATGGTCAATGGCCTCCTTGCTCAGGCCAAAATCTAGACATATTTTGTAAATAGATAGAACTCTTGTCAGATCTTGGTTTATGATTATAAACATTATCTCACATTTAAACATCATTTTTCATTCAAATGAAACCCAACAGCTTTCGACAGAGATGCAGAATACTGAATCCAACTGAGAGGTGAATATTTACAGAAGTGCACATTCACGTAATGCGCAGTTTATGTGCACATAAGCACCAAAACATACTCAGAAGTTGGAAGTTACATTTGCACGTGGCTATACGCGAGCAAAATTCCTGCTTGCATGTAGGGATTTGTACCCTGAAGTTGGGCACAAGCATTTTTCCACATACTTCTGAAGATACATCCCCGAGATGGCAGAGGTAATTTGGATAAGCAGAATATAGTTACACCAGCTGGAATTTGCACAGGACATTGGAGTTAACACCCAATTCTTGCAAAAAGTACCACGGAATTTCTAATCATCACAAGTGGACAAGCATGCAGTGATGCCCACACCGCAGCTCCAAGGCAACAAAGGGATGTCCATTCTAGGCATCTTTTGGTTGCAGTCTAATCTGGAGCTAGAAGCCATACCAGAAGGGTGTGTGGTTGCAAGAACTCCTGGGTTAGAAGTCTGGAGCTGGAAGCCACAGTCAGGAGCCCAATTTTATCTGAAAAATGGTACTTCCTGCATGCACAGGGCCCTTATGCTACACCAGGCCAATGACTCAGCAATGGACCAGAGGGAATAATGTCAGCTACTGAATCATCAATCCCACTTCCTGCAGCCCCTAGGTTTTCTCTAGCAACCTCGTTCCAGCTACTGACCCAAGATCACAGCTTTATGCATGGAAACCAATGCAGTGCATTGGCAGGCTTGTAGAGATTAAGTTTCAGTGATCAAATGCTGTTCTTTATATACCTGTAATCTTAATGTGACCCTCTTCATCTAGGAGGATGCTGGAAGGGAAAAGGCAAAAAACAAAGAAGGATTATAAAGATACAAAGTACATTTAACAATAAAGAATAAAAAATGGTGAAAGAGAGGAAATATATACAAATTAAATATACATGTAGCCCACCTCCTTCTTAGAGACTCCAGAGAAGAGAAAGATCCCCAGAAGCCCAAAGGTCTACATACCTACGTGCCTGAGACATGAACAGCCTGTGCAGGCTGGATAATCAGCCTGAGACAGGCCAAGGCAGCCAATTGCATGACTTGAATGTTTGGTTAGGACTGCCCAGACACATGATCTGAGCCCAGAGAGACCCAGTGTTTGAAGGAAGGGAGTTGACTGCAGGGTGTCTGCTTTCAGCAACAAGAGTCACAGAGCTTTCACTGCTCTTGAAGGAAAGGAGAGAAAGGTGCACAGAGAACCCAAAACTCTTTGGTTGCAAAGTGATCTACAGAGTCTTAAAAGGGAGAAATAAGTGGACTCTTCCACTCTTGAAGACCAGAGGTTCTCTGAGAGTGGGCTACACACATTTTTACAGTGTATCATCATCATCAAGGGTCAAACAAAAAACAAACAAATAATGCAAGTTAGATTTAAGGCTGCCATTCTGTTCACGACTCCCTGGGATGGCTCAATGTTGCAGCAATCTCAGAAGAGAAGTTAATTTTATCACATAGGCTTTAAGTGTCTTGTAGGCCTGTGAACCAATAGGCACAATGTGATAGGTTAATAAAAGAATGAGGTCATATCTCTTAGATCTACACGCAGAAGGTTAAACCAACTGCATGACACCACCTTGCCTTGGACCAGTTGGAGCACCCTTATACATCCAGGACTCAGTGAATGGAAAAGTATGAGGGGGTGGCCCAGAAATGAGATGTTGGAGGGAGGGAGTGTTGTCCCCTCTCTACCTCCAACATCCCATGGGAAATCTGCTGAAAAGGTAATACAGCCACAAGGGAGGATTACGCAGTTCTCATCTCCCTAGGTCCCTTCCAGTGAAATTTAACTCCAGAGGCCATGATCTGGTCATGCTGTGAGTAATTATGCTGAATTTCCATGCTTATATCAGCTTAAATTAGCCCATGAATATTGTTTATTTTGATGTCTTTCGGTTTTAATAGTAGAAGTAAATACATTTTTATTTTCTGAAAGTTAAATTTAACTCAGCACGCATAACAGTTTGAAAGGTGATGGCAGACTGACCTCACTGGTGAGGGAACATAGTATAACCGTGGTAGCGAGACTGTGGCTATCTACAAATCCAAATGAATTACTTGTCCCAGACTTAGTAAATAAATGCTGCGTCTTGAAGGAGCATGCTGCACAAGGGATTTATTTAGGGTGTTCACTTTCTAAATTATTTTTACCATATGAAAACAGTAATATGGAGTAGTTAATCTAATTGCTGATTCATGTGTTGAAGAAGATCTAACTCTTATCTCCTGACTGCTTGTGGTCCATAAAAAGATTCTACTGCACTTTTCAGAACAGTAGGGATGTTAATACCGGTACTAGTCTCTTGGTCAAATTCCAACATGGGTAATTGCATTTTACCCACCTAAATTTCCTTACTATACCAATTGGATCTGACATAATTCTTTACTTCCGGCCCTAAACTATTCTGTAGTGTTTCTATGAACGGTTGAATATATATTTTCAACACTGAAGGAAGCTCTCTTTTCAGTGATGTGAAGTGATTCCTTGTTATGTGATCATGATATATTTCACTATTCAAAAATATGTGTGTGGAAAAACTAGAGATTCTCCTGATTTGTAGTGTGATTTTGATAACAGGGAAACATTTTCACTTTCCCCACTATTATAAGCAAGTTTTTTTTAGTAACAAATGCCAAAAAAATACCAAAAAGCAACCTTGGAGTTATAACCTCGTGTTTTCATATATTTGCTCCAGGCTAACATTTGCTGTTTTCACAGAAGCATTCTGACATGAAACATGAAGGCAGCCAGCAAAAATCACCTTTAGTTTTTGTGGAAACAAGAAAGAATGTTGAAACAGAATTGTGACTCGCAACTTGTAAGGATATTAATTTTGTAGCCCTAATGTGGTCAGCACTCCTTTAATCAACAATTAGATTAAATATGTAAAGTTAGTAGTCAACCACATTGTCTCTCTTTATATTCCCATCCTGTCAGACATTCAGATCATCATAATACATATAATTAAAAGAAAACATAATAGAAGCAAAACTGATACATTAGTATATAGATGCAGAAAATGTTGTCTTTGTACTAAAACATAATTAAACAGATGATCATCTGTAATGCATATGTAGGTTGGGGACAGACTATTATAGAGTATAATTCAACATCAAAGGCTGACAGCTGAGCCACTATTATTGCTCAATAAGTAAAGCTTCTTCTTTTCCATCCGCTCCCACCTTCCTGAGGAAGCGTGATTTTTAAGCACTCGCCATGTAACAGGCATGTTTAAATATGCACTAGTGATAATCGTCCCTCCACAAGAGGATTACACTGAGGAAGATAATAGAATTTTAGGCTCCTGTGACCCCTGTGGTTTGGAGGCCAGTGTCAGGAGCTGGGTGTGAAAACTTGTTATGGGTTGGGCTACCCCTCCCTTCCCAGGTTGATAGGCGTGAACTACCCTTCAATTACCATCACTGCAAACATAAGCCCCACCTAAGACAAAAGGCATGTGTGAACCCGCCCAGGAGTGGGTTTGTTGAGATTTGTTTTGGGTAGGTGTTCCTGGGAGTGTGAGAGAACACACAGCTACTGGGGTCACAGACCAGAACAGAGAGAGAGGCAGAGAAAAGGAAGCAAGAAAAAGGCAAGCAGGAGCCTGTGAACATAGTGTGACCCTGGAAAAAGCTATAGGAAGAGCTTTTGGCCCGAGTGTTGGCTAAAGAGGCTTAGGGGGCTGGTAAGCTAAGGAGCTGATTCTTTTTGTTCTTGATTCCTTCTGCATTCAGAGACACAGGACTTTGTACATTCCTTGTAAATAAACAAGATTGCGTCAAACAAATACCTGGCTACTACCAATTTCTACTCCTACCTGGAACATCCATACAGCCCTGAACTTTGACTAGCCAGTCAGGTCAAAAAGGGGCAACAGGAGCAAACATGTGGTAATCACACAGTTTTGGCCCTGGAAGTGTAGAAGGGCCCACAATGACGACTCTTCTTCACTCCCAAACCCTGGGGAAGGCTTCTGTGATAACAATGTAAGATTGCAGTAATTCCAGGGGTATTGCCAGCTAGGCACAGAGCAGAGCTGCAAAGCATCCATTGAATTCTCCCCTGAATCATCCATACTGTAAATAGTTTATTTCCCACTGGAAAGGTATGCTGCTTTTTGCAGCATTAACTTCTGAACCATGAATTCTACGTCCCCATCCTCCTTGAGTAGTTCACAGCACTGGACTGGAGCTAATGGTAACCAGGCTAGCTGTATTGCCAAGAGTGAAAGGGGCCTAAAAACATGCAGTGGGCTTTCTGACGATAGGACCCTTATTCTCATGGATTCATTAATAAAAATGAACAAACACATCAAAGCACTATATACGGTATAGAGAGTGGGAGAGAGAGAGGAAGAACATTGTAATATTGTAAGTAATGGGAGACACTCAGACCCTATGGCAAGGAGGATCTAGACAGAGGAGATTAGAAAGAATTTTTGTTTGCAATGCAGGAGATGAGATTCCCTGCATCAGGCTCCACACATTTGATAGACTATGCTCCTGTCTCCGTTGCATTACCACTAAGACCTCCACTGAGGGGATAAGTCATGTTCAATGTTCCTGCTACATTTTCTTTGTGTTTAGCAGGCTACAAACTCCACTGAGTGCTACATTTTTGTCCTTAGGCAAGCTTACACTTTTGTCACTTACACCTACAGCTTACACTTGCCCAAGGACAAAATGGGGAGGGAGTGTGTGGATGGATGCACGTGTGCACACAGAGTAATTTGTTCCCTTACAATGTATAAAATAAACAGAACTCCATATTTATGAACCAAAAATTGCACTGGAGGGAAAAAAGGAAAATGAGCTATGAATTTGAGGGAAAAACATGCTCATTATTGCAATGAATCAATTTAAGATTAGTGAAGCAGCCACTGTATCTGCCACTAATTATCTTGACTGAAACGAGTGGCATTTAGTAAACTTCACCAGTAATTGTGGAAACATACCTCTTCTTCGATCATTCTTCTTGTCTTGTCTCTTTATGTTTTATTCTTTTTACAGTTCCTTTTTACTCTACACTATCATTAACCGAAAGCTCTATTGTGACAATCACAATTATTTCAGCTACTGCATATGAGATGCACAAACCTGAACTACACTACTTTAGTTTTCAGGGGGAGGAAAAAAAAAAAGGAAATCAGACATTGTTAATATGATTCAGGCATGGGGGAAAAAAAAAAATCTTTCTTCCAATTCATGAACAGATAAGCAAGTTATACTAGGTTATAATTCCACTGAGGATGCCGATGGTATCACAAAACCCTAAGATGGAACTTCTCTATATTCTACTTATGCATAATTATTTTTTCAATGTAAGGTTAGGAAGTGTCTGTGTAAAACTGTGGCTCTTCACATTCTATATTTCACAATTAGTAATAATAAATAATAATAATAATAATTTGCACTTCTCTAGTAATTTCAATTTTAAGATCTTAAAACACAAACAATGAATTTAATTGTTGACAGCCTGAATCAACACCTACTGCCCTTCATTGGATCAGGCCCTGAGGCAGGGGAGTACATTAATCTCCATTTTACAGATAGGGAAACTAAGACAGGGACAGTAGGGTGACATGCCCAAGGTCACACAGGATGTTTGTGGCAGAGCTGGGATTACAACCAACAGCTGAAGTCCACGGCTGAATCTTAAACACAAAAAATCCTCCCCATTGGATAGTGACATTACTGTGTATCTCAAATCAATACTAAAATGATTCTGTCTGTGACACGTAGCAATTTCTGAATCTGTTTTTTAGTTCTGAGCCATGTCTTTTAGGCTTTACTTTGAGCTTTAGGTTCAAACAAGCCTGAACACAGAATCAAACTCAGCCAAAACTACCAAATTTGGCCTGGCGCCAAAATCATGTGGAACTATTCAAGGTTTTCATGATTTTGGTCAGATTTGCTCCATACTTAGGTCAGGCTTTCATGAAATATAACCTAGATTTCATGCTTTTCTGCAAACTTGGCCAGATGTTCTGGTTGCTAAGAAAATCTGAAACATCATTTGAGTTTCATCTGGTTGCAGGTTTTGTTATGAAAGTTCCACACAGCTCCAGAGATCAAAATATCTTCAGAAAACAGTAGACACTCACAAATTTAGGATGTCATCACATTGTATTGTGTGTTTATTGTTGTACAATATTTCTATCATGTCACCCAACCTCAGCACTGCAGATTCTTCCTCCAAATTCATTTGTTATGTAACTCCAGTGCAGTCAATGAAGACAATGAAGAGTTACAACAGAATTACATCAAGTATGAATTTGGTCCTTTGCACCACAAAAGGAAGAAAATTACCTATGACTTCTTGGTAGGAGGTAGAGATACTCTCCCAAATCCTTCATACTACTTTAACCACACCATCAATACAAACATACATGTTCATGTACGGGTTTCATGAACTGTGGATGTTTTTCTGGCATTTAATGGCTGCATTTAAGGGCTCGATTCTGCCATTCTTACATTGAATCATACTTTACTATACAAATAATCCCATTGGTTTCAACGGGACGGAGCAATTACCTTATTACATGAGTAGTCTCATTGAAAACAATGAGACCACTCATGCAGAAAAGTATTACTTAATGTAAAAGTCAGAATTAAATGGTAAGCAACTTGAAGGAAGAAGCATTTTTGGCAAATAAAAGTTGAGCCAGAAAGACCAATTTTGGCTATTTAGATTAAATCCTCTAGTTCTCAGCATCACAACATTTCCTGGTGTGCAGAGGTTGCACTTAAAAACTTGTCAATTGTCTTAGGTGGTTAATAACACTAACTCAGTATTTGTAATTTTCTCTAGATATTTGTATGAGGAACATAGAGAAGCAAAGGGAACACTGCTAATATTAAAGGTAATATTATCTGGTAATCGAAGGCAAAATAGAAAGTTTTAAAGAGTGACCATCCTAACAGTTTCTAAAAATGGTATCCAGTAATTCTTTATTGATAGCAAGAATGGAAAGTTAAAAAAATATTGCAGATATTTACAGTTAAAACTAATACTTACTAGTAAATCACCACCTTAAAAGACTTTTTATATATATATAAAACAGTACATGGGGCAGTTGGAAATTCAGGCTTGTCTGAGCTTTTATGATGTGATGTAAACCATCAAGCCAATGTTGCACTCAGCACTATATTTCAGCGCTTTGCAACGGGATCTACAGAGAGATATGATGCTGTTGGTATCTGTATTACAGTTTTGCTTGATTATTTCTGAAATATTAGATGCATTCAGCACTCTCACATGTGGTTTGAACCAAGTTAATGTAAAAAAAGACAACTCAAAAATAACATTTTGAAAGATAAATATCTCCTAATGTAGCTTACATATAAAATCTTTCTAACAATTAACTTTTCTTTTCTAACTTGTTTCTTTTTCTTTACTGTTTTGGATCAGATCAGCCAACATGGCTTCTTAACGTTCTGATGAAATCACAAGCATTCATGCCATCCTCTCCTAGGTCTGGTCTACACACAGTTATTGTACTGGTATAACTATTTTGGTTAGGAGTGTGATTTTTTACCCATTTACGTATACCAGTACAGCTCCTAATATGAACATAGTTATACTGGTGTAAAGATATATAAGGCTATGTCTATACTATGGACCTTATAATGGCACAGCTGTGCCGCTATAAGGTCCCCTGTGTAACCGCTCTTTGTTGGCGGGAGAGAGCTCTCCTGCTGGCATAATTAAACCACCCCCAATGAGTGGGATTAGCTATGTTGGCAGGAGAGCCTCTCCTGCCAACATAGTGCTGTCCACACCAGTGCTTTTGTCGGCAAAACTTATGTCGGTCAGGGGAGTGTTTTTTCACACCCCTGACCGACAGAAGTTTTGATGACAAAAGAGCTGGTATAGACAAAGCCTGATACAGGCTAGTTTCTTCCCCTTCCCATATGGGAACAGCCATACTAGTATAAAGCACCTTTATACCGGTATAACCAGTGGTGAGCTGGAGCCGGTTCGCACCGGTTCGCGAGAACCGGTTGTTAAATTTAGAAGTCCTTTTAGAACCGGTTGTCCCGCGTGGGACAACTGGTTCTAAAAGGGCTTTTAAATTTAACAACTGGTAAAGCTCCGGCAGCTCTCCGCCCCGCCCCCAGCCCCAGCTCACCTCCGCCTCCTCCCCTGAATGCTCCACCCCTCTTCTCCTCCCCCTCCCCTGCTTCCCGCAAATCAGCTGTTCGCGCGGGAAGCCTGGGAGGGCTGAGAAGCAAGCGGCGGCTTTGCGCAGGTGAGCTGGGGTGGGGTGGGGGAGCCGCGAGGAGGGTTCCAGGGAGGCGCTGTGCGGCGGCGCGGCCCGGCCGAGCGGCTCCAGCCTAACCCCGGCCGACCTGCTCCGGCCCCGGCCCAGCGGCTCCAGCCGACCTGCTCCGGCTCCGGCCCCGGCCGAGCGGCTCTGGCTCCAGCCCAGCGGCTCCAGCTACTCCGGCCCGGCCCCGGCCGACCTGCTCCGGCCCTGGCCCCGGCCAAGCGGCTCCGGCCCAGTGGCCCCGGCTGAGGGGGTCCGGCCCCGGCCCAGTGGCCCCGGCTGACCTGCCCCAGCCAAGCTGCTCCGGCCCTGGCCCCGGCCCCGGCCAACTGTCTCTGGCCCCGGGCAACCGGCTCCGGCCCGGGCCGAGTGGCTCCAGCCTGGCCCTGGCCCCGGCCCCGGCCGAGCGGCGTGGCTGTAGCATCGCCAGCCACCTCCAGGCAGTGCGATAAGGGAGCAGGGAGGGGGTGTTGGATAGAGGGCAGGGGAGTTCGGGGTGGTGGTGGGGGAGTGGATAGGGGTCAGGGCGGTCAGAGGGCAGGGGGATTGAATGGGGGCAAGGGTCCCGGGGGGCAGTCAGGAAGGAGCAGGGATTGGATGGGGTGGTGNTTCTTATACACAGGTACAAACAAATTACACATCACTCCTGACGTATTAAGGTGCAACCCTTCTACGCAGCAAGGTACAACCCCTCTACGTAGTAAGGTGCCGCCTCTCACCTTGTACAGATTGGTTCGATCAAAACAACTCTATCCATCATTTTACCCTTTTGCCCCTGTCATTGGGATGGGTCGGCCTGTTCCATGTTATCTGTGTGGAATGTATACATGATATCTAGTGTTCTGTACCTTTTAGGTATGTATCTTCTTGCAGCATCAGCCCTTTCCTTGCCAGCTTCTGTGAGCAGGGCCTGCCTCTGGCTCACAGCTTAACTTTGCTTTATGCTAGCAAAGTTTTGACCATTACTTCAGTTCAGGCCTCAGGCCTCATATCAGGGCCTTCACTTACTACACTCATGAATGCAGTATGTGATTGCCTAGCAAACATTAATCAACTAAGCACCAAAACAAAGTCAAATCAAAAGGGTTGCTGGCAGATAGAGATACAAAAACATATGGCACTTGTTACTGATGACAGATGTTCTTTTATATTTGATATTTGGTAATAAAGTGATACATTTATTCCTTTAGATGTTTAATTCAGTGGGTGACACTCTGCATTTGATAAATTTCTGGTTCTTATTTTCATTTAACCAAAAATGACTGCAAGTTTTAGTAATTTGTGAAATGGTCTTTTGCACAAATGACAGATAGTTTCAGTCATGTCATTATCTACTGGTTTGTCAAAATGACTGCAATATATACATGAAACTGAATTTGAAAGTTATGTAATTTGTATCGTATTTGTGGATAAACAACCTTCCTGCCCTCAACTCCTCACTCCTACAAAATCCAGCTTCCAATATTTTTGGCCTCTTCTTTCCTTCAGAAGTATGAAACTCATTATACACCACTCAAGAAATAATTGCATTTATTTAAATTGCATGGCATGAAGGGAAAGAATATTGCTATGTTCTTAGAGTTTGGAAGCATAAAGGATAATGAGACTGGTTCTGTTTCTGCACTACACTGCAATCTCCTTTAAACAAACCTGAATATTTCATTAAAAAGGTTCATAACTTTTAAAGGTTGAAGCACGTTTTATTAAAATTGGCATGGAACAATGTATGCTAAGCACAAGTCAACTGGAACAGAGCAACAACAAAAAATATCAACTGACTCCCAGTCATCTCACTATGGGTGTCATTTGCTTTATTTCAGTAGTAAATACAAATATTTTTAAAAAGCAAATAAAGGGAACACTAGCATTTTAGAAACAGTAAACTTACTCTTGGCAAAAGGTAGCTAACATCACTGAATAATTTGTAAACCAGCAGGATTAAGGCCAATTTATATTGGTTTGCTGCTACAAATAGAAGTAAACTTGTTTAAATTGAGAAAAGAACTTTAGGGTCAAAATCTGATCTGCATTAAAATGGTACAAATCCAGAGTAATGGCATTATTCTAAATTTACCTCATCTAGGACCTTATTCCATACTCTGTTTTGAACTGAGATAATTTATCAAGTCAAAAGCAATAGGGCACCCACTTTGTGTGACTACATAATGCTGGACTGTAGCAGATGTTGTGTCACGTCATGCTGAAGTGGTAGGGTAGGAAGGCTGGTTGAATAGGTAGGGCACTGGGCTGAGACTCAAGAGACCAGAGTGCAATTCCTGGCTCAACCACAGTGCTCCTCTAGAATAACCTTGTGCTAGTCACTTGATCAACACTGTGCCTCAGTTCCCCATCTGTAAAATGGGTAAATACCTACCTCACAGGGGTGTTGAGGATAAAATCTAGTAATGATGGTGAGATGCTCAGATATGATGATGATGGGGGCTCTACAAATACTCAGATAAGAAAAGGAAAAAGATACCTAAGGACTTTCTTTGTCATTTTGTGACTTACTAATATAACAAGGAAGTGATTTAAAAGGTTCATATATATGTTTTCAGTTAATTTATTCTCCTTAACTTACTTTTCTGGTTTTAGATCCCTGTAAATAATTCCAAGACTGTGGAGGTGGTCTAAAGCCAAGGCCAGCTCAGCTAAGTAGAACTTGACATCCTCTTCTGTAAACATTACCTAGTCAGAAAGAAAAGAAGAACAAGTCTAATCACTGTATGATAACAGGTTGCTTTGCTTCAAACAGCTGCACGGGAGAATTCTCTGACTCAGGATTGCAAGAAAGACCATCATATCAGATTCAATTTGTCAGTATTTGTCTGCACTCACATTAACCCTCCTCACCGGGTTCTCCTGGTTACATGACAAAATTCTGTTCATTCAGCTACGTTTCCCTCTCCCTTAAATCATGCTGCTTTCACTCTTGTTTTTAGTCAGTTCAGCTGACATTACATACTAATATAAATCAGGGCTGAGCCGTAGTCTATTGACATCAATGGCAAAAAGTCAACACTGCATAGCCAGGCCCTTAGTACCTGCATACATCCTAGTTTACTAAAATCTTGGCACGTGGTTCTCAAATTCCCACAAGCTGAGATATGGACCTAGTTTGTGTAAAAGTGAACTGAAATGCTTTGTGTTTTATAAAATGACTTATATTTAGTTCCAAAATATTAACAGAATATGCAGCATGCGTAGACTTAGGGCCCAATCAAAAAAACCCTCCATTGAAGTCAATAGGAGTTTTTCCATTGACTTCAGAGGGCTTGGGCTCTTAGTTATGACAAGCTCCTCTTTTATTTACCCGCTGAGACATATGTTTGATATCAGACTCATCCTGGTGACATGAGACACAGAACACAGTAAAAGCCACAGGCACAGGCAAAACGCCTACAGGACCAGGCATGGCTCCCCCACTAGTCTAGCCTGGGGTGACAGCAAACCCCTGGGGAGCCTGACTGCTAAGGTATGGCAACTGCAGGTACTGGCTGGGAGGCAGAACTCGGGGAGCTGAGCAGCAGCTGCAGTTTACCCAGCTGGCTGCTTCTGAAGCATCACTTGGGGACGTGGGATAATGCTGTCTTCTAGAGACATTCCTGGCAGCCAGCCAGGAGTTGTCTTCCTCCTGGTGCTGGTGGCTCAAGTCCTGGCTACGTACAGACTTGTTCCTTTGGTGGCTGCAGCAGCTCTCACCACATCTCCAGGAGGGCAGGGGAGCGGAGAGGAATATGGGGAAACCTGTGAGGAAGGAAGGGAATGGAGACAAGCAGAGATGCCCTTTCCAGGAGCAAGGAAGCAGGGAGAGGAGCAGGTACACAGCTGCGACAGGTGAGAGAAGACCTGCTAGCACCAAGGGAAGGTGGTGGCTCTTGGTCTACTCAGACTCCCACCAGCTGCTGCAGGGGACAGTACTATCCACATTCTGCAGGTTGCTGCCTGGTTAGCTTGCACAGCTGCCACACCCTGTGCCTTGGGTTCTGTCTCACGGCTATGTCCAATCCCCACCTCCAGCTGTTGCTTCTCTCCAGCAGCCAGAGCCAGGTTAAACTCCTTGGGATTTGTAATGCCACTAGCAATAGTTCCAGACAAGGGTTCTGTCAGAGACTTGTAATCTCCGATGAGCTCATTGGAATAACATCCTCTGCCACTGTCTCTACCAGGTGCTAGGTAGAACCAAATTCAATCTAGAATTTAAAATATTGTAATACGTTTAAAAAAAACCCTATTTGCTGTCATTGCTCTACGTGAATTTAAAAAGGCAATTTTCAGGTGAGAGAAATGCTTTAAGAATTTGGCTTGCATTATTCACATGCACCTTCTCTCTCTTTCTCTCTCTCTCTCCCCCTCTATTAGCACCCTCCACTTTGTGGTACCAGGTGTTTTTTTTACATTGTCTCACCATGACTGGTGCAAGACCCTTCTCCCTTGCAGCTCCTGCCCCCACCAGCAGCTGTCCTGTGTCTGTCCTCCTCATTGACTCTCCCACTCTTTTCAAATTTAATCTGAAAACAATTATTTCCTCATTTCTCATTCTCTCTGTCAGTTTTCTCCCCTCTGCTATTTTTTATTATGTAACTATATATCTATGGGGATTTAACTCTGGGAAGCAGTGTGGGATAAGGACTGTATGAAATGTTCTATTCAGACTAAAAGGTGCTGTATTATGAATAATGTATGTTTAACAAAAATAAAAAGTTACACAGGGAAAGAGAGTGAGGAGCCTGGATCACTCTTCTTTAAATTAAGGGAAGATCATTGGAACTGAAGGATTAGTCACCACTTCTGTCCAGGGTTGGGGTAATGTAATTACTGGGACAGAAGGGCAGAGCATGGCTAACCTGGCACAACAAGGTTTCCTTGATCTTTCAGTGACCTAATGAGGGGCCCTCACAACCCTGCTGCTTCCTGCCCAAGCAAGGCCTCTAGGAAAAGACCTTGCAGAGCCACATAACAACCTTGGGTGAAATCGTGCTCCAGTGAAATCAATGGCAGTTTTGCCATTGACTACAATTGGGCCAGGATTTCACCCTTTGTGTTTTTGTGCTAATTCCTAAGGGTTCAGAGTCAGCTCAGGGAGACTCTCCGATCTGGGAGCTAATTTAGGGATAGATGAACCCAGTTACAGTAAGGAGGGGCTAGGTTATTCCCATGAAAGAGAGAGACTGGAATTTTATTCACCAGAAGCCACGGCAGGGAACTCTGGGGGAACATAAGGGCCACCCTGCCGGCCTGTTTGTTTTGAACTTTGGTCTTTAGTTGAAGGAGCGCAGAGAGAGACTTCTGCGAAGTGTAAAATATCTGGTGAAGTAAACTGGAAAACCTGGAAGGGATTTTGGCATTTCAACCTGAGCTTCCTGTGAACTCTCTAGCCACCCAGAACCTGACCCTGCTACACATAGTCACTTGAGCATAGGCTTCATAGAGTGGGGAATCTGGGTATATCTTTTCTCTCCACATCACAGCCAGCATGTGTCTCTTTTTAGCAATGAGTCAGGGGTTATTCTACCATGAGAAGGAACTAGCAATGATCCATTGGGAGTAAATTGTAATTAAGTTTTCTATTAACATGATGCTCACACTCTGTCAGGTATGTCACTTACCACACAATATAGATACAAGTATTAAAAAAGGTTTAGGGAAATTATAACAAATTACCGCTCCAATTCAGTTACATAGAATGAAAATACACCCAGGGACACACACAAATTCTGAAAATGATCCAAGACATTATTTTGTGTCCTACACAAAAATCAATGGGCTTACCTCTTTGGAGAGTCTTGTAAAAAGGTCCCCTCCCCGCAGGAAATCTAGTATTAGATACAACTTTCCCTCTGTTTGAAATGCTGCATTAGAAAAGAATGGAGATGTTGGATGTTTTAAATCATTACAAAGTCTCCAAAGAATGAATATTATTGATTAATTCTGCATCATTCTCTAACTCTCCTACCATGTTAACACTTCACTTTTAGAATGGAATTATTTAAGATCTCTGCTGGACTAAGCAATCTAGCCCACACTACAGGAAACAATCCTGTGTGAGATGGAGATTTATTACTAATGCATTCTTTGCCACCCTTAGCATCTGGTCCCAGAGCTTGAGCTCCAGTCTGCGCCCGAATGCCTACCCAGCAAATTTAGAGCCCTGCAGCCTGAGCCCCAGGTGTCCAAGTCAGCTGATCCATGCCAGCTGCAGGCCTTTAATTACTGTGTAGACATACCTAATGAAGCTAAAGCTGCCCTCCATTGCACAGGGTGAGGAGAAGAAAAGAGAGTAAAACTAGTCAGAGAGGCTCCCAGAATTGTGGCAGGAGAGAGCTACAGCTGTTCAAAATGCTCACAGAAGCCCCTTTGCACTAGCAATAGGATCCTTCAAGAATTCAGGGAGCTTGTTGGGCTGAGAAAGGCAAATCTAGGGGGAAGCTGCTCTGCATAACTGAAAGCATGGCAATAGTTTATTAGCATTGCAATAGTTACTCCTGGGGGCATCCTGTGCCAAAAAATTAAAAATTCTGTGTGCAATATTTTAAAATTCTGCAAATTTTATTTGTCAAAATAACACAACATAATCATGCCAGTTTAAATTATTTTGGTAATTTATTTCAAAATACCTGTCGGCAACTATGTCTGTAACAATACAAACACACACAAAATTTCCCCCAGGGGTAGAGAGTTGAAGAAACCCCTACAACAACCCAGGTTTTGTTTCTCTGCTCCCTTCCGCCCCAGAGCCCAGCCGGGGGGCCAGACACTCACAACCGCTCACCCCAAGTCCAGCCGTGGTGCCCCCCACAATGCACCCAAACCCCTCCCCCCAAAAGCCTAGCCATGCCCTCCCCGCACAGATACGCCCCCCTCCAGAACCCAGCTGCGGGCCCTCTCCCCGCTCAGAGCCCAGCTGCAGGACCCCCTTGCCCAGATACTCACGCCCCCTCCCCCCAGACCAGACACCTGCCCCACTTCCCCCCAGAGCCCAGGGATCCATAGAGAGAAACAGCCTGATGCTCAGTCCCAGGCTTGCGCGCTGCCTTCTCCTTCCATCAGGGCATGCTGGGAACTGCGGCTGCCAGGAACCCTCTAGCTCCCTCCCCCTCCCCATATCCGTGTCTTCTATGTGCGAGTTGGGCTCTGCCGGGTCCATCAGCCCTTAGTGGTGGCCAGCAGCACTGCAGCCCATTTCTGTGGGGGAAAGGAAATTCTGCGCGGACGTTAATTTCTGCAACATTCTGCATTGCGCAGTGGCGCAGAATTCCCCCAGGAGTAAATAGTTTATAGAAATTTAGTGAGTGCTATCAATTATTAATAGCTTTTGGAAACAAGAGAATCTAATAATCAAACTGTTTGCTGAAGAGGGGTGGTAGAAGTGGCCTATACATCTTTTTTATCCCACCAGCAACCCCTAGTAACACCATCGTTACATTACACCTCATATCAAATTTGTTTTGACAGAGGCATAGCAAAGCCCTCCTCATGCGAAAATTTTCCTGTCACATAAGGAAAATGAAGTCATACGCATTCGTAACTGAGTGGAAATGGGGTAGTATTTAGCAAGGTGGTATTCTTATGAAATGACACAGATCCAATTACAATCCCAAAACACAAGGAAGAGTGAATGCGAATTCCATGTTGTTATAGTTACCATAATGAAGCTTGACTATGAAAGGATGATTCACTTCTGCCAAAATATCTCTCTCCATTTTCGATCGCACCCGATCCCGAACTATCAGAGAGAGAACAATAAGAACAGCAATCAATTAAGAGGCATCATGGTGCACAGGGGAGAGAGTATTGAACTGGGACTCAGGAAACTTGGATTCTAGTCCTGACTTCACCACTGGCCCGTTGTGTGACCTGGGGTGAGTCACTTCACCTTCCCTGCCCATACTGCCTGTCTTGTTTCTGTAGATAGTAAGCTGTTGGGGCAGAGACTGTCTCTTTCTCTGCATTTGTACAATGTCTAGTACTAATCTT
Organism: Platysternon megacephalum; assembly: GCA_003942145.1. Taxonomy (NCBI): domain Eukaryota; kingdom Metazoa; phylum Chordata; order Testudines; family Platysternidae; genus Platysternon; species Platysternon megacephalum. The sequence goes on from QXTE01000088.1 coordinate 3,249,597, forward strand.
GGCTGGGCTGTGATGCACTACGGCAATATAAACAATAGGAAGAAGATTAAGGTTTACAAAAAGAAATTTTAATATAAAATAACACTATATAAACTGAATATCTAATTTAAAAATAAACAGAATATAACAGCAACTGACCATGGCAAGTTAATCAAGAGACTATGGTAGGTTAATCTTGCGTGCATTTAAGCGTACTTGTACTGTGCTGATATTAGTAATAAGGATGACTCATTGAACACCTGGATGTGGTTTAGATGAAATATTTTAAGCTCCCAATCAGATACAATTAGTAAAAAGGAAAAGTCTGTGGCTGAGGCAAAAGAGGCAACTATTATTTTCATCTGCAGAGACAATTACTGCAGGGCAGAAGCACGAGTAATGATTTTTTTATGGATCAGATGAATAAAGAATAAGAGAAAAAATAATTGCAGACGTGTATAGGATTCAGGCTAATCAAGACTGAAACGGAAGATCACCTAGTAACAGTGTTTAATAGAATTTCACAACACCAAGCTGGGTTCCACCTTTCAGATTAACATCCCTTGATCCTAAAGCTGTTTTTTATTCTTGATCACAGTTTTGCTGATTTTCTAATAAAGTTGTTTAGGTTTATTGTTCCTTCTCCTTGTACCACATTATTTATTCATCTCTCAGCTGCAGCACCCACCCACTGGGTTGCGAGTCTATTTTAGTCAATAATGCATGAGACCTCATTGTGGTTCTGTTGTCACATGTCTGTGTGTTGGGTGTATTGATAAATGGGAGGTCAAAAGCTGAATGCCTCCAGCATCCAAGTAATGAATATATTACAGTACAATGACACATTCTTCTGTACAACTGTGCTTTTAAAATTGTTGGTTTATAGACACTGGCCCAAACCAAAACCTCAGATATGAAAACCCTTGAATGTTGGAAAAATTTGGGTCTCTAGCTATTTCAATGTGTTATTTAAGACAGGACCCATATAAGCATGATTTTGTAATCCTCATTAGCCATTCACACTGCTTCCTCAATTCAAGCCATTTGGTAGTAAATTCCATACCATGTGCAAAGATGGCGTATCATATAGTCATGCAATGCAAAAGCTAGGCAGGGGCATACATTTCTCATGCTGCACATGCCATACACCGCAAGGAGCCAGTCACGTACCCAGTGTAGGAATGCTTGGGGTAGAGACTGCTACACCCTTCCTGCATAAGATATTGACTATTTCAATCAAATGGATAAACTACGAGGAGTGCGTCCTGAAGTCTAGCTATGCCAAATGCAGGCAACCTCCCAAAACATTCACGTAAGCCATGCATCAGCCCTGAGGCACAAAATCCCCAAATGACAGGGTAGAGAGGTAGTGGGCAGAAGCAGAAGCGGTTTGTTACCCATCACTGGGTAACAATATAAATCAGCTGTAAAGCTCTCACGCCCATCATAGACAAAGAAGGACCACCCCGCTATGCCCACCACACCAACCATACCCCCGGTGCTTGACAGTAGTGCTGTGCTGACATTTTTTTTTAATATCACATTATAAAAAGCTTTGGTTTTAAGTTATTTTAGTCATTAGTTTGAGGGCAGTCGAATGTAGCCGCAGAGGTGATATTTGTGATGTGTGTACATGTGCCTCACATCTGCGTGGCTATAGCCACAAACAATGGCAGGATTCCCTCACCCCATTGGGTATTTCTCCTGACATGTTGTTAGGGTGTTGTGTTTTTAGGTGAGTGCCAGGATCCTGTTGTGCTGGTGAGAGCACGGCGGGCATGTGCTGTATCAGGATAGTGCTATATGAGGAATGGGATATTATAATAGGATGATGGCACTAAGTGGTGGTGTGGGGGGAATACTGTTTGCTAGTGAAGAGGCAATTGAAATGGGTCTGGGGAGCAACGTGTATAAGGGATTTCAGCATCAGTCGTCTGCCCCTTCTCCACAGTCCTTACTAGTCAGTATTTCTGGGGACTGCGGATCTGTAATCCTTCTTATTCTTCATAAGAAAACATCTGTTCTGAAAATGGATTTCGGGATTTGGCAGGCAACACTGTACGTAACCCAGTCACACGTTGTGTGCTTGTCTCTGTGCCACATTTAACAGTCCCCTCTGGGCCTATCTAGCTCAGATCATTAGACATAATTCACCAAGGTGATGGTTACACAATTTGGGACTTCATCAGCCTGCCATGTTGGTATGCCAGCTGCCTCCCCAAATGGAGACAGAAGCTGTAGCATGCCCATGTGATATTGAGGAGAGTGTTATGTCTCCATATAACATGCATCACAGCTTCTCTGATACCTTGGCCTGATGACCCCTTTTTACATATCCTTCTAATCTCCCATTCCCTACCCAGGGGCAACTAAAAAGACTGTTGTGGCACACGGGTACTTCAGAGGCTATAGTTTGACCGATAGGTGGGTGATATGCTCTCTCCGCCCCTTTGCATTACATATTTCCTGGCATGGGTGCCCTTAGGACAGCAATTACGTGGGCCCACTTCTGGCATCCTGATGTCACAGCATCGGTCATTTAGTCCATTGCTCAGATGCCTTCTCACATTCTATGGCAAAGCAGATCCATCTCTATTCCCTTCCTCCTATATCACCTCTCTGTTGCTTTAGTGTCTCTGGGCTGCACATGCTTTTAATCCATAGAAGGAAACATAAGTTTAACATTCTTCAGGGTGGAGACAGCTGATGGTTTGCTATTCCATGTTGAATATCTGTAAGGCCCTATCACCATGGTATTTGTATGCCATACAAGGCTATAGGCAGCATAAATCAAGACACACCCCCTCTCTCCTCCAGCCCCCACCCTAGGCAGGTTTTCTGGTTGTGGGGGGAAGGTCAGGTTTTCTCTCTCTCATATCCTGGCATTTGCCATATGCTCAAGCTCTTTCTGCTCCTGTCTACATTTTTGATGTAGGTGGGGCTGGTGCTGATGGGGAAAGGCCCTCCTGAAGAGGGTCAGGCTTTGGCTCAGTTTGAGCACCTCTAACCAAGTCTTCCCCAGGTGGGGCCCTATGTATGAAAATGCTCTGCCCGCTGCGTTCTACAGTTTTGTGCTTGTGTCCAGGATTGGCCCCAAAACTTCTAGTGCCTGCGTCATAGCATGTAGGGGGGCAGCATAAATGGGTGACATTTATAGATTGTCTGCAATGTGAGTCAATTCTGGCTCAGTCATTCCAGATTGCTGGGTCCTGGTCACTCTGGGATTATTCTCCAGATCCTATAGGGAGAGATTAGTAGGGTCTGAATATGCGGTTGGATGTGAGGGATGAAGACGTCTGGCCCAGTGAACCAAAAAAGCACTGATGCGTGTTTCTGGAACAATTGTGGATACCTCTTGTTTTCTAGGTCATTACATGGGGGTGCGTAACTTTCTACTTTCCTTTGCTGCATCAGCTGGCATCATCCTAAATTCAGTCAAACTTGTCTATAAGAAGGACTTATTCATATGGATCGCATACCTCTGTCATCCTGGAAGGTTTAGCTTCCCGTGCTGTGGTTCACTTCAGTGTTGTCCCCTCACTTGGCTATATAGAAGGGTCTGCTGCTGAACAAACACTTACTCCAGGCCTTTGAGAGGGCTATGCTGTCTAGGCTGCACTATTCCTACCCCTCTCTTGGTACTGGCAGGGTGGGATTGTTCAGATGTCCAAACCCTATCTCCAGCGCCTAACAGCCCCTTTTGAGATTTGCATCACCTATAGAGGTTGAAGTGCAGCGTGCACAAGAAGCGGGAGTGTATAGTGTTTTGGCAGGTGATATGCATACTAACAGAAGATGTTTACTTTTCTGCATAAACAGTTTGTTCACTGGAAATGGTGCCCATTTGCTGAACTCTCAGTGACAGGAAAGCTTTTATCCTGTATATCCAGTATTGGATTTAGGCCAAAATGTGTGTTTTGCCTCTCAACTTTCAGCTACATAATAGAGATGGAGAGTGTTTAACCTAGAACAGGGCGTCCCAAACTACGGTAGGCAATCTTGGTGTTCCATCATTTCACTTCACAACAAGTTTTTAACGTGGTGGTATATGAACCAAGAAAGTGTGGAAACTGCTGGCCCAGAGGAATAAGTATAGGGCTGAGATTCAGGAAGTCCTGAATGCTAATCCTGGCTGCGCCACTGACTCACTTGTCCAATCTAGGAGAAATAAATTATCTATAAATTACTTCTACTACCCTGGGGGATGTGAAACAGAAGTGACTACACCGTCATATCCTACAACAATGGAGAAAGTGTATGCCAAATTGCAATAAAAGTCATCCACATTTGAATGAGTCTATTTAATATGATAGGGTTGGAATGGGAGGAGAAACTTTTTTTTTTTAAAGTGGATTTTTAGTTAGATGGTTGGTGTAGTTTTCCTAGTCACAAGGGACTGAAGTGAAAGGGAAGAGAAAGAAGATTAATACAAAGTGTATTTCACTGGTAAAAAGAAGTTCCACCTCTAGAGACGATGTTTCCCCCCCCACCCAAGAAAATGAAACCAAAAATCCCCATCCCTTCTCCCTGAGTGATTTGCTGACATCAGATCTGGTCAAGAGTTAAATAAGAAAAAATATTAATTTTCAACAGATGTGCCTTAGGCTAAATGCATGCCATAGCTAGCAAAGTCAAATTGCTAACTATGGACTCTGTCAAATAAGAAAGGCCTTGCTTGATGCAGAAGCCACAGAATGTCTACTAATTCAGCAGGAAGTTGGGCTAACTCAATGGGAACCTTTAATTAAGCAAATTGGGGTTTAGATGATCTGCAAAGAGAGATATTAGGTGATACGGTAATTTCCCCATTAAAATACTGATTAAAATTGGTAGGTAATTTAGCATAAAAATGAAGAAACTTTCCTAAGTGCTCATGATTAGAGTAATATCCTGGCTCCACTGACATCAATGGGGGTTTTGCCATTGACTTCAGTCGGGCAAAGATTTCCTCTCTGCATTCTTAGATTAGTTTGGCCAAATGCTGCCCTCGAAATGGTGCCCTTCTTGTCCCCATGCAGTTTATCTGCCTTGGAGACTATGGGCATTTTTTTTTTGTCTCCATCTCTCTAAGTTGGAGGAGTTGATGTTTGTACTGTAGGTCACTGGAAAGGTCATTTACATTTTTTTGGTAGTAAGGTTTTGAATTTTGCCAATGAAATTGGAGCTAGAAGGCATTAATTATTTTCATTAGCTAGTACATAAGCAAACAAATGCAATACAATTGAGTAGATCTGTAAAAATTGTATTAATTTACAAAGAAAAACAAAGTAGTATTAACATATAGGGAAGGTTAATAAAATTAAATAGTATTTGTTCTAAACTGTAACTTGTCTTGTTTCTTTGATGGATAGCTTCACAAGAGAGAAAAAGTGTGTGTGGCGGGGAAGGGGGAATGAGAGGGAAGGTCATGGATACTATAGTTTCTGCTCATAGTGGGAGCTATAATTACAGTAGAACCTCAGAGTTAGGACAACCTCGGGAATGGAGGTTGTTCGTAACTCAAATGTCCGTAACTCTGAACAACACATTATGGTTGTTCTTTCAAAAGTTTACAACTGAACATTGACTTAATACAGCTTTGAAACTTTACTATGCAGCAGAAAAGTGCTGCATTTCCTTTTTTTAGAAATAGTTTACGTTTAATACAATATTATACTGTATTTGCTTTTTTTCTCCTTGGTGTCTGCTGCTGCCTGATTGCGTACTTCTGGTCCAAATGAGGTGTGGGGTTGACTGGTCAGTTCGTAACTCTGATTTTTTACTGTAATGCTGTGTTCCAAACAACAACATTTAACTCCCCCTTAGTTGCTCAGACCTTTGTCAAACCAACTCTTCTTGGGCTGACACTTTTCCCATGCTTGGCCCTAGCCTGAAGGTGAATTTATTTGAAAGGTATGAACAAAACCAGCTGAGCTATTTTTGAGTTACACAATCACGGCAAAAAGCCATAATTTGTTCAGATGTTCCAAACCACAATTTTATTTTCTGTTTGTGTTACTCAGGGATGAAGCTACAAACATCAAGCTTACTTGTTCAGTAGTCCTTGTTGTGGGAGAAAATCACATTTGAAGAAACTTGGTTCAGTAAAGTTACAGGGCTGAGTTTTACTTTGCTTGCTTCTGCCAACTTAAAACAGGGTACAGGGTGGCAAGGTGGCCACAAGCTCACATGCACTGTGGGTAGCCACTAGTTGGGCATTGCTGTCTTCAAACTGAGCGGTGCCAGCCAGAGAGGTGGTGTGCAGCAGGAAACTGGGGTATGTGCATGTTTGCGCTACCCCTGCAGCAATCTATACTGCAAGGGCTCCTAAGGAACCCTGGAATCGCCAAGGGAGTGAAATAAGCCCTGCCCTCCCACAAGGGATGAAACCCATCTAGTGCAGAGTGAGCATCACCATGTGCACCTGCCTGTGCCAGCTGGGGTAAGGGTGGCACTTGACCATTTAACATGAGTTTTCTCATGACTGCTAGAATTTTCCACTTACTCATCTCCTCCAATGCCTCAGTTAAAGATGTATGTTGAGAAAGAGTCAAGAAGGGGGTGCTTGTTATGGGCATCTCGGTATTCCTGGGTTAAGGAGATCTGAACTGCACATGGCTGCGTTAAGGATTCTCCCCACCACTAAAATCCATGCCAGGATCTCATGTTTGAGAGCTCTGAGACAGAATGTTCAAGCCTATACATTTTGTGTTAGTGCTAAGCAGCACGAATTTCAGACTGCTGGTGCCAAGGGATTCCATGAAAAAAGAGTAAGTGACCTGAGTCTCTCTTTAAGGGAGCTGTCAAGGCACCTAAAATTGTGGGCTCCTGGCTTAACAGTCAGATACTTAAATATGTGATACTTGGACCACAAAAACAAGATTTAATTTTTATGGGGAGCAACTCTGGTGTTGGCTTCATGGCCGAAATACCAGGGATTGAAGTGGGGATGTCCAGAACTGAAAGCACGAGCAACTACAGTTTATCCTAAAGAGACAAGCCTTCTGTAGCCGGAGCCTGTAACAACTCATCTCCTTTGTAAATTGGTGCAGAGGGGGACTTAGAACACAAACTCACCAGGGGGTTAACACAGTTATGTCTAGGGCACTGTTATGTCACAGTGGAAAACATTTTCTGTGAATATTTGTTCAAATTCAAAACTTAATTTAAATGATCATAACCTTCGTGTGTGCATTTTCTATGAATATCTGAAAATGTGAGCCTTACTAACAGAAGGAATCCTTGAACAATAGCTTCCCAAAGCACATTCCACATTGTGTATTTAACGGTAAAGTTCACAATTCACACTGGGTAAAATTTTCAGATGCACCTATGTGATTTAAGAAATTAAATCCCATTTTCAAAAGGATCTCGGGCCACATTTTTAAAGGTATTTAGGCACTCTGTATGAATTTCAAGAGTGCCTAGGTACCTAACTCTCATTGCCTTATGCAACTAAAAAATGCTCACAAGAAGCTGTTTTTGAGCTAATTGTATAAGAAAATGTGTGAAGAAGCATATGATTCATTATGAGTTTCACAATCTACTCATAAACATTCTGTGAAAAGAAAGACAAAATTTAACAGATAACTTTCAAGTTACAAATTATTTGCTGATCTCTACCCTTATTACAATTTGATAAGAAATGTCTCTACTCAGCAAGCAAAGAGAGTACAAATTAACTAAGAAACTCAATACAACATGGTAAAAATTGAGATTATTAAGGAATTGGTAACAAAGGAAATGACCAAAACAATGACGGGAGCTAGGAGACATGCTAATGTAGGTGATTGGGGGGTAGGGGTAAATCAACATTTGTTAAATGAAGGAAACTAATAGTCAGATTCTGCCATCCATTATTTCCTCCACACCCCTAGATCTCAATGCAATTGCACAGATGTAACAAAGAGGAGAACAGACTCAAACTTAGGGACATATGTTTCAATTTCAAGTTTCTAAGACTGTATTATGAAGTATGCAGTGTAGTCGTAGCCCTGTCAGTCCCAGAATATCAGAGAGAAGGTGGGTGAGGTGCTATCTTTTATGAGCCACACAGGACTCTTCTTCAGGTCTGGGTAGACCTCTGAGTGGCTTGAAAGCTTGTCTCTCTTTCACTAACAGAGAAGTTAGTCCAATAAAAGGGCTTGTCTATACTTACAGCTAGATCGGCACTGCTGCGATCGATGCAGCAGTGTCAATTTAGCAGGTCTGGTGAAGACCCGCTATGTCGATGGCAGCGCACTCTCCCATCGACTCCTGTACTCCAGCTCCCCAAGAAAAGTAAGGTAAGTCAGTGGGAGACCATCTCCCGCCACCTCAGCGCTGGGTAGACACCGCTCTAAGTCGACCTAAGGTACATTGACTTCAGTTACATAACCTTCAGTTAACTCACCCACCTTGTCTCTTTAGTATTACGGAGTGGCAGACAATACAGAATAGTGGACACACAAGTAAAGCTATGGTTTTTTTAAGTGCAGTCTATTGCATTTGAAGGAAACAATTTAGAGAACTAGATTCTAATCTCAGATATGCATGCATGTCATGGAAGATAAACTAGATGCACAGCAGCTGATTCTACAAAATACAAAGCAATATAGGCTTCCTAACCAAGATCAGAAACTGGCTCTAATGGCTGTGCTTTGAAAGAAAATATGCATTACTCTTGCTCCACTATCTTGTAGACAGAGAATCACACTAAAGATAGGTCTTCCTTGAAAAATAAAAAGAAATGTATTCTTAATCTTTAATTCGTGTTAGCAAACCCAAGTGGCTAATTTAGGTTAAAAATAGCAATAAAGACGAGGCAATTCTGATATTTTAACTTGCACTGGCACTGCAGCTTGAGTTCTCCTTTAGACTTGAATTTGAGCTCCTATCCAAGTTAAAACCAGAGTTGCCTTATCTTTGTGTTACCTTATCATCATAGGGATCTGTTACAATATGCAGGACCCTCCCCCCCCCCCAAGCTATACTATTGTCACCTGAATAACGAAGCACAATGGCAATGGTTTGTGCAGAATGCCATTGAACATTTCCTAGAGGACTGGCTACTTTTCTGGAAGAAAGACTTCCCACCCCCCAAATGTGGAATCTTTAGAGATGAGAAAAGAGAAATAAAAAGTGAGCTTTGGTACTTATGCTTAGAGCTGTGGCTGCACAGGAACAACCAGATAGAGAGAATCAAGACATTCTTTCTTACAGGGCACTCAGAAAAATCAATAATGGCTCAGGCTGTACTTTAAGAACTCAAGTTCAGGTAAAGGTAATCCCCCCCCGCCTCAATATTGTTCTTACATAAACCAACACATTCCACTTTTAGGAAAAAATTTTTTAAGTCAGCTATCAGTAGACAAATGATATCCTTGAGTACTTGGATTTACTTTATGGGTTGGAAAAAAAGATGTCTCTAAAATAACTCAAAACATCTGATTATACTTTTCACTTATAGCATATATCACTACCTTTTTATGAGGCTCTCAAAGCACTTTACAAACATTAATTAATCTTACATCATCACTATGAGGCCACTATCCTTGTTTTATAAACAGGGAAACTGAGGCACTGACAGATTTAGTGGCATGTCCAATGTCACACAATAAATCAGTGTCAAGATCAGGAAGAGAGCCCAGGTTTTCTCTTCTCCAGCTCTAATCACTGGACAAATGGCATAATTTTGCAAAGTTCTTGATCAGAAATGTTATTGAAAAAGAAAGTAAGTTTATTATGAAAGTAATTTAAATCCATAAAAAACTGAAGGATAAAGTATCACATTTGCAATGAAAAGAAAAAATCCCTATGCAGAGACATCATTTTAAATTTTAAATGTGTACAAACACACACACAGGCCAATCCACTGCCCTCCTCACATGCAATATACCTAAAGTTCTTCAAAGGCAGATATGCCCTTACACTCAATGGGCCAAATTTTGTGCTGACATTCACCACATGCAATACCAATGAGGGCAATTGTTGTTGGATATCTAGGAGCACATTAATAAAAAGACTGATGAAGAACAGAGAAATCTGCCAGTCATCAGGAGAGGAGAAAACCTCAGGATAACAAAATGGTACACATGGATGTTCATGAAATGTGTCTTTCTATTCTACACTAACAATCATAGATCATCCAGCCTGTCTCCCGCACAAATAAAAGCTCTAACTTCTCAGTACAGCCACAGCAGATCCATACTTTCTTGGTTACATAAATGTTTATTTACAATTATTTGCCTTATTTGACATGATTTGCTGTCAAACGGTGCATGCAATATTGGATTCTGGTCTCAAATTCTACTGTAACCTATCCTTATTTAATATTACATTTTCCTTTAGTTGCCTAGATGTATGATATATTATTACTGCAAGCCATACCAGCACTTACTGCATTAACTACCACTGACAGGCAATAATTACCCACATTATAGGAATCACAAAATTTTAAAACAAGAAACGAACAAATAAACCAGGCATTAGGGCTACAGGGGCCCTAGCTAAATGGGATCAGTAGTTGCTCTGAAAATTGTTATGATCATGAAGGGAGGAGTTAGCTGACAATGTATACAGTATTTAAATAATGAAAAACTTACAATAGTTACACAGTAGGATGGCCTCTTTTCCCTCACCAAGACGTGTGTTCTCTCTTTTAACATTTAATCCCAACTATAGAAATTAGGTATGGAAAAGACCTACACGTATTACATTATTTACTCCAAAGACAATCAGTCAATTGACACAGAGCCTAAACTTCCCCTCAGCATTGCTCTTGTGCCACCATTTCTCCTTTGAGCCTCTAGTTCTCTTTATTGCTACTGTCATGCTGAGGTGTTCACCAGCAGGCTGCTCACCTACCATGGAAGGTCAGCACCCACATCTCTCCTACACAGAGCCCAAATGTTTCATATCTGTTGGATGTTCCTGAATTAAATGATGGCCTGCCTTGTGTTTGTTACTGTGATGTCACTAAGTCAACATGAACAACGAAGAAATTGTTTCTCTCTTCTCCAGTCTGAGATGGAGATGAGCCAGCCAGCCAGGATCTGGTGGATCTCTCATGGTGGCAAGTTTCATACATCCAACTTGGTGTAATCAATTGTCATTTATTTTCTTTGTTCTTAAAAAGACGCTCAGGCCAGGTGGCTGGTACAGACACAGTGGTGCAAAATGCTTGGCTCACTTCACTTTGCCATAAAGTGTGAAAATGGCAATATTTTGGCTTTTACAGCAATTATTTTCTGCAGTATTTCACAGAAGTGAAATATGCAGTTTTTATGGTTGAAAACTGTTAAGAGCCCCCCTTGAGTTGTCCATAAACATCCAAAGAGACATGTGGTGAAATCCTCATCCCTGCTCTGTCCCCTTTACACAGGGTAGGAGAGCCAGAGTGACATAAAGGGGCTCAAGAAGTCCCAACTCTGGCCAAAGGAAGATTTTCTCAGTGCAGGCACTGTGGTGGATGGCCATAGGGCTGCTTTCCAAGGACCCATTTGAAAACCCCTGCATAGAGGGCAGGCTGGGGGAAGGGCTAGGACTGAAATTCTAGGCAGTGCTGCAACACATAGGGTAGTCCTGGGAGGCTGACTTTAGTTAAACAGGCCCCTAGGGCTGCCTAAAGTATGACAAACCTTTCCAGTTCCCATAGCAACCCAGAAGTAGGACACACAAATGTGGCTTAAAGTCAACTTAGCCCCACCTCCTCCTGTGCTATGAGGCTTGTGCTGTGCCTCTTCGGTGCAGCACAGATTCTCACCCTCATACATATAGGTTGTTAGGGTCACGACTGAAAGTGTTTACTTAATATCAAGTGGGAACTGGGAATGAATCTTTGGGAGGAATGGACAATGTCACACACGCTCTCACAATGAAGATTATGCCTAGTGGGATTCTGAAATGTCACACACTCTCTCACAATGAAGATTATGGCTAGTGGGATTCTGAACTGTCCCATCAATTGAGTTTTATTCATGACAGGCTCAGAGACTGGTCACAGTACTATACGTTCAGTAGACTGGTCAAAACTCCAAATTTCCATTCTATGAGAAATTATAACATTTTAAATACTTTTTGTTCTAATTGGAACAAAGTTGAAATTTCCCACACAATAACATTTCTGGAGAAAAAATTGGGTCAACTGAAACATTGTTCTGAAAAAAAATTATTTCCATTTTGACATTTTTATCTTAAAATTAGAGTTTACTAATTTTTAAATGATCACCATTAATATGTTGTAATGCACAGGACTGGATTTAGGGGCAGGTGACCCAGGCAACTTGCCTGGGGTGCCGGGCTTGGGGGGCACCGGGCTTGGGGTGCTGTTTACCAGGCAAGGATCCTTGTGCTGGATCCAAGAGCTTTCTTCATGCCTTGTGGCTGCCATTCCCTCAACTTGGTTGTGTCAGATACAGCGTCATCTTCTTTAGATTCAGTATCTCTCTTCAGAGTACTGCGAAGGATATACGTCCTGTTTTCAGCATCAACTATCAGGTGGAAGATCTTCCTGGACAATGTTACAAATTTGACTATGAAGCAGCTAAGTGACACTCGATAGGAGAGCCACATTGACAGCATAAGGCCAGTGAGGTACCAAGTGACGGAGGTTTATGATGCCTGATGGAACTGGTGCAGTTGAATAAAGACGAGGCCAGAATCCGACACAAGGTGCAAAGCCTGGCAAACCAGATCACGGACTTCAAAATTTCTGGTCTCACGATCTCTGTTCCAAGTAAATGTTGTAAGCAAGGCATTACAAACTCAGGTTGATGGATGTGGCGACCACTATTACTTTGATGAGAAGTTGCCTTGATTTCATTGTGGCCTCCAGAGAAAATGGGTTTGAAGGTACCATCACTGCTGCCAAAGAAATGGCAGAAAACTTAGGAGTTGAGCCTGTCTTCAAGGAAACTCATTTTCATTGCAAGAAGAGACAGTTTAGTTACAAGGGTAGAGAGGAGGTGATGGTAAGCTCAGAAGAAAAATTCAAAAAGGGTGGTTTTTTGCTTGCTCATTGACACTACTTGAGTGTCTATCAAAGAAAGGTTTGGACAAATGAAGCATCATGAAAAGACCTGGTTTTTTTTGTATGGTCTTAGTAAGCTGCTGGTGGACAGGAAAACACTCTGGAACACTTGTACAGACCTTCACCAGACACTGACACATGGCGAATGTTTGGACATCAATGATAATAAACTCCTCTGTCAAATTGGACAACATCCATCACATTTTGCCAAATGGGAAGCACTCTCCACTGCAAGTTCTCCAATTCACTCACGATGCAGAGCGTAAGGACACTTTTCCTAATGTGTGGATAGGTTTGAGGATTCTGCTCATGCTGCCAGTCACAGTCCTGAGTGCAGCTTTTCGAAGTTCAGGCTCATTAAAGGATATCTTTCATCTTTCATGATGGCCAATGAGAGACTGACATTGCATGCTATTTTATCGCTTGAAATTCCATTGGCCAGTCGTTGGATCTCTCTGACGCTGTGCTTCAGTTCACGAGGGCAAAGGTGAGAAAAGTGACCTTTTGAACTAAAACAGTGTCCCAGGATTAAGGGGACTATATTTTCCAAAACACAAACACCCCCCACCCCTGCAAGACTAAAAACAGGACATTTTGTGACGACATAATGGTAGACTTTTTCAAGTGATTTTATGTTGTGAGTGAATTGATAATGAAATACTGAACAAACATTGTTAATATTCACTTTGATCAAAGCTGCTGTTTTGCTCATGTCCACATTGAATTGACTTTTCTCTTCACTCCAAATGCTGTCCAGCACACTGAACACTTGTTCCATTGGATTGTTTGTGTCTGGTAAACAGCAAATTCTACTTGCTCTAGAAAAATGCCTTGGGCAAACATTTTGTAGTTTTAAAAATAAATCAAATGTTTTGATTTGTGAAATGAAAAACTGATACATTTCATTTGTCCCTAAACAAGTTCCTAGGACATCATATGAAAAACAAGGACTGTCACTTTACTTAGGAGACATAAGACATCGTAAATTACTTTCTATTTATAAATTCTTCAGGCCCAGAATATTACAACCCTGGCCTCTGGAAGTATTTACATGTCAAGTCCAGGGGAATTTGGAGTTCCACTGTTTCAAGAAACACACTACATTTTGGGGTAACATTTAGGCAGAACAACACTTAGCTTTCCCCAGCTCTTGACACATTGTGCAGACATTCTTAGATAGTGAGGCTCAATTGTTTAGGTCTGTCCAGTAAAATGAACTATTGCTTTTTTGTCAGAATAGTTAAAGAAGTCTTCAGTCCAATCATCAAGTGGTTTAACATGTGAAGTCAGAAGAAGGTTATTCCTTACATTTAATTGAAAATGAACACCAGTCCTTGGATGGGTGCCAACACAAAGTGACTAAGGGTTTGCAATAGACAGTCCTGGGTCACATGAACAGGAAGAACACACCAGAAAAGGCTATATAGCATTCTCCCCCTTCAGCAGCAAAACATAATGGTTAATCCATTGCAAATTATTTTTTTAGAATGGTGTCCACTGGCATATAGGGAGCCTGATGGAAGACATGATAAGGTTCAGACAGTTTCTGGAGTGAAATCATGGCTTTTCTAAAGTCAATAGCAAAACTCACATCAATTCCAATGGGGCCAGGATTTCACCCTCTAGGTCTAAATCCTTATACTCAGCTTTGAAAATGCATCTAGTTGCCTTAAATCTAGGCTTGGAAGGATTAGATTTTTAATCTGTAAATGTTGGTAAATATCAAGTTCACCATACACACACACAAACCAAGGAATTCCCCCCCCCCCCATATCAATATAAATCAAAATTTACAGCTAGGCAAGATAAGAAAATGCTGCTTGAGAATTTAGAGTGTGATTTAAGGATATTTACTTTGTATATTTTGACATGTGATGCTGACAATTTGACATAAGTGACAAAGTCAGAACTGACAGTTCTGTAAGCATGGTTGAAGGCAGGTGTATCAGTTTTGGAATGGTTTCCTATGAACTGAAAGAGGCACCTGAGTCTAATTAAGGGCAGCCTATGACCTTTAAAAACCTCTTCCAGTGAGCAAGAAAAGGAAGGAGGTATGAGAAGCAAGCTGCAGAAGGGTTGTGTGCAGTGAGGGCAAAAGGCTTCTCCGAGATAAAAAGTTGTTTTTCCTTATAAGGGGAAATCTTGTGTTTGTTCCTAACTCCAGTGGGAATTAGGAAATGTAATATTTTTGTTTTTGTTTAAAGAAGCCCACGGACCTACTCTGTAAAATACTGTAAATAAACCAGCATGAAGTATTAAACCTCCCGAGTGGGACTGATTTGCCCCAGGCTCCCTTAATGCCAGAGGGAGAAAAGCTGTGACCAAAGAGGTGCATTGTCACACAATCACCCATAGGTGAACACTTATCACAAAGTGATCATTCCATATCGGATCTCTGAGTCCTCATCCTCAAAACACCTTTAGAAGATGAGCCTGGAAACTTAAATTCATAACTTTGCTAGACACTAAAAGTCATGGACTTAAGACACAGGATTTATGACTTACAGATTGTCATAACGCACTAGCCCCGTTTTTTTCTTTTGTGACTGCAGAGATGTTAACTGCCCTCTTCACCTGGAATGGTCTCTTACAATATGTTTAGCATAAGGAGTTAACACAATCTGTTCCATCTTGTATTTAGCTGTGACACTCAAGTATCTTTCCCAGATCTGTAGAGGAGCTCTATGGAAGCTCGAAAGTTTGTCTCTTTTACCAACAGAAATTAGTCCAAGATTTCACCTCACCCACCTTGTCTCCCTAATTTGTGGTTTAGCAGTTATAAAGCTTTAACTTTTTAAATCTCAAAATCTACTGTCATTAAATAGTTATTGTCTGATGTGCCATAATTTCCTGCAACTGTGAACATTTAAATAGATAAAAAAAAAAGCTGAAAACCCCCAGAACATTGATACTATCAATAAAAATTATGAAAAAATAAAAATCATATTCTGCCTACTTATGCCATCACCAACTATCTAGCAGCAGAAGAAATCATCCTCTTGTCTATTTTAGTGGGTATTCAGCAGAGTTAAAAATGTATAAACTTTAGTGAGCAGCTTTTTGTGCCCAGAGGTTAGCCCAACAAGCTGCTCAAGAAGAGAGGCAGTAAGCCCTGGAATTAAAAGACAGAAATACAGGCCCAAATTGAGATCCAGAAGCATGAACTGGCTGTAATGGATTGGAAGAGACAGAACCCTTCAGCAGCTGGCTCCACTTCCCCCAAAATCCACAAATGGGAGCGGTTGTGCCCACAGTATGATGAATCCAGTGATATTGCCGAATATTTCGTCACCTTTGAGAGACTGCACTCTCCATGCGATTCCCGAAGATCAAAAAATGACCACTTTGGTTGCAAAATTGACTGGGAGAGCTGTGGACAGATTAAGTAAGATGCCTATTGCTGATGCTTCAAACTATGGTAAATTTAAGGAACTGGTTTTGAAACAGTTTCAGATTACATCTGAAACCTACAGGGTTAAATTCAGGAGTCTTAAGAGGGGATCTTGATTAAGTAATGTGGCCTATGTAAATGAAATGAGAGATTTGTTAGACAAGTGGGTGAGGGGAAAAGGCATTACAAGTTTGTAAGAATTTGTGATCTGGTTACTCAGGAACAGTTCCTGAATATGTGCAGTGATGATGTAAAACAGTATTTGTGGGACAAAAAGGTGGATGCAGTGGGTGAATTAGCTAGTTTTGCAGACTCTTTTGAGCACTCACAAGCTGCAATTAAACAAACCACTGGCAGAGGGGTGCAGGGTTGGTGGAAAGTAGAATCACCGTTTTACCCCTGGGGAAAAAAGAGGCTGGGCGTTCACCTCCCCATTCCCCTGTTACTTGTCCCAAGTCTCCTATATAAGCAGAGAAGCCCAGAAGGTGCTATCACTGTGAGTCCACTGAGCACCTGAGGAATACATGTCTAGGAGGAAGCCCTGGTATCCTCACCTGAGTAGAGAAGGCTGCCAAATTGGCCACAAGTGACATGGAACAGGCTTTTGGTGATGAACCCTCATAAAAGGGCAAGATTGGGACTTACACGGAGAGGTCCCTGGGAGGCATTCAGTCAGGGAACAGAGCAGAGGAAAATTAAGACAGATGTAAGGTAAAGCCCAAGGAGGGCAGATGTGGCTTTATGTTTATATTTTAATGGTTTGAGAGTTTGTTAGGGGATTTCAGGTGAGAGACCTACAAGTCCTAGCCCTGGGAGAAGGGTGAATCTGAAGAGGTTGGGGGGAGAAAGCCTGGTAAAAGGTTATAGTAAAAGAAGCCCAGGGAAGTAGCAGCGGCATGTTTGAATAGACCGACTACAGGATCCCCAGCCTGGAGCCCAGAGGAGTAGGAGGTCCTGTGTTCCCCAACCAGTCACCAGAGAAGGTGGCATGTAGCTCCCTGATATAAGGGAATAGGGACATTGGAAAGCTCTGAGCCAAGTGAGTGCAAGGACCATAGGGCTCAGACTTGGGCACAAAGATATTTTGTAAGGACATTAGACTTAATTGTTGGCCTTTGTTATGCTGGAAGGAATGGAATTAATGTGAGATGTGGCTGGAGGGCTGAGTCACGGGAAGAGCAACATAGGACTCGAGTGACTATCAGCAGGGGCGCTACACCAGAGAGCACTGCTACACCAACCCTAGCCACTCTTCTATAGTCCTTTAGAGGGGAAACTGGGGGGACACACAGAGCCCCCCGCCTGAGGGAATGTGTGTGTGTTTAAAAAAAAAAAAGTCTAAAATACTCTCACTTTACAAATTTGGGATATTCAACACTCCTTCCTACGGATATCAGGTAACTTTAAAATAAGTACCTACCTAACTACGTTTATGTCCTGCATAGGTGTACTAAGTTTAGTTTTCAGTCTTACAGTTCACTACCTATATCATGCACAAAATCAAACAACATGGCATCTACAAAGACTAAGCAGCAATCTGAACGCTGTCAACGCGAAACTCCTTCTGAGCGCGAAAGGTGGCTTTGAGCTAATAGCGAGTGTAATGCAATTATCCTTGCTATGGAAACTATGCTACAACGTGAATGTGTGCTAGATAGCCAAGGGCATCAGGCAATTATCGGCACAAATAGAAACTTTGCCCAAATGTGAAAATAAATTGGCGTTGTAGAGAGTATGCCGTGTTTTGTATCAGTGCCGGTTCCAGGATATTAGAGAGAGGTCAGGGAGATAGTATGTTTTATTGGACCAACTTCTGTTGGTGAGACAAGCTTCTGAGCTACACTGAGCTCTTCCTCAGAACTGGGAAAGGTACTCAGTGTCACAGCTAAATACAAGATTGAACAGATAGTTTAGCATAAGTAGTTAGCCTTTATTCTAAGAGACCATTCAAGGTGAAGAGGCTCATTAACACCCCTGTAATCATAGGACAAAAGGGGGGTTAGTGGAGTATAGATTGTTGTAATAAGCCATAAATCCAGTCTCTTTATTAATACCATGATTTTTAGTGTCTTGCAAAGTTATGAATTCAAGCTCCCAGGCTTGTCTTTTGAAAGTGTTGTAGAGGTTTCCTTTGAGGATAAGGACTGAGAGGTCAGATACAGAGTGATCGCTTTGTGAAAAGTGTTCACCCACAGGTGCTAGGGTGTTGGTTTATCATAATTTTCCTGTCCGAGTTCATTTAAGAGCCTAATGTTTGTCTGGTTTCACCCACATAATTGATATTGGGGCATTTAGTGCATTGCATGAGGTACACCACATATGTAGGACCCACAGATCTTATGTTGGGGGGGGGGGGGAGGAAGGGTTGTTGGTCATTGTAGCAGTGGAAATGTGCCTGTAGGTTTTGCATCTGTTGTTTCTGGTGCTGCTTTGAGATGATATATCCTGCTCTGGGGGGAGCTTGCTTCTGATGATGATCTCGGAGAGATTGGCGGAGGCAGTAATGAAGGCCAGAAGAGGGGTTTCAGGAAAGCTTTCAGGATAGGGTCCCCATAGAGTATGGAATGGGACATAGTAGTTTGATTATAACCCTTATGGGTTCCAGGGTGGGGTGGGAGGTGACAACTTGAGTACATAGGTCAGAGGAGGTGGGGGTGGGTTAAATTCTGTATTGACGCAAGTTTTCTCGGGGATTTGGATGGCTGGAACCCATGGAGCAAAAACCACAATTGTGGTGAGAGTTTATAGGGACTGTCATAATTGACAGCATTGGTGAGTGATGTAGAAAATAGACAAATCCAATTAATATATTTTCTGAGGAAAATTGCATGGATTCCAGAGCACAGGCTCCTGAATTACATAAGCTAGTTTGGGGTGAAGTACTGCAGATTGCCAGTGTATGCCCAGTAGCATTAGTATACAGCAGGGGTCGGCAACTTTTCAGAAGCGGTGTGCCGAGTCTTCATTTATTCACTCTGATTTAAGGTTTCGCATGCCAGTCATACATTTTAACATTTTTAGAAGGTCTCTTTCTATACGTCTATAATATATAACTAAACTATTGTTGTATGTAAAGTAAATAAGGTTTTTAAAATGTTTAAGAAGCTTCATTTAAAATTAAATTAAAATGCAGAGGCCCCCGGATCAGTGGCCAGGACCCAGGCAGTGTGAGTGCCACTGAAAATCAGCTCACATGCTGCCTTTGGCACTCGTGCCATAGGTTGCCTACCCCTGGTATACAGAATTAACAGCCAGCAGTTTGATTATTGCAGACAGGTGATCAACTTTCCATAAGATGTCAACGCTATACCAAGGTGGCTTCAGCATTCATTAAACTCACTGCCTTCAAGGGTATTATTGTGATAATACAGGAAATGGGCATGTTGATTTCCATGTTAACTGGAAAACAGTAAAAATGCTCTTTTGTAACTGAAAAGTAGTAGTATTTTCTACGGGGAAATTGAAATAAATGAAAACAGTTTGTTGCAGCTCCCTACAGATAGTGTTGCATTTGGTCACCTGCCAACTACAAATGTACCATGATTGGAGGCAGCTGAAAAGGAGTAAGTGGTGATTACAGTTGGGTGCTCCCTTGGTGCAACTCCTTCAGCAAACAGAACAAACACTGCTCATGTAGAAAATGAGCCTATGCTATGGCTAGAAATTTCTACAGCCCATCAATGAGTTTGAGAAGACTGGGTATATTGAGATGGCCTTTACAATGCTATTTCCTAATGGAGCTGCAGATTTACTCACTGAGAGCCAACTGCTAACTGTCAATCCATCCAACTATGTCAAACACTTCATGCATTACAGAGATAGAAGAGCTGCTAAAAATCTGATTTAGATTTTTTGCCAAAACTCCACGGACCACATCGCAGCATGGAATAGGATGTGTAATACCACCTAGATCTGATATAGTGCTTATCAGTAGGTCTCAGTGTACTTTACAAAAGGAGATAGGCATCATTATCCTCATTTTACAGATGGAAAAACTGAGGCACAGAGAGGTGAAATGACTTCCTAGGTCACCCAGTAAGTCAATGGCAAAGCACAGATTCAGAGTTTCCTGAATGCCAGTCTAATGCTCTATCCTCTAGGAAACACTGCCCAATGAAGGAATGAATTAAATGGTATTAATGAGCTAAAGGAAAGACTACTGAAAGCAGAGCTTATACTTGCCAAAAATCGAATGTTCTACAATTCATCTTTGAGTGGTACTAACATCTACTGGCACATGCCGCAGTGAACTCTTGGACAGGATACTGTTTTTGCAACCTCCAACCCTGGTCTTCACATTAAGAGCAGCTGATTTGTACTGGTCTGAACTATATCAACTGCTAGATTCAAAAACAGATCAGTTAGCAATGCCAAAAAATATACAGTAAATGGAAAGTGTTCAAAACTTAAGGAAAATCCTTTGTTTCATAGTTCTTCCAAAATTGGGCTGATTTCTTCATTAATGTGTCCACATTTCTAGGTGGAGAACTTTCGGTATCACAACTGTGGAAGTTTTATAGCTTGAAGGATCACCCAATGCTTTATGGGGCTGATGAGGAACAGTTATTGGTCCATAGGAGAGTTAGGTGGATAAGGAAAAAACCAAAACCAAAAACCAGCAATGAAGAGTTCTGCTCTAAGTTCCCATTTGACCTAAAGGACACCACTGAGCTGGTCAAGAGAATAGGACAGTGACAACTTACAACTGCGAGAAATGATCTTTTGATGAACCTGCACAATAAATTCATATGTGAGCAATGATGTGCCAATACGGATATACAGTGCATCCTATCCATTGATGCTGTACTTAATTACAAAGCTAAATATGACAGTAAAGGGGAATCCAAGTGGAGAACCCTTGAGGAATTGTTTGGTGATGTTCAATGTAGCAATGTAAAGGACAATATTGGAAAAACTGCAGTACAGTTTTCCCCCTCTGACTACTCAGCCCAAGAAACATTTAACATTTTGATGGTATGCCCATTCTATCATTGCAGCTGGGTATCTGCATCAGTTAATGTTCAATTAGAACAATAGCTAGCAATCCACACTGAAAGCAGAAGACACTGCTCTTCCTTCTGTACCAGAAATTTGTCCACAGCATGCAGATGACCTGGAAAATAAGCCAATAGAGTTCACAAAATATTACAAAAAAGGACAAAGCTGGGTTAAAGGAAGAACACCTGCTGTTCTGTGCTAGATACAGACTAGAACAATTATCCCCAACACATCATTTTGAAGGTCACATAGCAAAATATGAAGCAAGTGGCAAACAGATTCTCTACATGGAAAGAATTTTGAGGCAAATGTTTTGCAAGAGCCTCAGATGTCAGAAATTGTAGTTGTTAAGGATGAATATGAAGCTGGTGTTGAAAATAATCCTGTTTTACATAAGTGGATGGCTGCTGCTGGTATGGGACCAAATGGAGTAGCTAGACAGGTTGAAATTGGAACGCGTGCTATAGATCTCAGTCACGACTAGAGGGCCACTTATAATAACTACAACAATCTGGGTGGTCTTCAATCTTTTATATCTACAACAAAAGCAAAGAGTGATGATATTGATACTCAACAGTATGAAATACTACATGCGGTCTTTTCTGCAGAACAGCAGCAGATTTTGGATTTACTACGATTGCAAATAGCTGCCATCAGACAAAATTGTAATCCAAGGGAAAGTTGGGAAGTTCTAAAAGCACTATGATCAAGTCTATTAGTTGAGCTTTTTATAGCCAATTTGGGTCTGAAAGGTTTCAATTTTTATTTTTTAAAACAGGAGCTGCAGCTGTGTTTCCAGGGCCACTAATTTATTGTGTTCTACATATTGAAATTTATGGAAACGTTAAAGAGCTAGATAGCAAATTGGATCATAAGTAACGAAAGGATTTGGGAAATTGCAATTTTAATATCCCCGATGAAATGAGTATGATATGCTGCTCAGTACTTAGAAAAAAAATAAAACAAACAACAAAATGCAAGATGTAGACAAGTGAACCTGCACATGTCAACCCAACCATTTGGAGGAATGCTAATCAATTTGTTGGAGTTTTCAAACGGTTGCCAATAGTTCGACAGTCCATTCTATAGAAATATCTTCAGAGGCACTTTGCAGCTCAGGGGCAGTTGCTTTTTTTTTTTTAATACACAAATTTTGAAAAAGGCTCCACATTTTCTTTCCCTATCTCATTAATAGCCAGGTAAAACCCAACACGCATCAAGAGTAATTTTAGATAATTTGAGCATGAGTGAAAGCATAAGAGAAAACTGGTCAAAACGAATGCAACAGAAAATTGTTCTGTGGAAGAAATTGCCAGGTATGTTTATGCAATCAGGATATTTACCTGAAATACATTTGCAGTTTTTTCTAGATTAAAATAAATAAATAAAAATCTCTAGAGAGAGTCCTATTACACAAATATTTTCCTCTCTTGCTCAGCTTCCTCTTCCTGTTTATATAGCACAGCCCTAGGGTAGGGCAGGTCCTCCTTGTTACACCCCAAGCTGTCCCAGCCATAGGCTCCAGCCTATCCTTTAAAGGAGTAGTACATTCCTTCACAGTACCTAGACCCCCAATTACTCACTGCTAAAAGACCAGAAATGGAACTTGCTCTAGGAGTTAATTTCTTTTGATTCTGGCTTGGGCTGTGACTAGTCATAGGGCTTCCTATTATCCAAAGTTGTTGACATCAGCCAATGTGACATCAGCCAGTTGCACAGATGTAGCCTTTTCAAGAGCCCAAGCATTTCAGCGGATTATATTTGACCCTGGGTTGAATCATCAATGGATATAAAATATGAAACCGATAAAATGTAGAGAAGAGGTGTGGCTTAGATGACTTCAAATTTAGGTTAACCTTTGTTTGGGAGCAATGGAGAATCTGGCCTTTGAATCAGCTCTGAGTTCTTCCTCATAACACCCACCTTCCTCACTGTTGTGTTATGGTGATTAATTAACCAGTTAACAAGTTTTAAACATGCAAAATACTAAATTATTACAATTACTGTCATTCAAATCAGTATTCATTTCCCCCCCATCATCTGATGTGTTTTGGATTATTTTCCCCTGGATTTAGTAGAGTGCATGTTTCCAAATGGATTAATTTTGGCTGAGCAAAATGAGGCTCTATATTCAACTCGATGTCATTTCTCTGTTTGTCCCTCTATAAAGTGATAACTTTTGAAAACGACATCTGGGGGGTCTTCAGTGGGTTTTCATCAATTGTTTAAAGAAGGGCAGACCAGGCAATATGTTATTTAAAAAAGTACAGGCACACAGTTTTATAATTGCTCCTGCCCTGTAGGTATAATTCTATTGAATAACACTGAGTTCCTATTTAAAAAAAACTCCATTGCTGAAGGACAATAGCATTTAAGAAATTATAACACCCTAGAGGCTTAAAGTCCTCAGAAATGGGATTTTTTTCCCCCCTTAGTGCAGGATCTTAACAATTCTAAGTGCATCATTGGTATGAGGCTATAATTTGATCAGGACCTTATACAATGAGAATTTCCAGCTGGCTTGAATAGAAAAAGACAATATAACTTGCAAATACTGTGTGCTCAGAATTTATTTTTATAGAGAAAAGTTGCCCTCTCATCCAAATCTGAGCCTGTGCTCTGAATTACTAAAGAAAACAGCAAGAAGTATAAATACACACATACAAAAATTAAGATCTAGATGCAAGTGAGTCAATCTTTAAAGAATCTCTTTGGAAAGAAGCAGCCAATAAAAAAGAAAGTTCCAATGATGCTATATGATTTTTTTTTTGGTAACTGTTTTGACCCGAAGTCTTTGTGTTGGCTTTTTGAGAATCATTTTCAATCAATACTAGCAGCGGTACTTAAATTTCTCCAGTTCAGGGTGACATTCTCAGAATATATGTTCTCTTACACAATGAGCTTGTATAACCATGGCTATTATTTCTCTTTATGGCATATGGCTACATTCTTCCCAAAAATATCTTTCAAGTGATCCATTAAGAGCATAAACCACATTTTGTTTTTCATATCAGCTCTGTCCATTTTCCAGGTTCAGAACCATGACATTCTGGGACTTGTAGCTCCCAAGGAGTAGGGGACCTGTATGTTAGGCAACAATGGATGTGGTGCAGGTTGTTGGGGAAATATAAGCAGCAGTCTTCCCTCAGACCAGTAGGTGACCAGGGATGACCTATTGTAGGTCTCTTGACCTGAAGGGGACAGAACATATTGTTGGGTCTCTTGAGGTAAAGGGCCCTCAAGGGTTTTGGAAAGCTTGGGAAGAGGTCTTGAGGGACAGTAAAAGGATGAGGGAGGGCTTAAGAGGAGGCAATGTTTTGGGCTAGAAAACCAGAGATTACAAGAGAGTAGTTCTGTTCAAAGGTTTAACACAGGCTGTGGAAGAGCCCAGTAGTATAGGACTCTGTACCTGTGCACCAATGAGTGAAATTTGTTTATTTGGGTGATGTGGTATTTGTAAACTCTGCACCAAGGGGTGACTGTTTAGACTCTCCGTATACATGTTCTTTCAGTGGACTCGTTACAACAGAACCAGGGAAGTCTTAGGGGTTAGCTTCAGGTCTAAACTACACAACCACCAACAGGAAACTAAGGCAGGCACAGTGACGGGGAAAACTGAGTGAGTTACTGCACCTGAACACGTAAGCCACTGCTACAGTATGGAAACGCCAATTTTTTGATGCATGGTGTCCTGAGTGACATCTACTGTCTGGGACTTTTGTATATATGTGTGTGTTTAATTTGCAGTTTATGATGATTATTTTAACCTCCGAGAACTCCAAGTTCTGTGGAAATAATAAAATTCTTTTTAGGCTTTTCAGAATCTGTAAATTCTACAGCATAATTAGCACAGCTGTAAACACCATAAACCAAATAGCTTTGGCTCAAGAAGATCACAAACTCTGCAGATACAGACTGTGCCATTTGTTCAAGGAATTTAGAAACTTGGGAGATAAATACCATGCTGTGTGTAAGCTCCATAAACTGCAGTGTGGCAGAAACGGCTGTGCTCTGGGAGCCAAATAGCTTCTGTTCCTCAAGAAATCTAGAAGCTTCCCACTACAAAGTTTACAAAATCTGCAGGTATTGCCAGTACAGCTGACCAGATCAGCAGGTACATCCCGCCTCTGACAAGTCCTTAGGCCCATCTTGCAGACCTTGTAAGATCCATGTTCACCACTATAATTATGAAGTTCAAAAGCACTGATTAAAAGATATACGGCTACAGTCTCAGTGCCAGTTACTATAGAACATGTCTTACAAGGCTGTGTCTTCATACTTGCACTCCAGTTAGTCCTTGTATTCCATTACAACAAACTCTTCAGATATGTTTAGTGGAGTTTATAATTCATGTGATTCAAAACAGCTCCTGCTCAAGGAACTTCGAACTTTTTCTGGCAGAGCTGATGGAGCCTGTAAACACCTTAAGAGCAACAATGTGAGAATCAAGTTAGTAAATTTGTCCTTCCTGTACCATGTTTCTGATAGAGTATAGAGGAGCCCCACTGCTTCTGTCCTCTGGGTTTCAGTGGGAGTGAAGGGCAGCACTGCTTCATTGAAATACTCCAGTTTTTTGTTAAACATATTATATTCTTGTCTGTTTTCCAAAAAATACTTTCAAGAAAATAATTCTTATAGTGTTAAGAAGTGGAAATATTTTAAAGGGCTTATTCAAAACACCTCACAACGTTAAAGAAACTTCCAGACAAGTAGTACTTTAACGCAATTTTAAGTTTGAAAATATAGATTAAACAAAAAGAACCTCATGTTAATATCTTGGTTTAAAAGAAACACTAAACATTTGAAAGTCAGAAAATTCAGAGTTTAAGTTCTGCAAACATCCCTAACTGCAGCCTTGTATCCCCATTTAGTATCCATTTAACAGATACTTCCAAATTTTAAAGTATTACCAAAGTTTTTTCCTCAAGTGAGTGCCTAAAATTAGTTTTCTAAATCCTTATTTAGGGTTCTAAATAAATGGTCTGATTTTCAGAAGTGCTAAGCACCCAGCAGCAAGCACTGAAGGCAATGGGTCATTAAGTAACTAATTTTGGTTTGATCTATACCCAACTATAGCATTTTCCACTATCAAGTATCCATGCCATAAATATATGGCTATTCATAATGTACTATTTTAATACTAGTAAGGGTTATTTTTCTTGTCACAAGAGTTTGTGTGTACTACTCATAGCCTTGCAACTGTTCCATTCTAAGACTGTTTAATATTTAACATCTAATATCAGTTTAAAATACAATACAGCCACAACTGGGGATACATTTGCCCTTGAAGGGGGAGGGACTCAATTATCTAATAGATCTTTTCCATCTCTAAATACTGTGTTTCTCTATAGACGGATATATTTGAACTTCAGAGCTCTCTTGGTACAGAACTGGCTCATTGTGAGCTGTGAATGCTGGAAACTATTGATTGCTGAAGGTGAAAGGTTCTGGACTGTTTTTACAATAACCTTTGCTGTCACTGAACTCTGGGATCATGCTGACTAATGAGGCATAACTAGTCTGGAGAGATTATCTACTGACAAAGAATAAGAGATTCACCATAAGTGGGTAACCCTTGGTTAAAACATGCATTAAACGCCTCATACTCTTCTTTACCCACAAACTAGCTCCTCAGACTAATCCAGACAGGCAAGGCTTTCTGCAGTCTTTTTTTTTTTTTAAGCTGTCATTCCCCCCCCCCCCCTTCCCTTATATTGTTGTAAATTTACCTTCATACAGAGAAACAACCAATGTGGTTTTTGGGGTTGCAAGGGCTACACGTGGGTAAGGCTACGAACGATTATGTCACGGAATCTGAGATTTCCAGATACCTCAGTGACATTTTCACTTCAGTCCTGGGGCAGTTCTCAGCTGCCACCGCCAGCCAGGGGGGAATCTGCCCTCCCCCCCCCCGGAGTTGCCCAGCTGCTGCAGGTGGCCGGGGGACCTCCCTGGAGTGTCCAGCTGCTGTGGGAAGTGGCCCCCCCAGAGCTGCCCAGCTGTCAGTCTGTGGGAGGGTCCTGGACCTCTCAGCCGCCATAGGCAGTGGGGCACCCCACACTTCTCAGCAGTGCAGGTGGCAACCCCCTGCAGCTGCCAGTCCGTGGGGGCCCCTGGACCTCTCAGCCACTGTAGGTGTGGGACCCTCTTCCCTCCCCATTTTGTCAGGGATATTTTTAGTAAAAGTTAGGGACAGATCATGGGCTTCTGTGAATTTTAAGTTATTGCCCGTGACCTGTCCCTACCTTTTACTAAAAATATCCATGACAAAAATCTTAGCCTTACTCATGGGGAGGTGACATTCAGCTTTATGCAGTTCAGTGCAGGGTGGGTAGTGCAAAAAAAAAAAAAAAAAGTCTGGGCAGCAATGTTTTTGCCAGTAATTATTGAATTATAGCTAGCAAGTGCTTCTGCATTTACACCCAGCATTTGACATGGTAATAAATACCTCAAGTTGGAGGGATTTCCAGCCCTGCTCACTGTGGGTGGGCAGCAATAATTTAGAACTCACTTAAAGATCAAATTAAGCTGTCAAAACTATTATCCTCTGTGCTAAATTCTTTGGAACTTCACTGACAGCAGCTCTCACTGCGGCTCTTTTAATATTTCCCTTCCTTCACCACACTTCTGGGCTGTCTTCACTTTTGTAACTCAAGTGAATTGATTGCCAGTTAATTCAAGGTAGATAACATGTTTGTAAGAAGCTAATGTGGACCTCCCCACGCCTTTGATCTGGGCTACAAGCTTTTGTTCCTTACCCTATGCTGATCCCTAGGGGCACAAAAGTCAGTGAAAACATACCCGCTGACTGGAATCTCCACACTGACCAATCTGAATGGAGCAGGTGGGATCTGGCAGAGATCACATTCCTGTCACAGCTTCCAGGTGTTACCACTAAATGTCTGAAAAGCAGCTGTGGAGTATTCTAGGAAGCATGGTGATGTTGTGCAGATGCAGGGGGAGGGGAACCAGAAGCATCTGTTGAATGTAAAATTGTTATGGTGAGGATGACGTGGATGAGTCTGGCGATGTGTTTGGAGTGGATATCGGAGTGTGGTCCATTGTTTTGTAAATATTTGAGGCAGGCAGTGATGCCTTCCTTGTGAGGAATGTTGGTGTATAGGGAGGTGACATCCATGGTGGCAAGGATGGTGTTCTGAGAGAATTTGCTAATGTTGTGGAGTAAGTCAGTTATGTCCTGGAGGAAGCTGGACATTTGTGCAATGAGGGGTTTGAGGATGGTTTCTATAAGTCCTGATATTCTGTCAGTAAGAGTGCCAGGACCAGGTATGATGGGTTCCCTTGTTTGTGTATCTTGGGAAGCATGCAGAAAGTCTCTGGGGTAGGTTCATGAGGGATGGGGTTGTAGAATTTCTTTTGGCCTTCAAACTACCTCCCTCTCTCTCCAAGCTCACCATCAGAAACAAGCTCCCCACAGACCAAGACACGGCAACCACAGGCGCCGACTTTCCAAAGTGCCGGGGGTGCTCAACCCCTGGCTCTGCCCCCACTCCACCCCTTCCCCCCCCAGGCCCCATCCCCTTCCCGCCCCACCCCCACCCCACCTCTTCATGCCCAGTTCCACCCCCTCCCCGCCCCACACCTTCCCCTGAGCGCGCCGTGTCCTTGCTCCTCCCCCGTCCCTCCTGCACGCCGCAAAACAGCTGTTTGCGGTGGGCGGTAGTCGCAGGGAGGGAGGGGGAGGCACTGGTGGTGGGGGGAAGCTGATAAGGGGGCTGCTGGTGGGTGCTCAGTGCCCACCATTTTTTCCCCATGGGTGCTCCAGCCCCGGAGCACTCACGGAGTCAGTGCCCATGACACCAACTGAAAGCAGCACAAAACCCTGCCAGAACAGATGCAAAACCTGCAGACATCTCTCCACTGCTATGAGGGTCAACACCCCCCACAACACACCTTTGAAGATGCATGGGTCTTACATGTGCCTATCACACCATGTGATGTACCAGATCCAGTGCCCTAATGCCCCAACAACAACGTGGGTGAAACCAGACAATTACTACATGCTCGAAGGAACTCACACAGAAATGTAAGAGACAAAAACACCATATCACCTGTGGGTCAACACTTTTCACAAAGTGATCACTCATCTGACCTCCCAGTCCTCATCCTCAAAATAAACTTGCACAACACCTTCAAAAGACAAGCCTGTGAACTTAAATTTTTTGCTAGACACTAAAAATCACAGACTGAAGAGAGACACTGGATTTATGGCTTATTATAACAATCTGTAACCTGCTAACAACCTCACCCTGGTTTTCCCCCTCCGCTTCATGACTGGAAAGGTGTTAACGGGCCACTTCACCTTGAATGACCCCTTGAAATGTGTGTTAGCTACTTATGCTAAACAATCTGTTCCACCTCCTCTCTCTAAGGGTATGTTTACACTGCCCACATTACAGTGCCGGGCGTGGCAGTGCTGTGACGTCACAAAAATAAACACCCCGAATGAGGGGTGTCTCCCCACTCCCGGCGATAAAGCGCTCTCTATACTGGTGCTTTCCAGCGCTAAAACTTGTGTCGCTCATGGGGGTGTTTTTTCACACCCCCAAACAACTAAAGTGTTAGCGCTGAAAGTGGCAGAGTAGACACAGGGCTTGTCTACACTTACATTTTGTAGCGCTCTAACTTGCTGGCTCAGGGGTGTGAAACATCACCCCCACCCCGAGCGCAGCAAGTCTGAGTGCTTTAAAGCGCTAGTGTAAACAGGCTCTGAGCACTGGGAGTGATCCCCTTGTGGAGGTGGATTAACCAGGAGCACGTGACCACACTCGCACTTCAAAGTGGTGCCGCAGGAGCGTTCCTGCGGCAGTGCTTTGAAGTTTCCAGTGTAGACATACCCACAGCCTAATATCCTGGGACCAACACAGCTAAAAAACCGCAGACAATGTATCCTATTTGTTAAGTGATGAGTGTGTACTTGGTGCTGCACAAGACAGAAAGCCAGAGGTCGTTCCTGCTCCAAGGACCTTACTCATCTATATGGTGAGGTGAAAAAATAAAACTCTCGCAGGGGAAGGGTTACGTTTTTGTGGGTTCACAAAAATAGTAACAAGCTGTGTGTTCTTTCCTCAGATTTCTCACAGAACAGAAATAATTTTCACAGGTGGAGAACACTCAGTTTAGATTAGTTGAGGTACTGCAGAATTTGACTATGAATAAAGACTTGAGGATTTTCTCCATTATAAACCATGTATAAACACACACAAATATTTATCCATTAGAATCAGAAATATTTAGATGGATGTTTATTCCAGGAAAAACAGCAGAGTGCAAACTCTTCTATATAAATTCTAAATGGAAAGATCAGCAGCTGCTTCAGCATTTGTAATTAATGTTTGTAAAGGGCTTTGACGTCAGATAATGCTATGTGAGTGCTTAGTTTTCTGTTTGCATGTTTTGGTTGGTGCTCAAGAGAATTGTTGTGTCATGTCATCAGCCACTTGACGTCTACTGTGCTGTTAGTCATAACCAAGATTACCTAGAATTACTACTGATTGTAGATATCCAAATTGAGAGATGTTTGACAAGTTTATTTCTGGGTGCCTTTCTTGCAAGTTTGAGCCCGTGAGTTTTCATATAATGAGAATCATTCAATAGGGTTACTTTTTATCAATAGTTAGTTATTTTCTACTCTTGAAATACATTTATTTAAATGTATTTCAACAACAGATATGACAACACTCAGATACAAATTAAAAGTAACCCCAGAAGAACTATAAATAATCCTTATTAAAATAGTGAATAAGTCATGAAGAATTAGCAAATACCAAATTCCTTATTTAATTTCTGGCTCCCATACTATATGGCCAGCAAAGAAAAAAACAAGTGAATTGACTCACTGAACTCTCTCTCTCAACCACAGCTGTAACTAGAATAAAATGAGAAAGCAGAACATCATTTTATTTTTCCATACAGCAACCAAGTCTGTCTTTGCTACTCAGATTGAGCTATGGTACCTATTACAGATGGACCAACAATTTCTCTTCATTATTTGCTTTTTTTGGGGGGGTAACAGTGCACAGCTTTCCTTGCCTAAACATTTTAGTTATGATGAACACAAAATATAACTGCATCTTCCAGTGATAGTGACAATAGTGAGCATTTTCTTAAAATGGCTAAACATTGAAAAATGAAAAACTTTTTTGATGTAAAAATTTTAGGGACCAATTTTCAGAACTGCCCTCTAATTTGGTGCCCACAAATAACACTGCCTGCAATTTATTGCAGGTGCAAATGAGAACACCTGCACCTATTGCCTGATTTGCAGGTGCTATTAAATAACATTTCCTCATCTATTATTTGATCCTGCAAATAACTTGGAGGTGCAAAATTTTGGGTGCAATTATTTAAAGGCACAGTGTTGCACTGAAAGTGTGGAGTTTTAGTAAGTTCAGTCCATAATGAGGAAATTGAATGGCGGAGGCTGATAAGGACATGCTTTTGTGTTCTTAAATCCTACAAAACTATGCCAACAAATCCTAAACATCGCAATAAAAGTATACTCTAGTACAGGGGTAGGCAACCTATGGCACGGGTGCTGAAGGCGGCACGTGAGCTGATTTTCAGTGGCACTCACACTGCCCGGGTCCTGGCCACCGGTCCGGGGGACTCTGCATTTTAATTTAATTTTAAATTAAGCTTCTTAAACATTTTAAAAACCTTATATACTTTACATACACAATAGTGTAGTTATATATTATAGACTTATAGAAAGAGATCTTCTAAAAACGTTAAAACGTATTACCGGCACGCGAAACCTTAAATCAGAGTGAATAAATGAAGACTCGGCACACCACTTCTGAAAGGTTGCCGACCCCTGCTCTAGTACAAGAGAGCGAGCATTTTCAGCCCATTGTCTTAATCCATACCTTTCAGAGTTGCTTTCTTAAGTACCTTCATGGCATAAAGCTGGCCAGCATCAGATCCTTTGATCTTCCTCACCAGAAATACCTACAAAAATAAGACATTTATGTAAGAGGGGAGAGCATTTGCTGAATTTGATGAAGTAATGGATACTGAGATGGCAAGAATTCTAAGGAAAAGTTAATAGCTCAAAGTGTTTAGTTTTTACTTCACAAACAATTGGCTTAGCTGGCCCTTGTAAGCTTCATTTTCTACCCTATTGCCCTCTCCTAAAGGTGACATGTTTAATATTATCAGTTGTTCTTTACACATCCATTTAAGGCTGGTTGAATAGTAATAGTGTTTGCAAACATTTGTTTGATTTCTGAACAGCTATTTCACATGAACGTCTGGAGAATGGCTGTTCTTTGAATAACTTGCTGTATTTGCATGAAAACAAGATATTTGCCATTTGTGCCCAGATGCGTTCAGACCATTTAAAGAGGTTTAATCATTTGACTCAGGGAGAAGAAACCATATTATGTGATTCATTATTGACGATCTAAGCATGTAGTTGAATAACAATCCAGAAGTTGACGTGTGTGCATAAGTATTGTAAAATTGCAAAGATCAAAGTCTGTTCATGAAAACTTCATGAACAGAAAAAAGGGCTACATTTGATGAATGAATCGGTCACTATAATACAGATAGTTTGCCCAGTGTACATCTGAGAGAGGTTCCTATTACTATACCTTTTGACTCTGCAAATTTACAAAATACATGTTTTTGTTTTATTATGTGCAGCAATTTCTTCCTATCTAGTCCCCGGTGAATTTTTGGGACAAAAGGGAAAGGGAGAAATAAGCAATTTAGTTCAGTCACTATAAGCCTCCCAAAACTTAGTTTGAAGATTTACAAACTATTCATACCTCCTTGGTCTATCAATAAGGCAAGAGATCTCAGAAGAGCAGGGTCTTTCAGTCAATTTCCAGTATGTACTGGTTCCACATGGGCCAGAAATATAATCAGAGAAGCTGTTCTCTGGGGTATTTCAGGACTTCTGCTGCTGGACAGATACTAGAAGTGAAGCACCTCTACTACATGCAAGCACCTCTACCACCAATAAGTGTGCGTTCAAAGTGTAAAATCTAGCTTCTACAGATACAACTTGAAAAATGCATTTTTCATTAACTTTCTTGCTCAGTTAAGCTCAATTACTCAAATATTCATGGCAATCAAAGACAAAGAGGACTGGACATTGCCAAAGCTAATCATTTAAAAGTTCAACTAGTCACGGAAACTTGTATGTGTGTTTTTCACTCAATTCTACTCAGAAATAGCGTCTGGCATTATGGGGGATCGGAAGTGGGAAAAAAAAAAATCACAGTAAGCAACTTTGGCTAAACCCCAGAGTTTCAGCATTGTTATTCACCTTTAAACATTGGCATGGTATCTAACTCCCAATCAAGTGGACAGTATTAGATATAATGTTTCATAAGAGGCCTTGAACTTTCAGCAGCACAGCACATTATACCTGCAGGAATATTAAACTGGAATGGCTGAAGTATAGGGCAGAGAAAAAAAAAAAACCTCACTGTATGCTATATAATCTTGCAAAGCCAGTAATATCCCTATGGCTGTAATAAGAAAAATCATCAACTTAAATTATTAGTCATTTGTCAGCTGTTCTGTGTAGCCTGGGATATTGCAGTTGGTCTGCATTCCCCTCCAAAACAAATGAGTCAAGGAACATTGTGTGCTGTTTTAGAGGACATCAAAATAATTATGAAACCAAAAGGGAAATGGAACAAACAAAAATGCATTGTATTGCAAAATGATATCTTATTCTTAAAGGTACAATGGAATTCAAATAGAATTGTCAAAATTCCCCTCAACCTATGTGGTTGCCTAAAGTTAGACAACTAAACCCTTGGTTAGGCACCGAAATAAGATTTTCAGAGATGCTGAGCACCTGCAGCTCTACTAGACTACAAAGGAAGTTTCTTTGAGCATCCTGCAGCAGAGAGTTGGCTCCAGCTAGTAGCCATGAAAAGTGGTGATTTGACTAACATGCTATAAAGTTAAACAAGGATCTCAGACATTATGGTAATGAAAACCTAGATAGGAACAGCACAAGGAACCCTAGTGCAAGCTTCCCCACGCTGTCCTAACCTGTAGGGACCATTACTGGAGCGAAGAGGCGGTTAGCTTTCCAGGGGGCATTCAATCCCATACCTCTTGGCTGAAGCTGCCAAATAGTGCCTGTTGTGGTATGGAGAGCACTAACTTATTTCACATAGCTCCCTGAATGGTGACTTGCAATCACCCACAACCCAAGCTAGCTTGAATCTGTACCCCATTATACACTGATCCTTCACTGAAGTGTATGGACCTTGCCCAACAGGATCAAGTCTTCCTTTGGTAAGTATTTCTGTGGCCCCAGAGACTAGCTGTTTTAGCTGTGAAATGTTAATAAGACAGCCATTGAACCATTTCTGAAATAATTATTACACCCATATTCTGAAAAGTTTGGATTAAGTTTGATAGAGAGAAACTACAACAGAGCAAAAGATCTGGGGCATTTGGAACAAGGAGAGCTGCCAATTGCTGATCTTGAAAGAACAAACCCTCCCCCACTCTTTTTTTTAAAAAACCATTGCATCTCACCGCAGCAGCCAATGCTTACTTGGTCTGGCTGTTTTTTAATGCAGATGTTCAGAACACAAGAATACTATGGTCTTTTCTATGCAGGGCTGCAGGTCATAAATTTGCTGGTGAATGGTTTCCAAATTCCCTCTTCCCAGGGAACTTGTAACAGATGCAGTGATAGTTATCTGTTTGCAGTGTTCAGGAAAGCTGATAAATCCTCTAGATATAGTTTGTCTCAGGAATAAAATTGTAGGGTCTGCTTCATCAGTGTGTGACCCTGGCAGACCAGGTGCCAGCTTATGCCAAGGCCCCAGGCCTCATTGGACACTAACAAATGCATAGCTGGAAGCCAGTGTGGCTTTACCTGTGGGTTAGTATAGTTAAAATAGATATTAATGTTATAAGAATGTGTTTAGACTTCATGGAATGTTAGTAGGATGCTGCATGCATTAATCCTACTTATAATATTATCCCATGGTATAAAGTTATACTGAGTGTTTGCATTGTAAACCTCTGTCACTGTATAACTCAAACAGGAAAAGCAGCATTAATTAAGGTAAAGTGTTCATCCTGCACACAAGATGGCCCACTGAAGGCAAATGAGCACTATGTAGCATCAAGAACAGAGACCTTGTTGATAGCATTCCTAACTTCCTCCACAAAGTGAAAACCTGTGCATGAACTCATCCCATCCGCTTGGATTCTGGGGAAAAGTGACCATCTATCACATAGTCCAGTTTGCCTGGGTGGGAAGATAGAGTGGAATGCCCAAGGGGACTGTATGCGACTCCATGGTAAGACAGTTATAGTGCTTCAGAAGTTCACACTTGTTACTGGGTTGGTGAAATCTAATTCTAGAACATACAACCAGTTTGGAGCGTCTGCCCTGAGGTCGGCACGCACAGTTGTGAGCCACTCTAGACATCTTGACACTGTTTCTCCATTTTATGCTGGTGTAACTCAGTTGATTTCAGGAGTGCATCAGTTTCTTGAGTAAGGCAGCTTGATCAAGGGTTCAGGCCTAGGGAATATGTTTTCAAACAAACCAAGAAAAATAAACTTTAAACAAGGATTTTTGGCACCTGGTTTAAATTAGGCTCACCAGCCGCTAGCGAGGGTCACACTTGCAAAGGTTTGGAGATCTCATTTATTCAGACCATAGAAATGTGGATGCTTAATCAAAGGACATTCAGGTGATGGTTTGTGGTTTCTAGTCTTTGTACGTTGTTTTGTAATAGATATGTACAATATGCACACAGCAATGGAATGTGTGCACAAACATGGCTTTTGTGGGCATTAAAAATGGTGGATGTGACAATGCAAAACTAGTTTCTTTCTTAAAGATAATAATACTTTGCAGTTACACAGTGCTTTTCATCTGAGCACCATAAAGTTCTCTCAGTACCACTGTGAGGAAGCTATCAATAACCTCATTTTATAGATGGGCAAACTGAAGCACAGAGAAGGTAAGTGAAAGCTCAAGACCATACATGGTGTCACTGGCAGAGCTGCAACTGAAACATTTGACTCCCAGTCCCATGCTTTAACTTTAATGGTTGCTATCTTGCACCCTAAGCCTGGGATTTCCAGCGCTCAGAACATGAGCCTCAGAGGATTTTCAAAGGGACTTGAGGGAATTATGTGACCAAATCTCATTGAAAGTCCATGGGAATTGGATGCCTAGTTCCCACAGGCCTCTTTGAAAATCCCAACCGATGTCCCCTAACTAGCAATTATAGCACAATCACCACCTCTGGAACAGCTGGGGGGTGGGTTAATGCAACAAGGAGTGGATTACATAACCAGTATATAACACTCACTCGTGTTTTAGGCCTAGCCCTATAAACATTATCCCCTAACCTGTGTCTTTCATAGGACCCCAGTAAATGGCAAATATGCTCATCTGCCCCTTCAACTTCATTGACTTCAATGGGATGGGACTAGTGCCGTTCAAAGCAGATTAGGTCCATTATGTTATCTTCTCACAATGCTAATCTGAATGATTACATACTGTAGAAAATTACCTTTCCGTAGGAACCTTGCCCTAATACTTTCAGCAACTCAAACTGTGAAGGATCCGCCTTTTCAAAACCTTCCTTTACATGATGACTGATGTCTATTTCCTTCACTATACCTTCTTCCTGTGAAAGAAAAGAAAAAATGAAATCACAGCTGTTACTGTGAGTGAAAGAAAACACAATATTTATTTAAACCCCACCACACTTGTTTCTACAATTAAATCCCTAATACCAGAAACTTTGGAGAATACAAACTATATGCTATGCCAAATATGAAGTGTGTATATATGTCAGGACTTATTTTCAGTGCAACACATTGAGTCTGAATGTAAGAAGTCAGCATCCCACTACTTCTGCCTATGAAACTTCATGATGTGAATAGATAAAAACAGAACCTGTAAATTGAAACATAGGAGTAAATAATTGAAGCGACTGGGCTCACAATGCCTGTTCATCACAGACCTTATTATCTATTACAGTGATCTATGTGTATGTGCTACAGTACCACTAGTGCAGTCCTTTCCAAATACAACCACATCATTTACAGTCATTTAAAAACCTGTAGCTTTATCATCTTTAAGGAGAGACTCTGACTATAAATGGGCAACAGAGAGAAGACTTTGCTCACAGTGCTTCTGCATGTTCAGCTGAAGGAATAATGGAAGGTTACTACTAGCAACCTTCCATACACAAAGATTTACAAATCCCATATGCTACTGGGGCAGCAGAAGGATGACGACATTCCTCCCCCCACTGCCAGGAATGAGCCCCACCACTTCGTGTTTTCTAGGCTCCTTAGGAATATTTGTATTGTCAGCACAGAGGGGCATCCTTTGAAGACATCGAACACTGAACAGGGCTCCTGATCCTGCAAACATCTGTGCTTAAAGTTAAGCACAAACCTAAATGTTTGAGTATTTGCAAGACCAGGAGCCTGAGTTCACCAGTCCTGCCTCCACTATATCTAAAGAACAATCTTATCCTAGCAGGGCCGGCTCTAGGTTTTTTGCTGCCCCAAGCAAAAACATTTTTGGCTGCCCCCCACCCCAGCCCTGGGCTCTCCCCCCCAACCTGCACCCTCCTGCTGTCCCAGCCCTGGGTCACTGGTAACTCGCTCCCAGGGCGGGTCATTCAGCAGGAATTTTGGATGTGCACAGAACACAGACAGGATTGGTTCCCATATAGTTACAGAACTGCAGTAAAGTGAAACAATTTTCAGCTTGTGTGATTGGAGGATATCTGGATGCATATTATAAGACAGTCCTACATAAATGAGGAACAGTTGAGGTGCCTTTATTATTCTTTTGCTCCACTCTTTGTTTCTATGGGGAATTTGCCAATGCAATATCACTGTCTTCCTTTTAAACAAATAAAACTAAAAAAAAAAAAAAGCAATGGCTGTTGAAAATAGCAATTCCAGTCCTAATAACCACTGGGAAGCGTTTCTTGCTCAATTTTATCCTACTTTATCTACAGCAAGTTACAGTGGATCAGTATATTTGATTTGGGAGAAATGAAGTAACAGCTGCCCAAATTGAGCGTGAGCACTCCTGAATTTTGAGGGTGTTCAAATCTGGAGGGCAGGTGCTAGATTCCCTTTCTGAATATTAGCTAAATCTAGAAAGGAAAAGCCAATTTCTGCTTCCATGGTTCAGAAGTGGAAATCCTCCTACGTGCCTGGTACTGTATCTAAAGCTGCCCAAGTCCTCTAGTAGAGCTTCCCCTCTTTCAGTTTTCATTTTAAATTCTTGTGGGATCCACGTACCTCCCTTGCTAGGCTTCAGATACGGAGGTACATTGTCCATTTAGTCCACCCAGTTCCTTCTTTGGGGGCTGCAAGGTGAGGTTACACCAGTATACCTAATCCAGTCTGGGGAAGTCTTCTGAAGGGGATCGCTGCACCAAAGCCGCCTACCCCTTGGGCTGGGCACACTTGTTCCCCATTCACAGGGCCACCCCTTTCAACTCACAGCAAGCTACAGCATGGCTCAGCTACGTCACTCCTTCCCCCTCCCTTTCCTGTTGATAGCGGCCAAGGGATTGCTGGGAAATGTAGTTCTTTCCCTGCTCCAGGGCTGGCTCTCTATGCAGGGAGCTAGCCAAGGAACTAGAGCTCCCAGGGTCCCGTGGGTTCGCAGCTCCCATGCTGGATCCCCAGCTGCTCCGTGGCTCCGCTGCTGCAGGGTTGTGAGAGGGGAAGAAGTGAGTTAAAAAAACAAACAAACAAGGATGGCCCGATTGCCGCCCCCTGCAAATGTGCTGCCCCAAGCAGCTGCTTGGTTTGCTGGTGCCTAGAGCCGGCCCTGTATCCTAGGTAACAATACAAGTTTGTCATTGCGTCTACTGAAGGGGAGACTGCACAAAACCTTTCACCAGACCTGCGTGAGCTGCTCAGGATCATAGGAATAGGCCCTAAATTTGCTGTAAGACAAGATATTAAGTAGATTTACCTGGCTCTGACTTGCACAGCATATTCATTTTTATCTAGTGTGTATCCCAAAAGAATCTCATCCAACTCACCATCCATATGAGTCAACTTATGGATAAATCACTACAACACAATACAAGTGTCTTCCAACGCAGCCGTTCTATACTCTTGCACATAGCCACCTAGTATACAGTAATCTAGCCTCTGAGCAAATGCTGCCTCATCTGTGTGTAATCCATATTTTGTAGTTTCCACATGGTGAGAAAATACAAAAATGGGGAAGGAATGAAGAAATAAAATTAAAATATATTTTAACAAAAATCACTACTAGATTAAGAAAAAATAGAAATGGGTTAAAACAGAACAATTTATTATCTCCTGGGGTTTGGATAACTTGACCATTGGCTCTAAACTATAGTTAGGTTTTGCAAAACCTAAATGATTCTATAGTTTTGCTAATCTGTTTCATATAGAAATGGACTAAAACCAGAAACATCTACCCAGACTCCTGAACTCTAGGTACATAGGAGAAATGGGACCCAGATCTAAATGGATCTTGTTTTTGTTTTGGCAAAGCATAAATTCAAAACACAAAGCTAAAACAAAAAACTAACTAGTTTTATATACATCAAAATGGCATCCCCAAAACTACTGGTATCTCCTCTCTTCCCTAACTTTCTCTGTCTCCAAAAAAACTCTGGATGAAATCTTGGCTCTATGGAAGTCAGTGACAAAACTCCCAATGTCTATGGGGCTAGGATTCCACTCACTGTTTCCTATTCATTCAAGCTGCTTTCGTAAAGTAAAATTATACAATAGTTTTCTATCCATCCATTCATATTGATAATGAGTGCCTCATGCCTACAACCTGAAGCATATTTCACATTATGCTTTTAAATTTAACATAACCTCTTGAGTTCAAGACATTTTGTTACAGGGATATGTTGAAATTGCTAAGGTGTTGCTAATTTTGTTTGCTGAAAGAATATTAGAAAAATCTATTATTTCCTGGGAATACCATAATGTAATTGAGTAATTCATAACTTCTAATAAAGCAGCAATTTAAATTAGCTACAAAGAGACTTAATTAATGCTAGAAAAAGATTGTTAAAAAGGACACCCAAGAACTAAAATTAGACCTACCAATTTTTAATGAGAGGGTTATAGATTTTTAGAGATAGAAAAGATCTATTAGCTCATTTGACTTGTCCAGTGCAGTGTTAAATATCTCAGGCAATGAGGTTTAGATCACTTCCTATGAAGATGATTCTGCTTTGGTATGGCTTTGTTTCAAATGCTCAAAGGCATGTCAAGCTACTTCAAGTCTGCTTACTCTATTCCTGGGAGCAAGCATGATGTTCTTTGAAGCACTAGAAAGATCAGATGCTTGTGAATTTCCATAAGCAGTCTCCTGACTAGAGGAGCAGGGATGCCGAATGGGAAAACAGCACTGCAGTAGGTTCTCAGTTGCATAAATGGTAATTGTTATTTTATTAACACTGAAGTTTACGGGCTTAATCCTCCTCCCATTGAAGTGAAGGGCAAAGATCACATAGATTGTCAAAGTTCACAGGCTCAAGCAGAGTCCCTCTGGCCATCAACAAGTTTAGGCTTTCCTCCGACAGTTCTAACCACTGAGCAGTGAAGTTCTGGAAGAGCCTTCCAAGGGGAGCAGTGGGGTCAAAAAACCTAACTGGCCTTCAAGGCTGAGCTTGATAAGTTTATGGATGGTATGGTATGATGAGACTGCCTACAATGGCATGCAGCTGATCTGCAACTACTAGCAAATATCTCCAAGGGCCAGTGATGGGACACTATATAGAGAGCGCTCAGTTACTACAGAGAATTCTTTCCCAGGTGTGGGGGAACTGAATGGCATATTTGGCCTCAAGAAGGAATTTCCCCCCCAGGTCAGATTGGCAGAGACGCTGGGGTTTTTTCACCTTCCTCTGTAGCATGGGGCATGGGTCACTTGCAGGTTTAAACTAGAGTAAATGGTAGATTCTCTGTAACTTGAAGTCTTTAAACCATGATTTGAGGACTTCAGTAACTCAGCCAGAGGTTAGGAGGCTATTACAGGAGTGGGTGTGTGGAAGTGTGAAAGGGAAAAGAGGATTTGTGTGCGGTTTGGTTAAGAGACAGAGCAAGAAACAGGCCAACCTTAACCCTAATAACGCGGGATTTGTAGAAGCGGGGTTTGTGTGAGCGAGTGAAAAAGAACTGTGAGAGAGGTTGTTTTGACCTTGTGTTAAGATAAAAATGGAATGCAGACTATAGCAGACATTGTTGGGAGAAATAAGATAACAAGAAGGAATATGTATAAACAATATGCAGCTGTGGCTCATTATTATCTGTAAAAAAGGTATAAATGTTGGCTCTAATTTTTTATCTTTAGAGACCTGCCTAGGTGGGGGAAACCCTGTGTTCTAGTGCACTCTCTCCCTCCATGCAATTGCTAGAGAATAAAGTGTATCTGACTTGCTGCACCCAACCTTAGAGTGATAACTTTTTTTCTCCGACAGGTGGGTGAGGTTCTGTGGCCTTCAATGTCCAGGTCAGCATAGAGCCATAGATCATAATTACAGACCTTAAAGTCTATGAGTATTACTTAGACTGTAAGGTTCCCGAGGACCATCTTTTTATTCTACATTTGTACAGCACCTAGCACAATGGGGTCCTAGTCCAGGACTAGGGCCCATAGGTGCTACGGTAATACAAATAAATAAGCTGATTCTGGAATATTGGTGTATGTGGTTGTCTAAATTCAACATGGTATAAAAACTATAGTGGTCAATCAACCAAGGTAGCAAATCACTAAGTCCTATCTACACACTGTCATAGGGCCAGTTCCTGTGAGGTGCTGACTGCTATCAGCTCTAGCTGAAACCAGTAGGAGATGGTG
Organism: Platysternon megacephalum; assembly: GCA_003942145.1. NCBI lineage: Eukaryota > Metazoa > Chordata > Testudines > Platysternidae > Platysternon > Platysternon megacephalum. The sequence goes on from QXTE01000088.1 coordinate 3,291,813, forward strand.
TTTAGGACCTCACAGAAAGGAGTCCCATAAACATTTGCTTTGGCAGCACAGTTCTTATGTAAGGGGAGATAATAGCTCTCGCTAGATGGTTCAACCAGGGTAGCCATGGCCAGCACAAGGATCATATTGTTGTGTGCGCTCAGGATACACAGGACATTGTCAGCCCAGAGATTAGTTTATGGATACGAAGACTGGAATCAGGGATAAAATAATATTAGAAATACTATCAGCTGAGCCCCACTGAGTACTCAAATATAACTTAAAATGAAAATAATTACAGAAATATGAACTATATCTAATTACAAAAGAGATCATATCACTAAAAGGAAGTGTTTTAATTCTGTTGAATAGCTAGCATTCAGACAGGAGAACGTAATGCTACAAGCAGCGCACAGGGGCATGCAGCTCATCACTCCAAAGCATGATGAACCAGGAAGTTTTCAAAAGTTTTTCTGCAGGAAAATTATTTGGAAAAAAGTTAGTTTAATAGTTTTTTTGAGCTGAGCAGTTGCATTCTACACGTGTTGTTCACAGACATATATAGCAAGAGTTTCAGTGGTCTGTGGCAAGTGTCATTGACATTTGGATGATGGTTGTTAGAACGGCCTGGTTAAGGTTGTCTTTGTTTTTGTCTTGCCTAGGAAACAATATCGGGAAGTACATTGGAGATGGAGGTGCCAGCAGAGTAAGGCTGGCCCATCTTGGGCCTAACCTATCTACCCTAGCCCCCCTACCACATAAGGTTCAGGGTAGAGCTGTAGTAGGTATATAAGTCTGCTGGCCTAACTTTTCAAAAGTGACTAGTGAACGTGGAGGTGCCCAACTTGAGACATGTTAAAACAGTTGGATTTTCATAAAATGCTGAGCATGTACCCACGCGGGGGAGGAGGAGGAAATCAAGCTTCTTTCAGATGTCAAGACGAGAACCCAAAGTTGCTACTTGTTTTGGAAAATGTAGACTACGCTCTTCATCTCGCCATATCATCCCTTCAGGTATCAGCATGGGCAATGCTCTGGCAGTTGTGGAATCCCAACAACAAATCTTTCTTATTTTTCAGGTAAATGGGTAGCACTGTGCTACCCATTTATGATAATAAAAGAAGTCACATTTATCTGAAGAAAAAAAAAATTCAAAATGCCAAAATTAACCACAATAAATAATTTAACCAATTTTACTAGTGATGTTACCAACCTCAACTTCACCCTCAATGGCTAATAGGGTTAGGTATAACCAGCGTACTCTCCAATCACAGATCATCAACTAGTTTGATACAGATATGCACAGACACTCCACAAAACATGACCCAGAATCCATAGATGCAGGACATGACAGGTATTGAACATAAAGGAAACATTTTATGTAAAGTAGTTACAAAGGTGGTGGTGGTAATAGGGGAAATATCAAGCAATCCACCCTTGTTTCAGGATTAGGACCCCCATGAATCCAAGAGTCACCCACCCTAAAAATTCAAAGTTTGTCAGTCTCAGGTCCTGGTAGGGGGCGGGCCGGCTGAGAGGGAGACAGCCCCATGCAGCCCTGCTGGAGCGCTCCTGCCAGCAGGGGAGGCGAAGCAGCCCCCTGAGGCAGGGGAAGAGCTAAGCAGTCCAATGCAGGGGACCCTGCTGGGTCTCAGAAGGCCCCGCTCCTGCTCCAGCCTGGCTGATCGTGCCACTCCCGAGGGGCCAGAGCGATCCCCGACTGGCCCTGGCCATGCTGCCCGCTCAGGCCAGTGCAGACAGTCACCTCCCAGAGGGGCTGGTGAGTGTGGCTGGGGGCAGGATGTGGGAGAGTGGGTCTCTGGGGTGGTTTGCGGAGAGGCTCTGGGCAGTGAGGAGGTGGGGGAAGGGGGAGGTCTGTGTGTGTTGGGGTGCTTGGAAGTGGGGGGGGGGTCTAGACAGGGGACTGGGCAGTTGTTGTGGGGCTGTGCAGCAGGGCACCTAAAAGTTAAACATGCCAGGGTATCCCCATCACCCACGCCAGTTCAGAGCTCCAAGCCACTGTGGATGAGGGGATACCCCGCAGCTCCTGGCCACTGGGGGTGTCTAGGAGCACACAAGGTGTAAATCCGGCCTTGCCCAGACTACCTCATTTTTATATTCTCAGTACACCGGGGGGGGGGGGGGGGGGGGGGGCGGGGGGGGGTTTGGGGGGGGGGCGGGGGGGGGGGGGGGGGGGGGGGGGAAGAGACGGACGGGGACAAAACCCACAAAATTTTTGTTTCTTTCCTGGTAGAAAAAAGCATTTTGTATGGTTATATTGTTTGTTATTGGTTCCAATATTTTATATATCATTTATGTCTGCTGAATTCTCCCTTTGTTAAACCAAGATGGGGCACAATATACAGCACTTCCTAGGGAATCTGTTTTCTCAGATACAGTTAACACCAAATTGGAGGAGTGCAAGCTTTAGGGTCAGAGTCTCCCAGCCTTTTTTCACATTGAGTAGCACCTTAGGTTTAGTTTCATGGGTACCACCCCTGACCCCCTCCTCCCACCCCTGCAGTTCACCTGGGATAAGTTACACAGGTGCAAGCCACGGTTCACATTGGTGTGGCCTAGCTGTGGTAGGGGTTTGCAGCAATGCAGCTACACCAGAGCTAGAGACTCCCAACGCACTCTGTACCCGTCCCACCAAAAGAAGTGGGATCATTTGCAGATCAATGTGATTAAAGTTATCAGAATCATGCTGAACAACAGGAGTGTCATTTTACCACTCACACAACTGTGGCTCAGAGATTGTGGATCAGAGTTCAGATAGTTCTCACTGCACACAGGTAGGCTGCAGAAATCTTTGTGTTTCACAACTACAATAATGCACACTGAACTGAGAAAACACATGCAATGGTATCCCAGATATGGGACTAGTTATTGGCTGAATGTTGACCAGGTGCAAAGGGCGTGTGCATTGTCTAACCCTCCCTCAGCCAGATCTACAACATCCAAATTTGAGGATGAGGCAAAGCAACATTTGAAGTAAGATCTCGTCCCATTAGAGGGTTTCACCCTAAAAAGATCATGAGCAGAATCTTCAAGCTGAGTTTTGATCAGTCCAGTTGGGAGAATATAAAAATGAAACGTTTATGATTCAGTCACGTGTGCAGCAGCCAGTCCTCTAACTCCCAGCTGACTTGTCCCTTCAGCACACTAAAGGGAATGCCTGAATTGATTGAGTTAAATCTTCTATAAATGTGTATGTTCGTGCCAGAGGTCTACGATTACTCAAGTGAAATGGATGTTCCTGTCTGTTTGTGGAAAGCATGGGATGGAACAATAGAAACAGAGAGAGGGAGATGAGCCTGCACCCCTGATAAAGTAGCAGACAACGCTTCTGTGACCCATGAGAGAAGGTTGAAAGAACTGGGAATGTTTAAGCTAGAGAAGAGAAGGATGGGGGGGGACGACATGACAGTCTTCAAATACGTTAAAGGCTGTTATAAAGGACAGTTCACCAAATACATGTTCTCCAAATGAAGGACAAAAGTAATTGGCTTAGTTTGCAGAAAGGGAGATTTAGGTTAGCTATCTTTGTAGTTAGATTTTTCTAATAGCTAAGTACTGGAATAGGTTACTACGGGAAGTTGTGGAATCCCCATCATTGAAGGTTTATAAGAAGAGGTTAGACAAACCTGTCATGGATAATCTAGGTATATTTGATGCTGCCTCAGTGCTGGGGAGGGAGGGGGTGCAAATGGACTTGACCTCTCAAGGTCCCTTCCAGCCCTACATTTCTATGATTCTATGTACCCTGCATAGGACAGGAATGTTGGTGATGATTTAGGGCTTGATCCTGCATTCATCATGCACCCAAAACTCCCAATTAAGTGAGCAGGACTTCTGAGTGCACAAGGAATACAGAATTTGCACGGAGGGAACCCAATCTGACTTTGTGAAATGGGAGACTGCAGTTTCCTTCTCCTTGCAGCCATAGATAGTACAGATGCAGGGCACCATTTCAGATTTTGGTAGGGTGGGACAACTTTAATTGTGATTCCAGGGGCTATTTAGGCACCTGAAAACTCTAGTTTTTTGACAGATAGCTTAGCAATTAGCTGAAGGAGCACTGTATCTAATGCCTATATAAAAGAAAGAAAATTAAATATTAGACCCACTCAGCTCAAATACTAGCATGTTCTGACATCTTGTGGCAAGTCACTTAAGGGGCACTCTGGTTAGGTTTAAAATTTTAATTTATGTTCTTATTTTGTTACTAACTCTGTGGAGAAAGAACCCAGGAGTCCTGATGGGGTTTATCTCAGCTCTGGGAGAGAAGTGGGGTCTAGTGGGTTACAGCGGGGAGGTGGGGGCAGATATATCTGGGGTCTATACAAGAATATCAGAACGGCCATACTGGGCAAGACCAATGGTCCATCTAGCCCAGCATCCTGTTTTCCAACAGTGGCCAATGCCAAGTACTTCAGAGGGAATTAACACAACAGGAAATCAAGTGATTCATCCCCTGTTGCCCATTCCCAGCTTCTGGCAAACAGAGGCTACGGACACTCAGAGCATGGTATTGCATCCCTGCCCATCCTGGGAAGAAATACTGAAGAAATACTTTGTTTTAAATCTGCTGCATATTAATTTCATTGGGCAACCCCTAGTTCTTGTGTTATGTGAAGGAGTAAACAACACTAATTCAATTTTTCCACACCATTCATTATTTTATAGCCCTCTATCATATCCCCCCTTAGTTATCTCTTTTCTACGCTGAAAAGTCCCAGTCTTTAATCTCCCCTCACACGGATATCATTTCCATACCCCTAATAATTTATGTTGCCCTTCTCTGTACCTTTTCCAAATCCAATACATCTTTTTTGAGATAGGGTGACCAGATCCACACACAATATTCAAGATGTGGGCGTACCATGAATTTAGATAGAGGCAATATGATATTTTCTGTCATATTATCTATCCCTTTCTTAATGATTCCCAGTATTCTGTTAGCTTTTTCGTTGCCACTGCACATTAAGTGGATGTTTTCAGAGAACTATTCACAATGACTCCAAGATCTTTCTTGACGAATAATATGTAATTTAGACCCCATTATTTTGTAGGTATAGTTGGGATTATATTTTGCCATGTGCATTGCTTTGCATTTATCAACACTGAATTTCATCTGCCATTGTGTTGCCCAGTCACCCAGTTTTATGAGAGTCCTTTGTAACACTTGGCAGTCTGCTTGGGACTTTACTACCTTGAGTAGTTTTGTATCATCTGCAAATTTTGCTACCTCACTGTTTACCCCCTTTTCCCAAATCATTTATGAATATGTTGAACAGCACTGGTCCCAGTACAGACCCCGGGGGGACACCACTATTCATCTCTCTCTCCATTCTGAGAACTGAGCATTTATTCCTACCCTGTGTTTTCTATCTTGTAACTGGAGTGCCTGGCAATGCTTTCAGGATCATCTAAGGATCCTTATTTAATTTAAGGACAAACCTTTTGTTATCTTAATCACCCTGCCTCTGTTTATAAATAAACCCCCTGCCCCAAGGACAGAAGCTGGGGCAGCATAGAACTCATCACATATCACACTCAAGCTGTGTTGCAGTTAAAAGCTCAGTCTGGGGCTAGGGTGTGTTCTGTGAGCAGACCTCAGGTACGAAACTGGGGGAGAGGGAGCAAGAGCCCCCCCTACCCTACCCTCCCTAAATAGCACCCCTGTACAGATGCTTCTGTTTTGGTGCTTTATGGGCTCAGCAGTAAGTGGAACAGGGGACCAGCTGTTCTGTGGTACTGTCCTCTGTTTAACCCCAAGGTTTTCACAGACGCATCTTAGAGAGAGCATTAATGCCTGCAGAGTCCCTCCATGGTTGACAATGAGCAACCACAGGGAACTCTGCCAACTACAGTACAACAAAGCTCATGCCATGGTGGGGAGGGGGACAAGGAGGAAAGATCTGGTGGGGAAGAGAGGGGGAGACAAGGCACAGAGAGCCACATGAAAATACAACCATTGCCGCAGAATGGCTTTTACTTCTGATGTGGTGGAACCTCATGCACTGCCTGCTCTACAGCCCATCTTCAGCACCATGGAAGAGGCCATGCTTCCTGGAAAATGTTGAGCTTCAGTTCACCTCAGTTTTCTGCCTTCTATGACCCCATCCCCAGGGGATTTTTCTTAAGCGAGGAAGTGAACTGGCACCAACTCAGGGAGTTGCTTTCCTCCCACCCAGTGATTTCAATTACATGTGGTATTTGTCCTAGTTTCTTTTCTGAAGAGGTGTGAGATCTGCTGGCAGGGGAAGGAGGGTCAGTCTAGAGCTGGTAATATTTAGTGCTGGACAATTTTATATACACGTCAGTAAAACCACACAGGATTAAAAGGTGCTATGCAAATGGTAAGAGGTTTATCATATCACAACCATCACTAGAAAAATATCATTGCACTTTACCCTATCCTGTGCATGTGCACACTCAGAACCATAAAACAGCACAATAGGGAAATCCATCCCTGCAGAGGTGAGCCCTCTTTTCTAGGGGCCAAGTGCTGATCTCACTAAAGTCAATGGCAAGTTTCCCAAGGAGTTCAATGGGATCAGGATTTGGCCTTTATTCAGTCTTGCCTGTATATTCAAGAGGATAGTACTCAATACTCAAGAGGACAGTATTGTTTGCTGTAGCCATCCATTTAATCCAGTTTCAGATCCCCACCTGTCATTTGTGAACAATTCATTTTCAGCAGAGTTCAGAATCAGTAAGAAAATGTCACAGTTGGAGACATGGCTTACATCTAACCACAGGAGGCTAGACTGTAACTTTACCCGCGTGGGGGCAGCGTGTAGCTGCATTGGCCCAGGAGCAGCCCAGAGCCACAATTCCTGCCTTGCTCCCTGCTCGATCTAGGAAAGGAGTAAATTACTACACCCTTTTTAATGCAGCAGTTTACTATCAGTGCATATAGTCAACTATTCTTGCCAGTGAGCAAGAGTGTGCGCACACATGAACCAAGGCTCCTTCCAATGCCTGGTCTTCTCTGCCCACTTGCTTGTTGAGCAGAGGTAAGGGGGGGGGGAGGGAGGGGGAGGTACCAGGCATGCAGCCTCTCTCCTCCTCCCGTATTCAGGCCTGAAATCTGAACAAGGCAGAGCAAGGGAGTAAGAGAGGGTCAGGACCTTGCTCCCCTGTAAGGGGTATGACAATTTAGCTTATAGTCAACATCCCAGTGGTTACTCATAATATTTCTTGATCAAAATGAGCTAGACAACATTGCCAAAATACAAATGGGTTCTCTGCTTACCACTGCTTTGCCTGTTTACTTATGAACTAATTTCATTTCGTTGTCTTACACTATGCTCTCAAAGGTAAAATTAAAGAGATGCAAAAAAAGCCTATCCGACAACACCTCTTCAAACTAGATTGCAGTTACAAGGAGAAATGTTCAGCTGAGGAATGCTAAGATTAGCACACAAAATTCATGTATGTCTTAACCTGTACGTGTGAACATTTACTGCACCTGCATGAGAAACACGGGCCATTATTTGTACAAGTAATTACCTTCAGTGCCTAAGGATTGCATGCTGTTAACCAATTTCCACATGCAAATACAAATGGACGTATAAACAGATTTATAGCACAACAATCTGTTGGAAATCTGGCCCAGCAAAGGTCCTCTACATTTTGCAGCTTTGTGAAATAGTAAGAAGCCCTTCAGCATAGTTTACATAACTCTGATTCACATGGTATATCTCTGAGGGCGCAGTTTGCTTGTTAGTTATATTCCCACCATACACAGCCTCTTTTCTGCAGAGGCAGAAATATTTTAATTTACCAAGTATATTATTATACACTTACCAGGAATCATCCATCAAAGAACACAATTAGAAGATTTTTTTAAATTTTGAAACTGGAACAAAATGCAGGAAATCCCTCCAGACACTCAGAAACACCTTTTAAGATTGTTGAGAACTTTAGTCTCATCTCAGACAAGGTGACATTTTTGCATAAATCTTGGCAATCCTTGTAGAAGAGCATGTACTGTGAGCATACTTTTTGTTTTTGCAATGCAAAAACAAAAAACAGGAACATAATTTGACAGCTCTCTGCTGAATAGAAGCTTGATGAGTTTAATTTATCATTAGTTTCACTGCTGTAAGATTCAAAAGCCATTTGTGTTACACTGTAATGCCAATTTCCTAAATATTAACATACAAAAATCTTTGATAACTTTAATGTATATACACCAAGGAAAATTACAATCTAAACCCCACCTCTGTATTCAAGTGTGCAAAAGAGCAATTAGAGGAAGGTACATAAATATTCAAATGCACCAATAGTTTATATAGGGTCAAATGCAACCCCACCTGAAATCAATGCAAAGAGTCTCATTGACTTCACTGGATTTTGGATTAGGCCCACTCTAAGTGTGTGTGCGCGCGCGCGTAGAATCACATTGTATGGTTCAAGAACAACCTCTGCTTTAATTTACAGTAATTTCTTACTTCTGCCTATGGGTCACTCTGCAGCCCAGAATAGCCATAATACAAGGTACTACTGACATTCCCCATTCCACTCTGACAGGCCCCTATGCCCGATACTGCAGCATCTTGCACTGAGGGAAATTCTCCTGTATGCTGTCAGACTCGGTCAGAATTTGGCTCAATGTTTACAAATTAAGATGCAATACATTCTCCAAACATGTTGATGCGATTTCCAAGTTTGGAGGGATAGTAATGAGCTGACTGTGAGCTAGGAGGACACAAAGTGGCCTTAGACAAGTCAAAATATCATGTCTAGGTATGTTTTAATGACTTGTAACTCAAAAGTAGTTTTGTTTTTTTTCCTAACCTTTCCAGATAAAATACTGCTTGGCTTTTACAGTAAGCCTGCTAATTGAAAGGCCCACCAATTTCACTCTGCTTAGTTAGAGGGGTGTAAAACTGGGCTTAAAACAGAGCCTGATTGTAGCTTTTGCTATCATCTGTCAGCAGAAGATTATACACCTGATTTTCATTTACACTGCCACCATTAGTGTAAATGAGAACTAGGTGCTGTGGGTTCCATTCTGCAGTCACTTAATGCACGGAACTGCCATTGAAAGCAAAGCAAAGCCCATGAAGTCAATGGAAGGGAATGCCTTTCCTTCAATCGGTTATAGCGTGCTATCCTCCAGTGCTTTAAAAACATCAAGAATTCCAGATTAAGAACAACTTCACTGCAGTGCTCTCCACCCTACAAGGATTTCCTTGCACTCCTGCAAGTCTTGTAGAATGTCAAACCAAGATCAGCATGTCTACGCCATGTATTTTTAATTAGCCTAAAAATATTTGACTCTTCTACTGTAGCTTACACCTGTTGCAGCAAATCTACACAGTATCTAACTACTAGAAAGTTTCATAAAAGATTAATACACTCCCAGTGGTTTTATTGAACCAAATGAGAAGTTTAAATGCACAAGCTTTTCTGAAAAAAACAAACAAAAAAAACGAGGAGTACTTGTGGCACCTTAGAGACTAACAAATGTATTTGAGCATAAGGTTTCATGGGCTAAAGCCCACTTCAGATGCATGCAGTGGAAAATACAGTAGGAAGATTTTATATATCTATATACACAGACAGCACATGAAAAAATGGGTGTTGCCATACCAACTCTAATGAGACTAATTGGTTAAGGAGGGCTATTATCAGCAAGAGAAAAAAAAACGTTAGTGATAATCAGGATGTCCCATTTCAAACAGTTGACAAGAAGGTGTGAGTAACAGTAGGGGGAAAATTAACATGGGGCAATAGTTTTTAGTTTGTATAATGACTTATCCACTCCCAGTCTTTATTCAAGCCTAATTTAATGGTTTCCAGTTTGCAAATTAATTCTAGTTCTCCAGTTTCTCAGTGGAGTCTGTTTTTTACATTTTTTTGTTGGAGAATTGCGACTTTTAGGTCTATAATTGAGTGACCAGGGAGGCTGAAGTGTTCTCCAACTGGTTTTTGAATGTTATAATTCTTGAAGTCTGATTTGTGTCCATTTATTCTTTTGCAGAGAGACTGCCTGGTTTGGCCAATGTACATGGCAGAGGGGCATTTCTGGCACATGATGGCATATATTACATTGGTAGATGTGCAGGTGAACGAGCCTCTGATAGTGTGGCTGATGTGATTAGGTCCTAGGATAGTGTCCCCTGAATAGATATGTGGACAGAGTTGGCAACGGGCTTTGTTGCAAGGATAGGTTCCTGGGTTAGTGTTTTTGTGGTGTGGTTGCTGGTGAGTATTTGCTTCAGGTTCAGGGTAAAAACATGAGAGAGATCGATTTGTGGTGAAACTTAGTAACAGTTGTTCCTATGCATTAAAGGACAAATACAGGGCCCATCTCCTGACCCAAGTAGCCCTGCCAGCCTAGGTAGATGTTCAGGAAGGACAAATTCTCCTTCTGGTCATGGAGTCGCTCCACCAAGGTTAATGCAGCCCCAATGGATGAAGTAGCCTCTGCAGTCCACCAAGCAGCACACTGTGGAGGGAGGACTGCAAGTTCCACCCTGCCCTTACTCTCAGCCAGCTGAACCACAGGGTGATGCACCAGGCAGAAAGTCAGAAATAGAAGGAACAGTAAACCATGGTCTAATAGGTTAATTCAATTAGAGACATTCTTAAAACTGGGTGTCTGTGAAAAGACAGGAACACGAATGTGTTCCATTAGAGGCTGAAGGAAGATAAATGTACACTGCACAGTGAAACTTTATTTGGTATAGAATTGTCGATACAAACTGTACTGCAAAATGGTTAATGGAATGAAAAGCTGTGAGACAGACTATACACAATCCTCCCTAGTTGCTGAGCAGTCACAAAACACATTCTGGACTTCTTGATTGGGTTAATGTCTCAGGCAGAAAGAAAAGAGTGGGCACAGACTCCAGGTCTTCCTCCTGTTCTGTTCTTTTGTTGACACTCTAACTATAGCTCCAGCTCCTACATTGCACAAAGAAGGATTCACAGCAAAGAGCAACAGTGCAGCTGATATGGATCTAGCCCTACTTTCACAACGCCAGCTAAACAGAGTGCTGTATTTGGGACACCCCAGACAAAGCTGCTTTTTGTTACTATCAGGGAACCTGTCTTTTAATCCTGACCGGAACACAACCAATTCCTTTGTGATGAAGGCTTTAGTCAAAACCACTGACCCCAGCTGGCCCAGGTGTCGGTCAAAGCCACAACAGAGCTGGGACCAGAGCTCTGAGGGAGGAGCAGATGTATCACTCATCAACTACAGCTGTTTTGCAACACAAGAGTGGAAACCAATTTGGACTCAGTAATCCTCTCTCCAAACACAAGTGCTGAAGTTCTGGCTACTCATCTCTTTTTAAACTCAGAAGCAGTTACTGTTCTCATCATGTCAATTTCACATATAGTTCTAGGTCAACCCAAACTGCATTTTTCAGCAAAAACTATTGGTTTGAAAAAAATCTTGCCCGGCTCTGCTCAGGATCAATCCTGTAAATTCAGGACCCTGTTCTACAAAACCTTATTCATGGTTGTAGTCCTGTTGCTTCCAGTGTGAGTAGAGGTGTCAGAAAGCACTGCTTGTGTGACTGAGAATTAGCAGGATCAGGCCCTTCAAAAGAAATACAAAAGAAGGATGCAGATGGCTAATGCAAGATGTGCCATTAGTGAAAACAACTCATGTTTGTCATTATGGCACAGTACCAGTTAGTTAATGTCTGTTGAGGATGGTACAAGAAGAGGAGGAGCTATCAAATGTGCCAAATTTACTATATTAAAAAGTGAATTGGGCATCAGCATCTGTTGCAGCTAATCAACAAAATGAGATAAGTGGGGCAACAAATTATGCCCTTTTTAGTCAGCTAGCACTGTTGCCTCTTTTGTAAAATATGAAGAGTTTCTACATTTGTTTTGCTAAATATTAAGCAGTAAAGAAAACAAACATCCAGTTAGCAAATTAAAGGCCTGATCCAAAAACTCTGGAAAGACTCTCATTGACTTATATGGGTTTGTGATCAGGCTCTAAATACATAAAGTACTGATCTATGTGGGCATCAAGTCCATTGAAAACTACCTAACTACTGCTAATGGCTCAACTACCATATGGTCACAGGGCAGATATAGTTGGGGCCTGATTCTGCAAGCCCTAACAAAGGAGAGGAGTCCCAACTCATAGGAGTAGTCACTAAGCCTGGATCCACAAAGGGACTCCAGTGTTGCAAGGCCTAACTTTTAGGCACCTTGAAAAATCACTGGGACCCACAATATCGACTCAGGCATGTAGAGCCCCTATACAATGAATGGTGGAGAGATGGGTATCTGAGACTGTGATCCACAAAAGCCAGGGAGCTGCCTAAGCTACCCAATGAGAGATGCGGATAAGAGGTATGTTAAAGCCCTGCTCCTCTCGGAGTTCGGTGCCCAACCCTGACCTGTAGGGAAGTGCCGGTCTCTGTTTGCGATCCTCAGCTAGGAATCCCTCTTCAATAAATCAGGCAGTTTAGACACCTAAATAAGTTGTTTTTTGAGAGAACAGCTTAGGGGACCACCTACCTCCATGCCAAAATTTTGGGGGTTGGTGGATGGTGGATGTGAGGAGGCCACTACCTTCCTTAAAAAGCTTGACTACCTTCCTTATAACCTGTAGCCCAGCGGGTAGGGTACTCACCTGGGAGGTGGGAAATCCCTGTTCAAATCTCTTCTCATCAGGCAGAGGGAGTTGAAATGGGGGATCTTTCAAATCCAGTCTGAGTACTCTAACCACTGGATTTAAGGTTGTAAGGGAGGCTGCCGCCTCCTCCCTCCCTGGCTGTTTGATGTGAGTTAGAAATACTCAGGGTACACCTACTGGATCAGTCCCCACAGACAAGATAGGTATTCCCCAGCTTATCTTCCCCTGGCTGGAGGATCATGCTGGGACTTAGGTGTGAGATAGGCATCTGGGCACCTCCCTGAGGCAGAAGTGTGCACGTTCAGAGGCAGAAACTTCAGGGCTGAGTGAGTTCGGGCACCTACAAGGTTAGGTGGCAGCCGAGCAGCAGTTTTGGGAATTGCAATTGGGCCTAAAACTGGGCTTTGGGCACCTAAGTCCCTTTGTGGCTCTGGCTGTAATGTGAGTATTCCTAGGCTCCTTCAGCAGGGTGCCCCCAAGGCCCTGTGCCAAGCCCCTGCACTCACCCAGGTCGCTGCTCTGCGATGTCCAGCTGTTCCATCGTGACAGCCTAGTAGTAACAGGATCTGTCTTATGGCTGAGCCCTGGACAGTACGCCCCTTCCAGGGTTGTCAACAAACATTACAAGAAATTAACACAAATGAGTTGTCCCTCGGTGGGCCAAGGCTTTCTTCCTTTAGTCAACTTCTGCTAAACTGTGGCCCCAACTAGCCTCACAGGCGACTAAGGAAAAATAGTTCCATTAAAGGTGGATTCAGCATTGGGCAGTAATCATCTGAGAAGTTCCGGTCTTCAGCTCCGGGTGAGATGGCTGGCTGAAGTCTGGAAGTCCACTCTCCTCTCAAGTCTGCCACCAACTCTGCTGTGTTTTCCCCTTTTAAGCTCCTCCCTCCAACTCTGACCTCTGACCGGTGTGGCAGGGTGGGGGCGACTAAGCCCACAATAGGTCAATACCTTGGTCTTGCTCTATGTGGTGGTTGTATACAGCGAGAAAGGATTAGAGTTGAAGAATCAGATCCTTGGTCTCTTGATGGCTGACTGCACTGGTCTCAGGCAATGCTGTTGAACCAGGTAAATGGCTTTATTGCAAGCCTTCCTGAAAAGGGAGCACTAAAAATAAACCACAATTCCAACACCTTCCTTCAGCATACAAACGTCCTCCCTTCAAGGAGAAATGCCATCAACTCTTTAACTCCACAAAAATAAGCTTTGGCCATTTATTCCTGACATTAATATCTGCAGAGGGGAATTCTGAATTCCCCTGTATGGCATCCTGAATACAGGAAACTCCAATATGCTACCCATTTATCCTTTAGCAATTTTCAGCGCCAGAAGAGTTCAGTCCTAGGATACACTGTTACTGAAAGAGGAGCTGTAAATAGAATCCCTAAGAAATGTGCTAGATAGTTGGAACTACAAGGACACGTAATCAGGAACAAGGAGAGGATATACAGAAAATATGTTCCCTATGTTGAGATTTTTCCACAAGTATCCAGCCTTGAACCCTGACTGAAAACTCATAGAATGCAGACAGATGCTGCAGCTTCATAACATGCAACTTTATCTAATTCCACTCATTCAGAACTAATTCAAGTGAATGTTAAGTTGATGAGCTGTACAGCTCATCAGGTTTTATTAATCAGAATTCCAAGTAATCTAGTTACTATAGCTCATTAATCAAGCACATACTATTTGGATATGCAAGGTGAACACATGACCAAGGTGACTATGAATCAGTCTATATAGTACAGCACTTTTCTTCCATTTCTCCCCCCCACCCCATGTAAAATTAAAGTCTCTTCAAAGTTTGCATTGTTGAAGCATTTTCCAATAACAAGCCCAGGGAGTTACTCTACTGGCCACTAATTCCCAGAAGCCCCAAAGCCACTTGCTGTGAAAGAAGACGCTAGTCATGATTTGCAACTGCATCTATAAAACAATGAAAAAATTGATAGTTTCCCTTTGTCTCTTCAGATGTTTTGTTCATTGCTTTCCCCAGGGAATGCACTGCCAGCCTTTTCTATTGGAGAGTGCCTCGGTTACTGTATCATTTAAGTGCCTGCTATGCTGACCTAATTTGGGTCAGCAAAAACCAGGGATTAGTCACATTTCTAAAAAAAGTAACAAATTGCATTAAACTGTCACACACATTTACTTTGATTGATTAGATGTAACTATTGTTATTGAACTCTTATGAGGTTGTTCTTTAGAATGTTAAAATACATGTGTGGGCTGTACCTTTTGCATTTTGGGGGGGGGGTACAATAAATTAGAGAGATTAGTCCACATTCCATTTTTCCTTAACAATTGTGTGCGCATTTGCAGCATCTTCCATCATATGTCAAAGTGGTTTAGAAACATTAATTTAGCCTCACAAGACCCTGTTAGGGAAGTAAATATAAACTTGGACAGATGGGGCACCTGAGGTGCAGTATGGTTAAGTGGCTTGCACATGCTCACATAATGAGTCTGGCCAAGCCAGGGATAAAAGCTTACTTTCCTGACTCCCAGTCCTAATCACAAAGCCACACAGATTTAACCACTACATTTTAATTTGGAGGCCTATGCATGTAATATTGCTAAATCCCCAAAATTCATTACTAGGTATATTAATATTTTACCTCATGCTCATCTGTGTGGAATATACTAAGATTTGTTTTCTATTTTACTGAAATTGAATGGTCTCAGCTAGGGTTGCCAACCTTTCAGGATTGTCCTGGAGTGTCCAAAAAGTAAAGATTAATCTTTCATTTGAGATCATATCATGTGATGAAGCCTCCAGGAATACATCTGACCAGAATTGGCAACCCTAGCCAGGGCTGGCTCCAGCGTTTTTGCCGCCCCAAGTGTTGGGGAAAAAAAAAAAAAAAAAAAAAGCCGCGATTGGCGGCACTTCGGTGGCAGCTCCACCGCCGCCGCTTCATTCTTCGGCGGCAATTCGGCGGCAGGTCCTTCCCGCCAAGAGGGACCGAGGGACCTGCCGCCAAAGACCTGGACATGCCGCCCCTTTCCGTTGGCTGCCCCAAGCACCTGCTTGCTGCGCTGGCTGACCCTAGCCTCAGTTTAAGCACAGGGATGCTGTAGAGTTACTGTATCAGAACTGCATGGAAATGTTAAGTATGCAATTCCCTTCACTCAGAGCTCCCCATCCATGTGTCCACTTCAAATAGGGCCATCTCAACTTCTTAAACTTATTCAGCTGGCCGAAGAATAACTAGTTGCATGTATGTAGTTCAAAGCTGTTTCAATCTCTCTTCCAGTTAAAATATGTGTTATTTTAAAACCAGTTACAGTCCATTTTTTTAAACCATTAGACCATTCTGTTTAACACTATCACTGGGAGCTATTTTCTTGTTAATTTGGTAACGGGCTCAGACATCCATCTGACCTCTGCTAGGCTCCTTGGGCTCAGCTCCTTTTTGAGGGGGTGGGTGGGAGTAAATAGTGGTATTTATCAGGTGCTACCAACTGGCAATGCCATATTGCGATATTACTCACAGCAGATTGTGTAGATCTTCAGAATATGACCCTCCCCCTCCTTTCTTATGTGCTTTGAGGAGAACTATCATTTAAAAGAATCACCATTGGGCATGTAGAGTTAATACCTCATTGAAATGAGTAGGACAGAGTCCACACCTCTGAGCAATAGTTTCAGGCCAACTGCAGGGAAAAAAAAGTCAGCTTAAATACTAGAGCAGCAAATGGCTGAGGTCCTGACATTACACCCGGGATGATAACATTCACATTGTACCTTTCATTGGAGGATCACAAAACACTTTAGATAAGTGTCATTCCCATTTTACAGAGAACAAATAGGTTAAAGTCTTGATTTTCACAGATGCCAAGCACTCAGAACTCCAGCTGAAGTCAACAGGAGCCGCAGGTGCCTAGCATAGCTGAAAAACAGGACATTAGTGATTGGCACAAAGCCACACAAGAAGGCTGGACTAGTACACCATCTCCTGACTGCCTGTCCCCAGCTTAAACAGCCAACCAATGCTTTCTGTACCAAGCATGTTGTCATTGACACAGATAACGTAAACAGAAAATAAAGGTTTTCATTCAAGCAAATGTCTCATATGGAAAATGTCATGTCCAGATTTACAGTTTCAAACTGCCTTTATTCCAGCTCCAGCCCTCTTGCTGACTCAGAACCCATCCCTCCCCACACCTTTAAAACAACAACAACTGCTTTTTGTTTTTTATTGGACCAACTTCTGTTGGTGAGAGACACAAGCTTTCCGACTTACACAGAGCTCTTCTTCAGCTCTGGGAAACATATTCAGAGTGTCACAGCTAAATACAAGGTGGAACAGATTGCTTAGCATAAGACATTAACGCACATTTCAGGGGACCACTCAAGGTGAAATGGCATGTTAACACCCCTCCAGTCATTGGGGGGAGGGGGAGGGAATCTCTCAGTCCTCATCCTCAAAGGAAACCTGTGCAATACTTTCAAAAGATGAGCCTGGGAGGTTAAATTCATTGCTCTGCTAGGCACTAAAAATTATGGAGTTAATAGAGACACTGTTGTAATAAGCCATAAATCCAATCTGTAACCCACTAATACCTGCTCCCCCCCAGCTGCCTTCTCCCCTTTCCCAGCTATGACAGGAGGGGTGTTAACAGGTCTCTTCACCTTGCATGGTCCCTAGAAATGTGTTAACTACGTATGCTAAACAATCTGTTCCACCTTATATTTAGCAATGACACTGAGTAGGTTTCTCAGACCTAAAGAAGAGCTCTGTGTAAACTCAAAAGCTTCTCACTCACCAGCAGAAGTCCAGTAAAAGATATTACCTCACCCACCTTGTCTCTCTGATATCCTGGGACTGACACAGGTACACCACCACAGCATACATTTTTTTTGTCTGATCTACACGTTGCACTGATCTTTCAAATGCTAGAATTGCTGGTCCCTAACTATTACTTGGGTGAGGCAACATCTTCTCTGTTTAATTAAAGACAAAAGATTAGCAAGCTAGAAAATAGTCATTACCTGCAGATACTAACAAAAATAGCCACCTCCACAATCCTTTACTGTGATTCCTAGAGGTAGAAAGTATTATTGCGAGGATGGCACTTCCATTTCACAAGCAGCATTAGTTTTTCCATACTACGATAGGCTTATTTGTTTCCAGAAACGTTGCTTCCAATATTTCTGGGAGCAAACAAGAAAAAAAGTGGTCACGGTGATTATTAAGGGATAGATTCTAATACATATACCCACATTGAATAAAGGAACAGGAGTACTTGTGGCACCTTAGAGACAATAAATTTGTTAGTCTCTAAGGTGCCACAAGTACTCCTGTTCCTTTTTGCGGATACAGACTAACACGGCTATTACTCTGAATCCACATTGAATAGTACCTGTAGCTATAGAAGAAGGTGTCTCAGACCCTTATCTTGCAAACATTCATGAATTTAACTTTTGGGACTACTCACATTTACTAAGTCATGCACTTGCTTAAGTATTTTCAGGTTCAACACCATAATAGCAAATTATTCAGATTACTTGGGTCACTGCCTATTAAGGAACCTAAAGTTTCTTGAATAAATTCAGCTTATCAGTTCACATAGGCACACTTTATATTTTCCTTTCAAATGGCTTTGCTCTTTTTACAGTTGAAAAATCTACTTATTAAGAAGACGTTTGAGTTACAATCAATAAAGGAGTTGATGGGACTTCTGATTAGTGAATTCTGTGTTTTGAGGCCCCTTAAAGAACACAAGTCACTATTTTTGGATTCATTCCTTAGAAATGAGTCCAAGAAGCCACTCAGTCTCAAGTTGGGCATCCATAACAGAGGCCCTCAAAATCATACCACTTATAAATACATTGGCCCAAGTTCAGCTTTCTATGGGATGGGGGAGACCATACCAGCTTACTTTCACCTCTGGAATAATCTCTCTCTCTCTCTCAGGCTATGTTGCTGAGCCAGGCAAAACTATCAATCTCCCTAGATTGTACCTCACAAATATATTTTCTTGCTTCTATCTAATGTGTCCATGCTTTGTCCATCTGTCTTAATGTGCATACTGCTTGAGTTGCCAAGTGCTATTAAGACCTCATGAAGTACCTCAGCATTTGGATTTCACCTGATCTCAAGGATATATTGAGCAAGAACTTCAAATTGCTATTGAAAACCCTGAAAAGTGATTGGGACATATGGTGTCTACAATATTATGCCTGTTATTATGGGGTCAGTCACATTACAAGGATTTCCACTCCAAAAATGAATTATTCACCACTGAAGATTCCCATTGCACATTCTGAAAATATTTTAAAGAAATCAGGCATTTGTAAAAAGCAACAAAGAGTCCTGTGGCACCTTATAGACTAACAGATGTATTGGCGCATTAGATTTCATGGGTGAATACCCACTTCGTCAGAGGCATGTGTGTTATTTCTGAGAGGATGAGAAAAAAAGCCAGTATTTGGGACAAAAATTACAGGCTCACACAAAATTATGATTTTATAAAATGTGCCACTTAATCATGCAATCTTGGATACAATTTGTCACTCTACAAACAGGGGCTTCTGTCCCTCCCCCTTTCCCACAGCTATCAGCCAGGTATGTGTTGCCATAGCCAGTTTCTATCAAGCAGGTTTATTCTCTTAACATAAGTGAGTAAACAAACAGAAAACAGTCTTTTAACTTACTCTTTGCTCTCTGGCTTCCGGGCCACCCCTCCCAGGGTCTCTGGCATCCTGCTGCTGGCAGCTTCCTAGTTCTCATCAGCTCTGCTCCCTTCCTGGAGTACTAAGCCTCAGGGCTGCTTCCCTGAGCACCTGGCCCCTTACTCTAGGGACTCACCATTGGAGTTAGCTCCACTCCACCATGGTTTTCCTGCCCTATGCACCACCTGCCACAATCACTTTCCCCTTCTGTTTTGCCTCTAACAGTCCTTTATAGGCCCAGGTGTAGCCCGGCCCCTTTTAATTGGCTGGATTGGGCTCACTTGTTCTAACACAGCCCCATCTACTCCCAGGGACCAGCTCCCCTGTGACAGTTACCAACTGTGGCCGATATGAGAAACTTTGTCTATCTAACTGTTTAGGGTTAGAAGGAATTTTCTCTTGGGGCAAGTTATCCCATCACTGGATATATGCTGACATACAAGTGTGTGTGTGTTTTGGGGGGAGATAATCAATTTCATGAATTTTTTTTTGCAGTGCAGTTTATTTTCAGGGTTTGTGTTTGGAACAGTGCAGTGCCCATTCCCTGAGTACAATGGTGCCCTTTTAAAAGGGGGGGGGGGGAAGACCCAAAAAGGGATAATAAATGTAATAAACTAACCCACCCATCACCCCTGCCCTGCCACAAAGACAAGGAAATGCGCACTGAGTAAGNTTTTTTTTTTTTTTTTTTTTTTGCTGCCTGGGGCAGCAAAAACCCTGGAGCCGGTGCTGCTCTTTCCGCCCCTTCCCCTGAGCGCGCCCCGTCACCGCTCCTTCCCCTCCCTCCCAGCGCCTCTTGCACGCCACTGAACAACTGTTCTCTGGTATGCAGGAGGCACTGGGAGGGTGGGGGAGGAGTTGAGGGAGGGAGGGAGAGGAGTTGATCAGCAGGGCCTGTGGATCCTCTGGAGTACCCTCTTGGACCTCAGGGGTCTGCGAACCCCAGTTTGAGAAACGCTGTTTTATTGGACCAACTTCTGACAGCAGAAGTGCTCCAGTCAAATGTAAACATGGTGGTGCATCGAGGGTGCAGCAGGATCTGATGCAGACAGATCCCAGATCATTCAGTGGTTGAATAAGGCTGCCAATCTTTAACTGCCATGACATTTGCCATGATATAGCCAACAAAACTCTGTCACTGCTGATGGGTGTGCATGGGCAGAAGATCACTGATTGACATGTACATTAATAGCTTTACAGGATCAAATTCTGCCCTTATTCACACCTGTACAACCACAATAAAGTCAGAATTTGGTGCTCTTTTTTAAGACATGAACACAATTACTGTTTTCCTACTGAATCTGTGAATTATGTTTAATCTACATGCAAATAATATCAATAGAAATGTAAGTTCAGGAGTAATTTTTTTTTGCCCATAAATTGCCACTTGTGGTGACAGCCTGAGAAGTGTCAGTGATCCCCATTATGCACTTGTGTTGAATGGCTTTTAATGCTTCCACTTTAGACTACAAGCACCTTTTGCTAAACTCCTTGAGAAAACAAATCTAGTGTTCAGCAGCCTAGTTAGTTCTCATATAACAGATAGAATAAACTATTAATGCCCAAGACATTTCTTGTATTAAATAAAAATGACATTATCTATCCATTGGATTAAAATATATGTTTTTAATACACACACACACACACACACACACACACACACACGTGTGATTTGAGATTTTTATGAAGGGAAAACTGAATTAGGACTAGACTGAAGATAAATTCTCCAGTTGGCCAAGTTCACTTTGTGCTGTGTAAGTGAGTTTAAAAAGGCTGAAAGTTGTTGTCCCAGGAGAATTCCCCCTGGGCAGGGGCAATCTCTGCCAATGTAAAGCTGGCAGAGGTGGTGTAAGTTGACCCTGTGCTGCCCATCGTAAGTGGGGAAGGAGAGTATCAGGAAAGGGAGGGGAGGAGGCATTTCATGGAAAGAGAAATGAGCGCAGGGGCTAACGCAGAGCTGAGAATCAGAGAGCTGCTATCAACTTCTTGTTGCTCCCTCTTCACTTTCTGAGCCCGAGGCTTTCACACTGAGCCCTAAACACAGAGTGGGGTATGTAGCGGTGCTGTCCCTGGGAAAGCACTGGGAAACATATGCCACTCAGAGAGCCCCAATTCCACCGCTGCCCTCCTCTTTCTCTGTGGGAGGAGGGAGGAAAAGGGTGTAGTTTACTTCACGCATTGGACCCTGCCAGCTCTGGTGCAGGGGGCGAGGGAGAAGGTTGTGGAGCCATGGCACCATTCCCTCCCTGGCCCCTTGCTCAGTTTGGGACCAGGAGCTTTGATTTGAGTAGCCTGAATGTGACCATGCTGGTGTGTGTGTGTGGGGGGGCTACTTTCTCTTCATGGCCACATTAAGGCTAGGGACAATTCAGACCTTTATTGTATTGTGTATATACTGTTCCCAATTCTCTACTATATCCATGCTGTGCTCCAACACAGTGGACAGCAGAAGCCACAAGGATCTAGTTGAGACTGACTCCCAGATCCTTGGCCACCCAGTGCTGGCAGAAGTGAGAATAGCAGAGGAGCCTACTCTAACAGAGCTTACGCTAGCAGGGCGCCCCTCCCAGGCATGCCCCTCCTCTTCTTCCTTTCACTGGGGGCGGGAAAGGGACAGCTGGCATAGGAAGCAGTGATGATGGTGAAGATTCTCCTACACAGAGGGAATTCTGCTGTGGGAATCTCCACTTGGTATAATTTCACTTTATACCACTTACACTGAGCAAGATGAACTTGGTGGACTGGAGTACCCAGCCCACTGTATTTAAATGGTACAGCACAGCATGGGTCAGGGCTCATGACACCGTTCCCCCCTTCCCCTCTCCATGCACACACAATAAATAGATATTTGACAAAGGAAAGAAAGCAATCACTCAAGCAGAGTCCCTATACATCACAGACAATGCATTGAAGGAAGAACTAATAATATAATATGTTTATGGAAACCGATTTCTCCCAGTGCCCCTCAAGGGAATCATCACTCATTTTAGCCTTACAAATGCTTTAACAGAAGGTAGCCTTCCCTAGTGAAGTGGGACCAATGTGCAGTGGATGTTGGAGACCTGCTGTGAATAATTAATGACGTGATTTCAGGCATTGAGTTATGCCTGGATTCCTAAAGGAACTGGTCTACTTAAGGAACCGGACTTATTAAATGCATTTCCCAAGGAAAAAAAGCAAAATCTGTTTAATGAAGCAATTTGACCAATTTGTGATATGTTTTTTCCCCCCAGGTCCCTCACTGTACATTCCAAATCCATCCACCAGATAATTGAATCAAAGATGGTTATAATATCTCACTTACTAAATTACCATGCATTTTCCTAATTAGCAATTACAGCCCACTGTTGCCGCAAACGTTTACTGAGTAATACCTTTGTTCCAATGTAGGCTCTGACACAACAATAGAATGTAATAATAATACACTAAAAATGTGCCAGCGAGGCTGAATACCAAGTGCCTTGCCTAAATGAAAAAAGGGTCCCAGGCTCAAAGGCAGCCGAGGCTCTAAATACAAAATGCTGTGAGAGGGTAGGGACTAAAACGTAATGATTATTAATTAGAATCCCAGCGTGGAAAGAAAAACATTTCAACAACCTAAGCATGCAAGCTTTTGATAAACTGCACTACAAATTTTGTTTAAAAGGCTTCTCTGGTTTATGATGTTACTTATCTACCATGTCCAACCTCCCTGCTCTTTCTCCTGTTAAAGACAAGGGAAGATTTGACACTGACTTCAACCACAGCAGGAACAGGGCTATTCGGGAATGGAATTTTAGGGCAATTTTGAAATTCTGTGTTTGAGGGATCACTTTCACTTTGATTCTAGAATTTCATAGAATTCTAATAAAAAAAAAAAATCACATGAGAGGTGTTAAGCAAGTCTGACCCAGAACTCTGCTTCTTTTAAGGCTTTTAACTATGTCCAAAGACAGACTAGAGTATTTATATATACACATGCAAGCCCATGCACATGTGTATACACTTATACCTATGGGGCCCTACAGTTTAGGGACTGTATTCCCTAGGCACAGTTAAATTAGCATCAAATGGCAGAATGCTGTTCTAAGATACAGTATGTTTAAGCTCAGGACAAGACTTGAGAATACTGTTTCTCCTGACTCAGAAATGCTTCCATGTATTTCCCAATGAGTTTCACCGTCATCTGCTCAAAAATATCACAGTTCTAAGGAGTTGGCATCTGTATCAGTAGATGGGATTACCCAGCCTTATGCAAGTAAATGCTTTCTCAAAGCCAGCAGGTGACAGGAACATATTACACCCAGTTGCCAAGAGCTCATGTTCATTATCATCTCAGCTCCCTGTGTGGCTACAGGCTACACGTGCTGTAACTAAGTTCCAGAGCTACGGCAGAAGAGGTGGCCGCAGATTTGCAGCAACCCCTTAACCTGTGTATAATTGTGGCACATTCAAGGATTTGATGAGGACACCAAGTTATTTGCTCATGCCCCGAATCCCGAGTTCCTGGCCAGAAATTGTTCAAGGAACCAAACAATAATAAATCAAGAAGATTCAAGAAAATGGAAGAAAAAACATTAAACAAAGCTAATTGTTTTTACAGTACAGCTACTAGATTCTATCTTCCTCCTGAGATTAATGTACTTCACTTTATCTAGTTATTCCTTGTGACTTCTCAAGTATTATGAGCTTTAAAGGAACTAAAATTGCTGGCTCATAAAAAAAGCAATGCTTTTTATTTCTTCTCAGAAGCTCATAAGTAAATGAGCTTCTGAGAAGAAAAATAACAGATAGCAAAATACATAAGAATGCTACAGTATTAGATATTTTTTTTAAATGTATCCGGTATAGGTTTTATGCTCAACTACGTCTCCAGGCTGGAAAAACAACTTGCAAAATGAGAAAAGAAACAAAAAACTGCATGGTGTGGAATATCTACTAAATTACACCCTTCCCATTCAGGCATACCTCTGACAGCAGACAAGGGAAGGAGTAGATTAGAACAGAGTGATGTTTGCAAGGGGGAAGTGGGTAGCACAGTGACCTTGTTCTTTCTGGCCCTGAAGTTTCCCTTTCTCTGAACTCTTCATGCCCCTCATTCCCTCTACCCAATTCACATTTTTTCTCAATAATGTTCATAGACATTGGGCCCAGATCTTGTTTGCACTGATGTCCCTTCATATAACTCTGGCAGCGTAAAGGGACCTTGAAGGGGGTGTACATTGCATTTACTCCCATTATAAAGCTCCTTTAAGCTGCCGGAGTGGTGAAAAGGAACCTTAGTGTTCATGGGAATCAGCCCCATTAATTCCTAGTATAAAAACCAAAGAAATCTCCAAACAAAAACCTGTTGAGAAGTGCTACTCTAAACCTGTACAATTACACACATTATTCAGAATAAAATCAATAAAAGCAAACCATAGAAATCACCACCTATGATGATGTATGCACTTGTGAGGGAATATCTACACGAACAATTACTGCGTGGCAAGCTGAGGTGTAAATCTACAGTGCTCCAGCGTGCTGTGCACTAACTGTCCGTGTGGATCCTGTTGCTGAGCAGTAGACGTTCCGTAGCGTGCGGGAACGTACTGCTGTTTCAAATGTGCACAAGGGTACTTTTAGCGAGCAGTAGCAGGGCCCTCACGGACAGTTAGTGTGCAGCACACTACAGCGCTGTAGATTTACACCCCTGCTTGCTGTGCAATAAGTATTCATGTAGACATGCCCTGGTACCAAGCTTACCCCAGGCCAATAGATTGCAAACCTCTGTGCAGCAAGAAAACCTTAACTCTGTCCCCGTAGTGGACTCTTTCATTCACAGGTAAAAGTTTGCCAGATGAGGCCTATATATTGTATGTTTTGTTATTTTGGAATGAAGGATTTTAAGTAGTTCACAGACTATGATTATTTAATTTTTTTTTTTTTTTAAACCAAACATTAAAAGAATAGGTTTGTAATTGCACATGTGGATTAGCACTTCTCAACCATAACTGCTAGATAGCAACGCTTTTTATTTTGGGACTATACACTTATAGGGATGGTGAGAAGCATGAGGTCTGTTTTAAACTGGTGCTCTTTTTCACTCCAAAATAGCCACCCTATCCTGGTGGTATCATACAGCACATTGAGAGTCCCTCAGAACACTCCCACCTTGGCTCAGACCGTGTCCACATGAGGGGGGGGGGGGGGAAGCCCAACACATCAGCTGTAACCAGTGGACATCTTTATACAGAAATATACTGGATGTAGAAAAGCTTCAGTTAAGGAAATTTTTTTGCATGTGTGTGGAGACTGGCAGCATGATTTGGCCATCAGAACCCAAATTTCTAACCAGTTAAATGTTCAGTCCAGCGTCACACAGTGGCGGATTTTAATAGTATGGGGTGTGGAAATTAAGTGAACATTGCTAACAGATTTGCAAATGCAATAAATTAGCCACTCCCCAAATTATTTGGATACTCATTTGCACCAAACCAGAATTAAAATCTGTTCACTCAAGGCTACAAAAATGAGGCAATACAACATCTCTATCAGTAAGGCTACGTTTTAGTAATGGGTATTTTTAGTAAAAGTCATGGACAGGTCACGGGCAGTAAACAAAAATTCACAGCCCGTGACCTGACCATCATGAATTTTACTATATACCTCTGACTAAAACTTGGGGGGTGGGGAGGATTGTGGCCCAGGGGGCGTCGCGGGTGCTGGGGTGGGTGGTGGGGCTGGGGCAGGCTCCCTACCCAGCTCCTGGGAAGTGGGGACCCTAGCGCCATGTGCTGCCTCCGTTCCGCCCCAAGCCCCGCTTCTGCAGTTTCCATTGGCTGGGAACCATGGCCAATGGAAACTGCGGGGGTGGTGACTGCGGGCAGAGGCAGCACATGGAGCTAGGAGCTGAGGGAGGGGAGTTGCTGTTGCACCACCCCGCAACCCAATCCCTGTCCCTGAGCCCTCACCCCAAACTCCTGCTGCTGGGAGGTGGGGGGGGGGGCGATACTGCCCCAGCAGTGGCCGGTGCACCTGGCCCAGGGGCTGCCTGAGCTGCTCAGGTGGCCCCTGGGCCAGGCGCACCAGCCACTGCAGAAGTCACGGAGGTCATGGAATCTGTGACTTCTGTGACCTCCATGACAAACATGGAGCCTTACTAATCAGTAATTGGGTATCTTTCATTCTCCACTTACAGAAATCTCTTGCCCTGACAAGGCATCCATGAATGATTTTCAGTCCCTTTGCCTGAAGCTTGATAATCAGAGTGAGACAGCCAAAGAAATGCTGAGAGATTTGCATACATGCAGCTATTATAGTGTCTAATCTCAAACTACACTTAGCCAAAGAAAATCTTAATAAATTAAGCTTATAACACAAAACCCAAGTACCTAAACCCAAACAAAATCCCCAGATTCCATGTCGACTTGAACCATACACTAGGACTGGACAGTTACATTATGCACAGGGTACATGACAATTTTTTTAAGTAGCCTCTGATTTTGTATGTCTCAATTTTTATTTAGACTGAAAGCTCTTTGGGGCAGGGATCATCTTTTTTGTTTTGTGTTTGTACAGCACCTAGCACAGTGGGCTCTTGCTCCATGACTGGGGCTCCTTGCTACTACAATACAAAACATAGATAAATCCTAATAATAGATGCCCCCCAAAACAGAGGCACGCAAAATCTGAGAACACTTTGGAATATAGAATATGGCCTTATCACAAGCAAGTGGAAATTGACAGAGGGACTATGGTCTAGGAGTATTTCTCACTATGAGCAAAATTGCAATAAGGCCCACCGTGCAGCATAATAGTACTTAGAGGGAGAAAGCAAGTACAGGCAGCATCCCAAGCATTAGTAAAAACATGCTGCTCCATTAGTAAAAACATGCTGCTCCATTAGTAAAAACGACCAATCCATTCTGCAACCTTTGTAGCTTGTGTTAAAACAGCAGCAGTCACAGCTGACCTTCTTCAGTGGCTCTGACAAGTCTATATGAGCTGCCCTTGTTACATAAAGGCAATCAATCAGAAACTGGAGAACAATGGCCTTACGAGGGTTCATAAAAACTGAATGTGAATCTTCTATCCCCCATCACCCAGGGCCAAACTATTCCCAGAACCACTTATGTGCAGTTTCCACTTAAATCAAACTGAGTATTGCCTGCGTAGGGACTGCAGTACAGATCTTGTTGCCCATGAACCACAATGGAGTGATAGCTTGAGAAATGCCCCTCCGGTCAGTTTTATTGTATCAGTCTGTCCATCTTTTCAAATTAAATATCATTGCTTCACCAATTCCCTCCCATTATGTGACACTGCACAAGAGAGGCATTTATTTTGTTAGGTATTGCATGTACTTCTTTAATAACGTTTCAGCATTTCTCTAAATGACATGCCCCAGTGTATGAACATTAACTAATATACATATTTAATTTCATTTTAACAAGATGTTCATTATAGATTGGAACAACCAGGGAGGAACTCTGTGAAAGGATCCTTGCAAATTTCCTCCTCCAGCACAGATTCCTGTCTGAGAGGACAATCTGGCTCCAGGTTAGTAGTTTCTAACCCTGGGTCTCCAGAGTGACAGTGTCACATGATTGAAACCAACTAGTGATTCCAAATGCTAATACCTTGAATTCATAAGAGAGACAAGGTGGGTGAGGTAATATCTTTTATTGGACCAACTTCTGTTGGTGAAAGACAAGCTTTCAAGCTTACCCAGAACTTTTCTTTAGGTCAACAGAAGAAAAAGATCTCTGTGTAAGCTTGAAAGCTTGTCTTTTTCACCAACAGAAGTTGGTCCAATAAAAGATATTACCTCAGCCACCCTGTCTCTCTCATATCCTGGGACCAACACAGCTACAACACTGCAAACAATAATTGAATTTACAAGATAGATACAGTATAAAAACAATGATCAATGAAAAAATGAGATCCTGGGTGCTTCAAGTTGTATAGGTCCACTACAGGTCACCAGAACTGCAGTTTTGCAGATAGCCATATAGCAAGAAATATGAGGCCTTGGTCAAGGATAATGAAGTGCTGCTGCTGCATATCATATTTAGAAGAACTCCAGATGCCTGTTAGAAATTAACTGATAGCTGATATCCTAGGATCCCCTATGGTATACTCAAAATCAGCAAAATCAGCTGTTTCTAAAAGGCTTAGTTAATTTGATACCATCTAGCTTGTTTTAAGTAATCTTTGAAATAAAGATGTGGAAAAAGTGAATAGAGTAGTGTTATTTACACTTTCACACAATTCAAAAATCACCCAATGAAATTACTAGGCAGCAGGTTTAATACAAACAAGAGGAAATACTTTTTCACACAATCTGTGGAACTCATTGCTATGGGATGTTGTGGTGGCCAAAAATATAACTAGGTTCAAAATGACCTGGAAAAGTTCATGGAGAATAGGTCCATCAATGCCTATCAGCCAAGATGTTCGGGGACACAACCCCATGCTCTGGGGTGACCCTAAGCCTCTGAGTACCAGAAGCCAGGAATGGACCATTCCTTAATTGCCCTGTTCTGTACACTCCCCCTTAAGCTCTGATACAGGCCACTCTCAGAGACAGGACACATGGTCTGACCCAGTGTGGCCCCTCTTATATACTTATGTTGCTGGTCCAAATATTAATCATACATTTGTTTTTCCACAGAAAGATAATTCAATTTACTTTAATGTCATTTAACTATTTCTTTTTGTCCTCTTAGTATCCCAGGGTGAACTTAATTGGAACTACTGTATGTTCAGCACATTTGAAAATCAGGTCACTTATTTAGGTGCCTAAATTTCAATTTTCCAGTAAGGTGGCTTAAATTAATTTGCTCTGCTATGGTAGCCGCAGAAAAACCAATGCACTGAAAAATGTAGTCCCCTTTGCCACAGCTACCTTGGCAAAGAAACTCTTCAGCAACCTTACTAGTAGGTGACTAACTTTAGGCACCCACATTTGAAATTTTTGGCCTTTGGATCATATTCTGTCCTTGGATGCATAAGCATCGATGAACACACAGATCTCAAGGGACGCCTGGAGGTTAGGACCATCTATGTGACATTACCTCCAAGTCCCACCCCAAGTACTATGGTAGCACTGCTATGGATACATGACATTGCTCCAACAGAAGTACGTGTCTACGGACAAGATTCAATCCTTTTATTTCAAATACTACTTAAACAATTTACAGAGGGCGTTAAAAGTTTCTGATCATGTTAAGTTTCCAGAAGAGTTTCCAGAGAAAAAGTAACTATCTTTTCTTTTTTTAAAGCAAAATATCAGTATTTACTAGTGAACATTGCTCTGCAATTAATTCCTGTGAGGAAAACCTGTACAAATGCATGGCAAAAAGTGGAAGTTTATCCATCACCACAAATCTGCTAGAGAATTGTATTCCAGTCCAGTATGGGACCGAACCATGTGTCCAGATTCAGAGAACCCAAACGTTGAGGGAAGACAGGGAAGTTAGAATCCAACCCCACTTCTGGGTCTAAGCCCAGATCAAAATACTGCTTGTGGCCCAATCACTATAATAGGTGAAATCAAAACCCCGGATACAGAAAACCTCCCAATTTAGGGGAGTATTCAAAATTCAGATTTAAATTTAGTGTCACGGTCCCAACTCTCGTTCCACCTTATTGGTGATTCCCCCATCTCTGCTTGAAGTGCTTTGTGTTTCTTTAAAGATAAGAGTAGCTTTCAGTACCATAAGTGTATGAAAATGACATTTTCTGTCCATTTGCTAACTAGAGAAAAGGACTCTCTCCTCAGTTACTTCTACTCTTCCTGTTAATGGCATAAAATCTGAGCTCTTCATCTGAAAAGTGCTAGAAAAAGTTGCCTATTTTCTGTACTTTTGTTTGCTTTGGCCATAACGTCTTTTAGCTGACAAATTTATTGTGAAGCTAGGTATGTCTGGAATTCATCTAAACGAAAGCATCTCTGCCATGGGTGTGGGAATAAAAACTGCACATTGTATCTGTCTGTTTCTAAATCCATCTCCACAAATATAAGTAAATATGGTTGCACAGTAATATTTCACATTTCTTCATTGAAATCCACAAGGAAGTTCATCAAGTAACTAGATTATATTTTTTCCAGTACTGCATGATGAGGAGCTAAATAATGTAATACGAAGCATTTTCATAGAAGTGTCAGACTGGAATGGACCTCAAAAGGTCATCTAGTTCAGTCCCCTGCACTCAAGGCAGGACGAAGTAATAACTAGACCATCCCTGACCGGTATATGTCTAACGTGTTCTTAAAATCCTCCAATGATGGAGATTCCACAACCTCCCTAGGCAATTTGTTCATGTTAAAAAAATAAGATAAGGAGCTAATCCTACATTTGAATCTGAAAATTGTCTCTGTTCGCTCTTTTATAATAAAGGAAAAACATAATTTGTGATTTTCCCCATTTCCAAATGTCAGATTATTGACCAGCAGACACCCACATCCCATAGTTTATGGTAGTTTTACTGCTGAAGGACAGCAAGATTAGCTCCTTAATTGTCACCAACTAGACATGAGCAAAATTCTACCACATCCTTGCCTCAGTTCTGCCTGAGTAAGGGCAACAGGATATGGCCCTATACATTTAACAAATAACATGCAAGTAAGTTGCTACATTCTGCAGTAACTAAAAGTAGCTACAGAGATCTAAACTCAAACGGGCCCTTTTCATTTCCCATGGAAAACACAAGATGATCCACTCAGAATGTACCTGGATCCTTTGCTGTGAAGGGGATTAGGAGCTCAGAAACAAAACCCCTCAGATTTCAGGGGACCCTGGAGGTCAAGTTCACCCATGTGGCACTGCTTCCCAGTCCCCCATCTAGGCCTATTTGCAGCACATCCTGAGGAACCATGCTGCCATGTCCTCCCCCCGCGCCCCAGATTATGACTGGAAACCACATTACTTAATATGGGCCAAATTAGCATCAATGGGGATT
The DNA here is from genome assembly GCA_003942145.1 of Platysternon megacephalum. Lineage (NCBI taxonomy): Eukaryota > Metazoa > Chordata > Testudines > Platysternidae > Platysternon > Platysternon megacephalum. Next base: position 3,323,027 of record QXTE01000088.1, read on the forward strand.
GGTAGGTAAACAATGCCACGGGAAACTGTAGTCAACTAACACCCTCCTTCACCTGCTTATCACCCAGGGAACTGAGTGCCTGCATGGCACTCACAGAGACACTTCTGTGGACTCAAGCGGAAGGTAAGAGCACAGTACAGAGCTACCAACTCCCTTCTCCTCAGCATGGATTCACTGCTCTGCACTGGCCTACGTGCACAGAAGCAAAGGGAAGCATTTGCGCCATGGTGCTAAGCTAGCTTTAATAACAAAACAAGTGCAACAGGCAAGTTAGCCCATCAAGTGCCCAATACTTTGAAAATAAATGTCAGAAATATTTAATGTTGCACAGTAACAGCCCCACCTGCACAGCAACCATTTTTAAAAGAAACATGATACAGTGTTTACAATGCCACCCAACATCCTTGCCTTTTGTTGGGGGAGTGTGGCAGGGGGTAGAAGATATGTTGTGCAGTGCAGTATTTGGGGCCAAGTCAGTATGAAATAATTTCATAATTAACTACGTCGAGGCATTGCAGTCCTATTTGTGTCAGAAATAAATGTTTAAAGGTGTGGGTAAATAGGGATTTAGGGCCTGATGCAATACTTGCTGAAGTCCACAGCAGCCGTGTCACTGGCTTGGAATACTTCCAATGTACTGAGTTTTAATGCACTTCTTTAAAATTTTCTAAATGCATATATTTATGCAGTGCACCAACAATGCTCCCAAAAGAGAGACAAATCATGTCTAACTATTGCAGTACAGATGATATATGAACTGTCTCTTGTAATGCCTTCGATGGATTAAGGGCACAGTTAAAGCCTTATCTTTGAATTTCATGGCTTTTAGCAGTTGAACCTTATTTTAACATAGCATGTTCTTGTGTGCGTCATGTGTGTCTGAATTAATCATTGCATTTCAAAAGAGGGTGCGGGTGGACCCTGGGGATCTGCAACTGGGAATGTAAAAAGGAAAAAATAATAATTTTTGAAATGTATTTCTGGAATCATGGCTCCAAAGGAAAATGGTGAAAACAAAAATAAATAAATAATACTTAGGCCTTAAATAGCATTTATAATTTTCAAAGGGTTATACAAACTTAGACCCAATAGTCTTCATCGATTAAGAGATGTAATAGGAAACCTATAACCATAATTATAGGGGAACACTGCTGCTGGGAGCTGCCAGTAGAGGGGGACCCTGGAGCTCCGAGCTCCCCTGGGTGGTGGGGGGTCTCTGGAGCTCCCAGCCCGCCCGTAGCTGCCCATGCTCCCCATATTGTCATGGATATTTTTAATAAAAGTCAGGGACAGGTCACGGGCTTCCATGAATTTTTCATTATTGCCCGTGACCTGTCCGTGACTTTTACTAAAAATATCAGTGACAAAATCTTAGCCTTACTTATAATTTACAGTGATGTGGATGTGCATGGGGGGATGGGGGCCGGGACTCGCACTGCTTATCATAGTGGCTAGTATATCTTTCCCATCCTCTGGATAGATTTGCTCGTTAATTTCTTTTTCCCCAGTCTAACCTCACATGATCAATATAGCCCTGCAGTTCTGTAGAAAAAAAAAATGCATGCAGGGTACTGTCTGTATTGAATTATCAAGTGAACTATTTTAGGAAAGATGAGTCATATGGGATGAACTAGAAAAATACATATAGCCGGTATCAGAACAATGGCTGGGGTTTTAAAAAAAGAGTTAGACAACTAATTCCCTTAGGCCCTCTTTTAAAAATCCCAAACATGTATACTCACTGTAACTCAATTTCTACGGTCTCATCTACTGTATTCCCTTATCTTTTATATTGTCTCCATCTATTTTAAAACTTTTGAATGAAAATATCTTGTATGGTCAACAACTTTATCTTTAATGAAAAAGTGCATCAGTTCTAAAGCTTTTGCCCATCTACACAAAAATCTATTTCAAAATGTGTTTACCCATCCATATTAGATCAAAACTATTGAAGTTAGGTTACTGCACATAATTTATACTAGGTTTTAATGCTATACTATAAATAGTGTCCTGTGTTTCTTTAGTGCAAAAAATTGTAAGATCTCCCACTGAAGTTACTGGAACAATTCATACCCATAAAATTATTCATGTGCTTAAGTGTATCCAGGTTTAGGTCCTTTATTTTTAATTAAAATTAGAACATAGACCTTCATTGTGTGTGCCATTGTCCTAGTGGGCAGATGCCCCTTAAATATGACCTGATGAAGTCTGCCATTGGTAATTTTAAAATCAAGATTGGATGTTTTTCTAAAAGATATGTTCTAGTTCAAACAGGAATTAATTCAGAGAAGTTCTATGGCTTGTGTTATGCAGGATGTCAGACTAGATCAGGGGTGGGCAAACTATGGCCAATGGGGAACTGCGGCCAATGGGAGCTTCGGGGGAAGTACCCGCAGTCGAGGGCAGCACGTGGAGCCCTCTACCCCCCACCCCCAGGGGCTGCAGGGACGTGGTGCCGGTCGCTTCTGGGAACGGCGCAGGGCCAAGGCAGGCAGGCAGGGAGCCTGACTTAGCCCTGCTGCATGCTGCTGCCACCCTGGAGCCGCTCCAGGTAAGTGGCGCCAGGCTGGAGCCCGCACCCCAAACCCCTCCTGCACTCTGCACCCCAACCCCCTGCCCTGAGCCCCCTGCTGCACCCTGCACTCCTCCTGCATCCCAACCCCCTGAGCCCCCTGCCGCACCCCTCCTGTACCCCAACCCCCTGCCCTGAGCCCCGCACCCCTCCTGCACCCCATACCCCAACCCCCTGCTGCACCCCAACCCCCTGAGCCCCCACCCCGTGCCCTCAGCCCCCTGCTGCACCCCTCCTGCACCCCAACCCACTGCCCTGAGCCTCCTGCTGCACCCTGCACCCTCCTGCACTCCAACCCCTTGCCCTGAGCCCCTTTCTGCACACCGCACTCCCTCCCGCACCCCAATCCCCTGCCCCAGCCCAACATTCATGGCCCTGCATGCAATTTCTCCACGCAGATGTGGCCCTCCAGCCAAAAAGTTTGCCCACCCTTGGACTAGATGATCAGTGGTCTCCTCTAGCCTTATAATCTATGAAACTATAAAAGTTTACTTTTTTTACATATTCACATTTACTGGATCTGCATTTTTTGTCTGCATGTATGTATATAGCAGTCTGGGTTTTTTTGTATTGCTCTCCTCTCAATTGCCAAAAATGGCTGATAAGACAGACCTGTGTAGATTATTGCATCCAAAATGGATTTTTCAAGATGACATGAGGAAAAGATCCTCTAAATTCTGAGGATAAAATATGAAATGTTGCAGATGCAAAGATAAGTGAAATGAACTAGGCAAAAAGTACGGGTTCCTTTTAAAACAGTTTTACCTTGCTTAAAATCTAGAAACTAACACTCTGATCATGCAAACATTTATATGCATGATTAAGTTTAAGATTACTCATGTGGCCGCATCTACGTAAGTGTTTGCAGAATCTGGGTCTAATTCCCAGCATGTAAGCCACTTCTGTTTTCACACCAGAATTTGGAAGAAAAATAAATGGTTCAAGTAAGTCACTCAGAGCACACCACATTTTCAGGGCATTAGATGAACACTAACCAATTTAATATTTTAATCAAAATTTCACTGAAATGCCTTGTCTCGTGCCCCAACATCCCCCAAACAAGAGAGCATTTATTTGTAAAAATCAACATCCCTGTTCCACTGAAGCACATCTCTTAAATCTTATGAGACCTCTAGTCAACAGTAACTCCCGCCACTTCACCTGAAGTGCTTTTCATCCCTTATCTCTACTAAAACGTAGTATCCCTTGCACAATATTTTTCCTGACATCCATGTCAAAGACTAGTGTTTCTGAGCCTCCTTGAGAGAAATGAAACCTTCAAAACATACACTTCAAAAATGCTGTCACCAAGACTTTTCATGCAGCTGTTAGATGTACTTGCTATGGGATTTATGTTCTCCGCTAGCTGATCATAGGTGCTGTAAACGGCACACTCTGGGCAGGACAGACCTCAAAAGGATCTTGAAGGGCCAAATGACTAACTATAAACTTTGGACAACATGGTGCTTTGACCCATGTCCCTCCTGGCTGAAATCAATGGAAAAAGTACTAGCTGGGTTATTGGTGGGGACTGTCCCTGCCTTCATGGACACGATCTTGTCTTCCCTCTCTCTCTGTGTACAGCAGGCTTAACTTCCTTGACGTGCACTGTTACAGCTGCGTAAGAGAGAAGAGAAGAAAAGAAGGCCACATCTCTTTTGTATTTCATCTGTGTCCAGATCTATTTCCTATCCTTGTTGAAGAAGGCAATCAACGGGAAACCACACCAAGAAGGGATGGAAGAGATTGTGATATCTGACAGCGTGTATTATCCCACCCCCCCTTGGAAGTAAAAATGGTAACTTTGAAGTGCAAGCAGGATTTTAAAACATCAAATTGACAACGTAGGGAAAATATAATGTTAAAACTCACGCAGCAGTATTGGCTTTGCCAGTTCAGCAGCATGCTTAATTTAGTATATCCTAAGGGTCCAATTTTCAAAAATGCTGAGAACCTACAACTCCCACTGAGGTCAGCGTGAGATGCAGGTGCTCAATCCTCTAATCCCATTGTTCAGGGCCTGCAATTGTTAAGCAATGCCTGTTGGCCAAAACACTTCCAAGTACATTCATAAAAACCACTATGAAAACATATTAAAAAAATAAAGTGAATCCAGTTCTGTTCTCAGTTCCAAAGGTGCACCTCCTATTAATTGTTAACCCATGGAACAAAGCAGAATATGGCTAAGAGATCTCTTCCATGACCGTCCAGTACTCTCAGTGCCACCAAGCAGATAAAGAACTCCAATGGTGCAAGAGAAAACTGAAGACCTTTTTCTCTCCAGTGCAGTTTCTCTGAAAGGCCGGTTCAGTGATTGTCACTCAGCTATTTGAGAAAGGTACAGTATGCCATTCCTACCCAAGTAAAAACCTGTGCTTCTGCATGTTTTTACTGTGGTTCCTGCTGTTGAAGAAAGCAATCCCGTTCATCAGTAGGAATCCCCCTTACTATTTGATTAAGGAGCCATCAATAAGTAATAAGCCTGAATCCTGCACCATGGCTGCCATTACCCAGTGCCTGTGATCAGTTACTGCCACCTTAGTCGTACTACTAGCAGTATGCTATAAACCTTCATAGTTCTTCCTTCACTTGCAAGCACAGACAGCTTTGATATCTGCTGCTGCAACAAAGAACCAAATCCTAATTAACAGAGACTACAATCCCCGTATGACACATACTTAGAAGGAAATACTGCTAACGTTCAGTTATCCTGGAGCCAATGAAATAAAACTGCTCTGTGTTGTAGTTCTCAGGATGGTGAAAAAGCCCAGAAGTTTATGAGCAGCTGTGTCAAAGCTTCAAGAGCTCTGTTTTTAGTTTTCACACAGTTTATCAGCAGCTGTTCAACAGTTCCATGGTAAAGTGTAAAGTAACGGAACAGCATGTGAAGGGGAGATTGAAGATGAGGAACCAGAGGGAAAAAAAATCAACCACAACTACAGTAACAGTATTACTTTTGCAATAGTGGTCCCTCTGTGACAGCTGTGTTCTTTTGATGTACAAAACCAAACTCACTTGGCTTTTTCCTCACAGTTGGAAAATGGTTGAATTTAAAGGAAAATCAAGAGGGAATCCCGCATAGTGCACAGCATTGGTGATAGGATAATAATATCAATCGCTAATTCAAATCCAGCCCAGCCCAGGTTTTAGTTAGCAGAAACTGGCTGGTATTTGGTGGCTTATGTGAAATGAGTTTTGTGGCCTCAGGCCAGTTTCCCATTGACAGGAGTATATATGACAAAACCACTACACCACTTATTGTTTTGTTGGCACTTTAATCATAAGCCTAGGACTGACTGGTCACAGAAACAGAACTAACCTCTCATTGGTACAGGTGGCCCCTTTAGGTTGGGGCTGAGGCACATTGGCAGAGTAGCAAAGAGAAGGTTCCCTCCTCTAGTCACTTAAAAAATACTTTGGTTTCTAAGGGCTTGTCTTTACTATGGAGCTAAATCGGCAATGCTGCAATCGATGCAGCGGCATCAATTTAGCGGGTCTAGTGAAGACACGCTCAATCGATGGGAGACCGCTCTCCCATTGATTTCTGTACTCCACCTCAATGAGAGGTGGAAGCAATGTCAACGGGAGAGCTTCTCCTGTTGACATAGTGTAGCCTGGACCCCGCGGTAAGTAGATCTAAGCTACGTTGACTTGAGTTATGCTACTAATGTAACTCAAATTGCGTAGCTTATATTGACTGGCAGCAGTAGTATAGACCAGTGGTTCTCAAAGCCGGTCCGCTGCTTGTTCAGGGAAAGCCCCTGGCGGGCCAGGCCGGTTTGTTTACCTGCTGCATCCGCAGGTTCGGCCAATCGTGGCTCCCACTGGCCGCAGTTCGCTGCTCCAGGCCAATGGGGGCTGCGGGAAGGGCGGCCAGCACATCCCTCGTCCCGCACCGCTTCCCGCAGCCCCCATTGGCCTGGGATGGCGAACCGCGGCCAGTGGGAGCCGCGATCGGCCGAACCTGCGGACGCGGCCAGTAAACAAACCAGCCTGGCCCGCCAGGGGCTTTCCCTGAACAAGCGGCGGACCGGCTTTGAGAACCACTGGTGTAGATAGACCTTCCCTAAGTCAGTCCATCAGAATTTACAAACACTGAATTCAATGGAGTGATGGCTATTTACACTAGTGGTGCACCTCCCCCTGCTGAGCTGGTTGCTCATCTGACCTCCAGATGCTCTCCCCATCACTACCCAGAAGTCCAGGAAATCTGAGTGAGAGCTCCATTTCAATGCTGTAGGTGACGGTTTCTTGAGTGCCTTTAGCATGCTCAATATTTAACAAAATAAAGAAGATAAGGTCCCCAACCGAAGAAGCTTACCTTGTAAACTGGACAGACTATACAATTCAGACACATTATGCACCTGATTATCAGAATATCTTCTACTATCAGAATGGTGCAGCTATTTCATGGATTTGCATGCTCTTCCTTCTTTGGTGGATTTACTATAAAAGGCTTCATGGAATATTTTTTTTAATAATGAATTTGAATAAGATGATGGGACATTTCCAGTATAAAGGGGAAGCATGGAAGAAAAATCATAAAGACTGGAGAAGGAGAAGGAATCATTATGGAGGTAAGTCATAAGTGGAGAGTAGAGCACAGGAGCAGGAAAACAGCCAGATACCTTCTAACAGATTTGAATAACTCAATGAATGTCTGTCCCTCCTTCCAAAGGACAATAAAAAAAATCTTTGCTGAAAGGTTTCTCTTTCTTTGAAAATTCAAGCTCCTTGAAAGTCTGTCCTTCATATTTCCCTAGTGACATATTAAAATGTGTCATTCTGTCACAGCGGTTTTACATTGCGCTGCTGTTCACATGCCTAATGGAACCTGCTGTGATGCATTTTGACATGACATGTCACCCAGAAAATTTGATAAAAATGTTTGCTCTTGCTTGCAGTTCCTTGGGAGGTGAGGAAGCAGAAAAGATGGGCCCTGTTATTGATGGATAGATTTGAAATAAGTATTAGCCCAGCAGTCACTATGGTTGTTAATCTCTAGATAGAATTACTAGAGAAAGGCAAGAATTTTTCCAGTAATGAGTGGAAGTATATACCTGCTTGCATTCAATGTCTGACATATTTCAGAAATGTCTTGTCTCTAAAAATATGTTTTCAGGGTTAGCTCAGAGAACTGAAATTAGATCTATATTACTGATCTATATTATCAGAAGAGCTACTGTGCACTCTTCAACAGGACTGGAGTAGAATTGTATTTGATAGAAGTACTTCTATCAGCTAGAGTTATTATTTGCACTTCAACATTTGCCTTTAAAGCTGAAAGTAAACAAGTTTTTTCAGGGTTTGGGGAAGACAGAGCAGAACAGGCAGGTAGGAGGCTACAGAGCGTCTTTTGACCAGCTCAGAGAATTAAGTTCAGTTAACCAGGCCAGTCTGGAAGTTCATCGAAGCAAGTGAGTGGCCAGCCCCAGCAGCTCCCTATTTTTCATCTTTCCAGTCAAAAGAAAAGAGAAGAGGAGGGGGGAAAAACACAAAAGGGGGAGAACAGACAAATATGATCAGAGCTTTTCACAGTCACTGACATGGTGCTGGGATGCCCTATCATGCTTGCCACAAGTTAAAATAATGATGAGAATTGAAATTGGCCTAAGTAAATTTTTGTGAGGAGCAAAGAACGGAATCCATTTCAGAAAATTGCTCCTCCATTAAGGGGTGGATACTGCCAGGGAAACTCATCTCTTCCTCTCTACATATTTGGCAACTGAACCAAGACCAGGTTGATGCATTTCTAAGCTAAAATGACTAATTCACAATAGTTAAAAGTTACAGTCACCATTAACCAGAAATGGCCTCATTTCTACTTTACATAATATGTTGTTCCATTACTTGCTGCACGGTGGAGATCCGTAGCCTATGGCTACAGTAGACTAATTATAAAGCTCGATGTAGATTGTAATGAAAAGTTAAAACAAACCGTTGTACTTCTCCAGGGGCAAGCACATTTTCACCTTGCCTCAATTGTTCACAACCCCTGTTAATAAAATGAGTGGGAAATTAAATTCTAGCCTCAAAGAGATTTTTATTAAGCTAAATAATGTGAAACTAATTTTGGATCTGTTGGGCACTGGGTTTCAATAGACATAGGACAAATAACCCTGGATGCCCAGTTGCTTTGTTTTATGTTGTTTTTACAGTTTCCTGCAAGCATCAGGAAATGTGTGTAAGCAGCAACACAGTTATTGGCCCAAATTTTCAAGAGCATGTATGCAAGAGAATCTACATACTCTTTCTGCACTTCCTTCCTATGAGTGCAAACAGAGACATATCACTGTGTTTATGCAACTCTGACTTGCATATTTGGAAAGCCCAATGGGAAACAGAGCCGTGATCTGTATTTCTGAAATAAACTGGTTCTCTTTGTACACACCTTATTGTTTGTAGAAAAGAATGGGCCTAGTTTTTCCTTCTCATGTAATTTATTTATTATTTAGTCGGCCAGGATGCAGTTTTTCTATCTCTTCATTAAAAGTCAGACTCAGATGTCCACTATTCTGACTGATGCTTTGAAATGTTCCTCAATAGAGAGTCCTTTCTAACCACATGCCCATTGACCTGCATTGAAATGGAATATGTACACATTAGAAGAGCAGGACTGGGATCCAATAACAGTTCCCTGTGGCTCTGCCCCTGCACCAAGCCCCACCCCTTTGCCAAGGCATTACTCTGCTTAGGATGGTGGCAAACCACACAATAACAGTCTGTTGGGCTGGTGAAGAGGCCACTAGTACTCCTCTTTGGGCAGACTGTGGCTCCTTGCCCCCGCAGGCTATTGCTCCCTCTCTACCAGTGGGTTCAGACCCATCCCAGAGAAGGAAATATTCAGGCCCCTCCCACACTGGATCAAAGCTGAGTGTGGAGACTCCTGATAATGGGTTGGTGGCAGCAAGGGACCTTTCACACAGGGTCTTCTGCTGGGGTGGTGTTGGCAAGGTCCCTGCAGAGCAGCAGGTTTTAGAGTTAATAACTCATTGTGATGCATGGGGCAAGTGAGTTATGGTTTCAGGATATCTGCAGATACCACTGTATCAGTTACACTAGAGTCACAATTTTGAAGTTTACTTAGCATTCATAATGGCTAGAAGCAGCTTTCATTTAAACCAAAGCTTAGACCATATGACAAAGAGCTAGGGCTCTAGGCATAGGTCTATAGTAGCTAATGCCTTAAATAAACCACCACCAGAACCAAATTAAGTATGAATCTCTCACTCTACACCCAAGAAAATCTCTCATAGTGTTCAAAGGAAGTTTGCCTCAATAAGTAATTACGGACCAGTTCCTTAAAATGGTCCATTTAATATCTAAAATTAAGTGTAAGCTCTTAATTAAACCTAACATCAATAAAAATGCTGTTATATATTATTTAAAGAAAAAAAAATCAGTGGAAATGGATTTTAAAGGAATAAGATTCCTGCTCAAAGACTGTCCATAAGGAAGAGAGACATTCACTGGCCTATTTTCACTAAGGGAAAAGCAAATAGTAAACAAGCCACAGAGAGAGTTAAGCATAAATGAGATTTTTACAGTTATTTCCATTCTACTCATGTAGAATGTTCTCAATCACACAGTTGTGGAAGCTGTTTGAATATTGACCCACAAATGTCTTACCACCATTTTCTAGAACCATAATTGTGTATCTACTCTGCTGCTGCTTCTGAATGGAGGGCACTTCTTTTAGTGACACACCTAGCAGAAGAAAATACTTCAGGTACTTGTATGGCCCTGTATCACCATAGTCTCTCAGCCCCTCACAATCTTTAGTGTATTTATCCTCACAACACTCCTGTGAAGGAGGAAAGTGCTATTATTCCCGTTTTACAGAGGGGAAACTGAGGCACAGAGAGACTAACGGTATGCCTACACTGCATTTTAAAACCCACGGCAGTGAGGCTCAGAGCTCAGGTCAACAGACTTGGATTTACGCTATGGCGCTAAAAACAGCTGTGTGGACTTTGCAGCTCAGGCTCTGAGGCCTGGCTTCAGAGCCCAAATTCACTCCAGCCTGAGCCTGAACATCTACATAGCTGTTTTTAGTGCTGCAGCACGAGCCAGAGTCTGTCGACCTGGGCTCTGAGCCGCACTGCTGCAGGTTTTAAAATGCAATGTCGACATACTTGTAGTGACCTAACCACCCAAGATCACCCAGGATGTTGGTGAGTGAACTGGGCCCAGCTCTCCCAAATCCTACGTTAGGGCCCTGACCACTTGACCATCCTTCCTCTCTTTATAATAAGTGATATTCTTGTGAACTGGATTGTCTTTGTGAGGGTGGGGGGCAGATTTGACACAAAACACTGACAATGATTTTGACTAGAAGGGACTGAAGTTAGCAAAGGTAGGGAATGCTCAGCTGACCTGCAAGCAGTCTTAGCCCAGCAAACTTGCGCCTTACTCACAGGGATTCCACCTTCTGTTTTGGAATACCAGCTACGGTGGCCACAGTACTCATCTCCTGAGCAGGCTTGCCGTGGTAATTCTAGCTGTGAGTTTAGCTCAAGTGGGATTATACTGCTACAGCAGTAGCAGTTACAGATAGTGATGTACCTATAACAGAGACTCCCTCCTCCTCTGGCTGTGATTAATTTAAAGCCTTTTGCTGCTATAGATTTAGCATGTGTGGTTTCCCCAAAAAGAACCCATCTGTAATTGATTCTGTGGAAATGCAGCTGGATGCCAGGGCTGAAGAATGTAGACACAGGTTGGGTAGAATTTGAGACAGCATAAGAATATAGACGGCATGTAAGAATTCATAACAGCTGATATTAAGAGCATCAGAGGGGAAGCCATCTGCAATGTACAACAAATTTTCAGGACCTACAAAACCCAGGAACTATATATGCTATATTTTCTTGAGCACTATTTGCACATATAGGGATATAGAGCATACCAGGGACAAGAACCACCCAAGAGGTTTTTAAATCAGAAATGTGCCCATCAGCGTCCATCTAACACCCCTCCTCCAAATACAAGAGAAGACACCCTCCCCAATCAGTTCATGAAGCGGGTGCAGAGTCAGCACAGGCCCCCAGCCACACCACACACCCTTCACATCTCAAGGATCAGCTACAGAGCTTCAGTTCCTATTGCACCAGGGCTGCACATTCTCCAGTCCTGTTCCCTGCACTGGTCCGGCTGTCTGGGGCACCTCTGACACTACAGAGGAGGGGACAAGATTTGCCTCTTCTTGTAGTTTTAGTGTAGTCAACCAAGACAGACACCTTCCGGGCTGGAAAGTTTGAAATTTTAGACAAATCAGCTCTTCCCACTCCACCCTCCGCCCCACGTGGATTTGCCAGAGCTGAAGAGAAAACAGAGAGAGACTCTCTGCAGAATTGCTATGATTATTGAACAAATAATGGAAATTATCACTGACACTCCCATTTTCTACTGAAAATGTATGTAGAATTACTGGCTCTACTGCAGTGCTAACCAATATTTCTGGACTGACTGACAAATAACAACATTAGGACAGGAAGATCTCTAGTTTTGATTGTGGTGTTAAAAGATGAGGCAGTGACCAAGGTTCCAATCCTGTAATCAGATCATAGAATCATAGAAGATTAGGGTGGGAAGAGACCTCAGGAGGTTATCTAGTCCAACCCCCTGCTGAAAGCAGGACCAACCCCAACTAAATCATCCCAGACAGGGCTTTGTCAAGCCAGGCCTTAAAAACCTCTAAGGATGGAGATTCCACCACCTCCCTAGGTAACCCATTCCCGTGCTTCACCACCCTCCTAGTGAAATAGTTTTTTCCTAATATCCAACCTAGACCTCCCCAATGCAACTTGAGACCATTGCTCCTGGTTCTGTCATCTGTCACCACTGAGAACAGCCTAGCTCCATCCTCTTTGGAACCCCCCTTCAGGTAGTTGAAGGCTGCTATCAAATCCCCCCTCACTCTTCTCTTCTGCAGACTAAATGAGCCAAATTCCCTCAGCCTCTCCTCATGAGTCATGTGCCCCCGCCCCTAATCATTTTTGTTGCCCTCTGCTGGACTCTCTCCAATTTGTCCACATCCCTCCTGTAGTGGGGGTGTGTGTGCAAAACTGGACACAATACTCCAGATGTGGCCTCACCAGTGCCAAATAGAAGGGAATAATCACTTCTCGTGATCTGCTGGCAATGCTCCTACTAATGCAGCCCAATATGCTGTTAGCCTTCTTGGCAACAAGGACACACTGTTGACTCATATCCAGCTTCTCGTCCACTGTGATCCCCAGGTCCTTTTCTGCAGAACTGCCGCTTAGCCAGTCGGTCCCCAGCCTGTAGCGGTGCATGGGATTCTTCTGTCCTAAGTGCAGGACTCTGCACTTGTCCTTGTTGAACCTCATCAGATTTCTTTTGGCCCAATTGTCCAATTTGTCACTGTGGACCCTATCCCTACCCTCCAGCGTATCTACCTCTCCCCTCAGCTTAGTGTCATCCGTGAACTTGCTGAGGGTGCCATCCATCTCATCATCCAGATCATTAATGAAGATGTTGAACAAAACCAGCCCCAAGATTGACCCCTGGGGCACTCCGCTTGAACTGGCTGCCAACTAGACATCGAGCCGTTGATCACTACCCATTGAGCCTGATGATCTAGCCAGCTTTCTATCCACCTTATAGTTCATTCATCCAATCCATACTTTTTTAATTTGCTGGCAAGAATACTGTGGGAGACCGTATCAAAAGCTTTGCTAAAGTCAAGGTATATCATGTCCACTGCTTTCGCCATATCCACAGAGCCAGTTATCTCATCATAGAAGGCAATCAGGTTGGTCAGGCATGACTTGCCCTTGGTGAATCCACACAATGAACCTGTTCACCTTTGTAGCACAGACCACCACCCATCCCAGCTCCCACACCGATCTGACTACAGGACTGGGAGACTATGCTAGGATTCTTTAAGGCCTGGATCCACTACAGCACTGAAGCACATCCTTAACTTTAAACTTGAGCATGGTTCTATTGACTTCATTGGGTGCTTAGATGGTTTGAGATGCAAAAGAGGATTTTCTCAAATTCAGGCCTCCACTGAAGTACTTTATCCTGTTTTGTATGCTTCTGCATGTAGTAAAATGTTTGTTTGACAATGCAAGAAAATTCCAGGACTCAAAACTTGCTGAGTTACAGAAAAATTAACATGGCTCTGATAATCACCTTGCAAAAAAATACAGGATCGAGGCACACTGGTTAACCAGTGCAGAGGAAGCTTGCCTTACTGCTACCTATACTGTACCTGGTCCCATGCCGGCAAAGATTTATACACGAGTAGTCCCATTAAAGCCAATACGTTTTTGCAGGATCTGGCTCCTCTTGTGTGGATGAACAGAGGGCTTAATTCTTTGTCGCTGTCAATCTGGCACCATTCATGAGGATGCCCTCAGGAAATGAATGGTAAAAGAATATTTCTTCTGAACACATTTATAAAACTAAAATAAAATCCTTACTACAATAATAACTAACTAATAACTGAATGGTGCATTCCCATTTATTAGAAGAAATGATGAAGAGCATTAAATCCTAAAATGCCATCACCAGTGCTGGTTTGAATCTCACTGCCTGGGGTAATTTCCAGGATCTATGCCACTTTCAGTTTCTCTAATATGATCCTATTTTTTCATACTTTCTCCGACAATAGAAGAATTTCCCTGAAAAGAACAAATGTCTCCCTTTAAGTATACAAGAGTGGATGAACCTTGCTCCAAGGCATTAACAGAGACATGGGGATGAATACAATATGTTTCAGCTATTTTCTACCACTAGATTTTTCCAAGTCTGTTTTTAAACAAGAAATATGAACAACTGCAGACTAACAGCATAGAGGGGAAAGCAAAACAATATAATATTGTCTGGCAATATAAAAAAAGCCAAATGTAATTATAATTCTGAAAAGAATTCATCAGCAGCTAGGCATTCAGCCTGCTTAGACTGTTAGAAGAATACGTTGCTGTGATGGAGTCCACTCACCACAGCAGCACCTCCTGCTGGCCATTCTGGGGATTAGCTCTGCCAATCCCTGGTACGCCCTCTCCTGTGGTGCCTCTCCCATCATCTTCTCCACCTACGGACCTGTCTCAGTCCAGGAACCACTGTTCATATTTCCCCCTTCCAGGATACAGTCCATTATTCCAGCCACTTCCCCAGTGGCTAATGGGGGATGGGGGGTGAACCTGGACCCACCCACTACTCCAGGTCCTGACTCAGGGACCCTGTAGATAGCAGTCTCCTGCTTCGTCTCTTTAATTTCTCTCAATGCTGCTTCAATTCCCTGGGTCATTTCCCCGTGACCCCCGCACATTTTTCACCCTTTCCTCAGGGCTTTCAGCTACCCAGTCCCAGCAGCCAGCCAGCCAGGAGCTCCCTCTTGCTCCCCCAGTCCCTGCCAGCAGCTGCTCTGTCCAAGGTACTACAGTTCCCTGAGTCTGCTAGGAACACAGGCCTAACTCCTTGAGCTCCCAGCAGCAACTGACCCTGCTCTGCTCTGCTCCTCCTCTTATATGGGCCTGTGGAGCCCAGATTGGCTGCTCACTGCAGCTCTTCTCTAATTGGCTGTGACATGGGTGGTTGACTGTGCCTTGTGTAAAGTAGTACTACTGTTTCTTTGTCTTAAATCTGCTGCCTATTCATTTTGTTGGATGATCCCTGCATTATGCGAAGGGGAAATAACACTTCCCCATTCACTTTCTGCACATTAATCATGATTTTATAGACCTGGATCATATCCCACCTTAGTCATCTCTTTTCTAAACTGAACAGTCTCAGTCTTTTTAATCTATCTTCATATGGAAGCTGTTCCATACCCCTCATCATTTTCATTGCCCTTCTCTGTACCTTTCCAATTCTAATATATCTTTTTTTTAGATGAGGTGACTAGAACTGCATGCAGTATTCAAGGTGTGTGTGTGTAACATGGATTTATATAGTGGTATTAGGATATTTTCTGTTTTATTAGCTATCCCTTTCCTAGTGGTTCCTAAAATTCTGTTCGATTTTTTGACTATCACTGCACGTTAAGCAGATGTTTTCAGAGAACTATCCACAATGACTCCAAGATCTCTTTCTTGAGTCGTAACAGCTAATGTGGAACCCATTGTTTTGCATATATAGTTGGGATTATTTCCCCCTCGTTTACATTACTTTGCATTTATCAACACTGAATTTCATCTACCATTTTGTTGCCCAGTCACCCAGTTTTGTGAGATCCTATTGTAACTCTTCACAATCAACTTTGGACTTAACTATCTTGAGTAATTTAGTATCCTTTGCAAACTTTGCATCCTCACTGTTTACCCCCTTTTCCAAATCATTTATGAATATGTTGAACTGCACCAGTCCCAGTACAGACCCTTAGGGGACCCTGGTATTACCTCTTACCATTGTGAAAACTGACCATTTATTCCTACCCAGTGTTTTCTATTTTTTAACCAGTTACTGGTCTATCAGGGGACCTTTTATCATGACTGCTTACTTTGCTTATGAGCTTTTGATGTGGGACTTTGTCACAGGCTTTCTGAAAGTCCAAATATACAATATCAACAGGCTCACCCTTGTCCACATGCTTGTTACTGCCCTCAAAGTATTCTTATAGATTGGTGAGGCATGATTTCCCTTTACAAAAGCTGTGTTGACTCTTCCCTAACAGATCATGTTCATCAGTGTGTCTGATAATTCTGTTCTTTACTATAGGTTCAACCAATTTGCCGGGTACTGAAGTTAAGCTTCCTTGCCTGCCTCACAGGGTATTTGTGTGTTTGCTGGTTAGCTAACGTTTGTAAAGGCAGGTGATTGGGGCCTGGTGGGTGTCAGCGAAGAGATGCTCTGAAGCCCACACTTCTTACCTTGGGAATTGAGAAGAGGGGAACATAGCTGGAAAGAAGGGAAGTCTCTCTAACCCCTTCATCTTGGATAGTGGTGGTGGTGAGGATAGGAAGCTTCAGGGCATTTTTTCCTCTCTGTCACCCCATGCAGTGTGAGAGGCCCTAGGCTGAGCCAGAAAAGAGAGAAGAGGGGAGGGATTCTCTTTCTGTCACCCCCTAGGGAGTGTAACCCTTATGGAGATGTCCTGCAGAATTCAGTAATTAAAAAAACCTTTAAATTATTTTAACCTCCTACAGAATTAAAGGAACATCCACATTGTCTTTAATAGCTATTTAATATCCCCACTCTAGAGATCTACAGAATGGTTTTATAAATCTTAGTATTTTCTATTGATTCTGTAGAGGTGTGTTTTTTTTTGTTTTTTTTTAAACAATAACTTCTGAAGAATCCAGTTGAGTTTATCCCTATAAAATTCTCTAGGACTTCCCCCCACAGGAATGGAGCTCTAATGAAGCCACAGGCCTCTCTCTTCACCCTTCTTCCCCTCAGGTATGGGGGAGCCACACGGGAGGATGGGAGAAGCAGGATGGGTGTGGAAGGGAGGGGAGCCTGTTGAGCCTCTTCACCAGGGAGTAAAGCTGTCACATGCTTTGAATCCTTTTAAGAAAATATTGCTAGAAAAACAGCTCACTCAGTATTTGTGCCTCAACCTGAACGAGAACCCCACAGTGTGTCAGTCAGAGTTTGTTGTCCACGCTAGAAACAAGGCTCCAGACACACCATTTGGGAGACAACCCAGAACTTTTACCCCAACCTCGGAAGTTTGGGGAAGAGAAAGAGGTGCAGATAAAACAGTTTGGGTTCATCCCATCTTTAGTCCAGGATATGCTGCACTAGGCTCTTCTAGATTGTTCTGGAGGAGGAGTCAGTGCTTTTGTCAGTACAATAGAGGGGAAAAAAACTCGCACTAAACCTAGTAAAAGGTCAAGGTGGGAGAGTGTCTGACATCTCTCAAGGTTAGTATTTCCATTTAGTCACCTCTACTTCCTACTGAATAACAGGAAGATTTATTTTTTTGCCTTAACAGATTTTTGTGAGGTTGTGGCTGTTGCAACACGCCAGGACTATTCTCCTGACTAAGGGTTTGGAATGGGTCCCATCTGAGGAGTGATTAAAGAGACTAGGACTTTTCAGCTTGGAAAAGAGGAGACTAAGGGGGGATACGATAGAGGTATATAAAATCATGTGTGTGGAGAAAGTGAATAAGGAAAAGTTATTTACTTGTTCCCATAATATAATGACTAGGGGGTCACCAAATGAAATTAATGGGCAG
Organism: Platysternon megacephalum; assembly: GCA_003942145.1. Lineage (NCBI taxonomy): Eukaryota > Metazoa > Chordata > Testudines > Platysternidae > Platysternon > Platysternon megacephalum. Next base: position 3,340,756 of record QXTE01000088.1, read on the forward strand.
CAGGTTTAAAACAAATAAAAGGAAGTTCTTCTTCACACAGCGTACAGTCAACCTGTGGAACTCCTTGCCTGAGGAGGTTGTGAAATACTTTAGGCAAAAGCTTTAGGGCTAGACTTTCAAGAGAGTTCAGCTCCCCATAAGAACAACAGGAGATGCTGGACACTGAGTAANGTAAGGAATGGTGTCCCTAGCCTCTGTTTGTCAGAAGGTGGAGATGGATGGCAGGAGAGAGGTGTCTTGATCATTGCCTGTTAGGTTCACTCCTTCTGGGGCATCTGACATTGGTCACTGTCGGCAGACAGGGTGCTGGGCTGGATGGACCCTTGGTCTGACCCAGTATGGCCATTCTTATGTTGGAGTCAAAAGGGGGACCTCACAAGAGACACAAGGTCTCAAGTACATTTTGGTGTCTGTGCTTTGGAAGGGCTAAAACAGTTATCCCTGACTGCTACAGGGAATGGAAGGTCTTACGGCTCTGCTGCATGCTTCTCCTTTCCTACAGTCCGGCTACACCTCAGCTTTTCTCTTCATTCTTTTGTCTTTGTGGTTGACCCTCATAATTCTCTCTCTCTTTCCAGACTTCCTCTACCTTTTATGCCATATGTCTAGACATTTCTATCTTCTGTGAACATTGTTTCATTTTATTTTTTCTTTCTAAAGTCTATACTTAGTTCAGTTTCCTTCCTTTTCCATTCAATTTTCCCCTTTCTTCTTTTTACTCCTATACTTTTATTCACTCTGCCTTCCCTATTTTCATTAATGGATGTCCACTAATTTCTTCCTTCCCCTTCCTATGACCACCATTCCTCCGCAGCTCCTCTTCTTTCTGCTTCTATTTCAGTCCACTCCCTTCTTTCTGAGTGTCCCACTTACTAGTAGTTTTGGGAAATGTTATACTTAAAATACTTTAGGCAAAAGCTTTAGGGCTAGACTTTCGAGAGAGTTCAGCTCCCCATAAGAACAATAGGAGATGCTGGACACTGAATACTTCTGAAAAACTGGTCACTTCACTTAAATGAGAAACAAGCATGCCTGAAAATGTGGCCCCAATTGTGGATATAGAGCACTCTTGAAAACGTGACCTCAATACCATGTTTACAAGTAAAGTCCCTCCCTCTCCACCCCACCCCCCCAGAAGACTATGGGTAGTAGTGAGGGAGAAAAAAACCTTGAAGGATGATTTGGAGTCAGGGTGCTGATTTATATTACTTAGCACTTCCAGCATAGATTGATTTCCATCTTCAATAATTTGCAAATGTTAATTAACCCCTGAAAATGATAGTGGAAATACATGGACTGTATATGAAACACAGAACACTGGTGTTTACAGGCCTAGAGACTGCAGGGGTCCTAATTTAAATAACTATTTAGACATCCCTGGATGGAAAGCTGAAAGGGAGAGACGTTTTTAAATCATGACTTGTGTAACAGAGAAGTACAGAATTTACTTACAAGGTTTTGCCATTTTAATCATGCTGAGAAAATAGTTTTGATTAAAAAGGGACTATGAAATAAAGGTTTTTCCATTTCTCTTGATTAAGCAGCTTTCTGTAGTGGTTCAAAACTGAACTGTGTGAGGAAGGATAGAGAAAGTGAGATGAGCTGCTTACGAACAAATCATTTCTATCTCTTAGGTACTTCTATGGCCCCCATTACCATAGTATCTGAGCAGCAGGAAAGTGCTGTCATCACCACATCACAGATGAAGGACTAAGGTAGAGAAAAGTGAAATGACTTGCCAAAGGTCCTACAGGAAGTCTATGGCAAAGCAGGGAATAGAACCCAGGTCTTCAAGTCCCAGGTAAGTCCCTAACCACTAGGCCGTCCTTCCTGTCTATAACATACTGTAACCCATAGCTTACACTGCCACACAGCTTAGCTGAATACCATCATCTTGCATAACCGATGCCCTGCCTCTTGTTGCTAATGTAAGAAAATGATCTGTATGCTGTCAATAATTCTGTTTGTCTTTAATATTACAAATATTAGCAAATAAACTGGTAACGCAAACAATGGAGAAACAAACATTGAATTCAAAGCACTAATACTATAAATGGAGAGTGAAGCCAGAGGGATACACTTTCAGGACCTTGAGAAAAATCTTATTTGTCATTCATAGTTTATAAGTTTTTTAAAAAGATATACAAATGGCAAGTTCCTATTCAAATTTTCATTTTGCATTGTAAAAATGTCACTAATCGATAGAATAGATTATAGAATATGGTTAAACACATACCTGTGTCTGGTTGTTATCATTATCATCAATTCCCTAGGTCAAATACGTGCCAGTGCTGCCTAGAACAAAATGCAAAGACAGTCCCTGCCCCAGAGAGCAGTCTTCATTTCAGATGTCACAACAAGTGAGGGTCATAAACAGACAAAGGGGTCAAAGGTTAATGTCAAAAAGACCCCAAAGAAGAAAATCTGACGAGTGGAGATAGGAGATGATCATGGCATTGAAAAGTGATTTGTTCACTGGAACAGAAAGGAAGGAGTAGATTTTAGAATTACCCACCCTTTGTGAAGCACTTTGAGAACAATGGGTGAAGAATGCTGAAAGTGAAATAATATTACTATTAACTAAATATATCCCTAAAGTGAAATTTTGATTAATATTTTACCCTATTTCAATTATTGTAGCATTGTAGTATTTCTTGTAGTGTTTCTCAGATGAGAAGGAAGAGCAACAGCAAAAATATGGGCTGCCAACCTGCTGCTTGGCATCCAACAGAAGTAAAAGCTAGATGGCTTCCAATCTGTGATGTGAGATGATACATAAGGTATTAGAAGATAAAAGCCATAATTTGCTTAAATTGGCAACTCTTTGGGGAAAGGGACAGGTTTTTGTTGTGGTTTTTTTCCTCCTGCATTTCTACAGTGCCTAGCAAAATGGGGTCCTAGTCCACGACTGAAGTGCTTACAACACACAAAAACGCAATTGTAGTTGCAAGATATTCCTTATGAATCCTGTTCACAAACTAATAAGAAAAAAAGTAAAAACACCACCACACATTTTTGGCTAGCGTTCTTTCTTGTGAGTAGTAGAACAGATTGTCTGACAAGACATTACATGAAATACTGCTTAGTACATAACGTTAGTGACACGTACCCACATAAAACATCACCCCCCTCTGTGTATTAATTTATTGACTATACCACTTTGAGGCAGAGTGGATGGAGGAGGGGGAAAATACCAATACATCAGTTCTAATTCTACATTATAACATTAATTTAAATAATTTGATCTCTGATATTAGTTTGTAAATAACATAGCACTTACAGCAAGCTTCTGACTGAAGGTGACTACAAATCATTATTGCAAGGATAATGCAGAGTAAAAATCATTGGTCAGACTACAATAAATAGGCATGAACCTTAAGAAGCTCTGTATAAGCCCCTCGAGCCATTACAAAAAAATCTCATTTGCTTTCAATATAATGCTATAGCTGTCAAAAATAAACGTATGTGGAAATCCTGTGTACATTTAATATGGATGAAACAATAGGGTTTTTTAGAAGCTGAATAGGATTCTTGTAAGTAGGCACCTTCCCCGCTTGCTCTGCAAACACAGTCCACACATTATGTAAAGTCCAAGAGCATCTCTTTCCTGAGGGGTTGGTTTTATTAATAAAGAAAACAGCAATATTATATATAAATAAGCTTAAACCTTCTCCCAAAGCTCAGCTGTTTCAAGGTTTCCTCCTACAAGATTGCTCAGCTGACACTCAGAGCATGCCTATACTACAAAATTAAGTCGACGTAACTTACGTCGGCATACAGCTGCTGCAGTAATTACATTGCTTGTGTGTGTCTACACTTGGTTCCTCATATTGGTGGTGCGCATCCTCACCAGGAGTGCTTGTACTAATTGGGGCATTGTGGGACGCCTTCTGAAAGCCAGTAATAGTTGATATAAGCAATGCAGTGTCTACACAGACACTGCGTCGACTTAACTACGCCAACATTGACTCTACGCCTCTCCCACGGAGGTGGAGTTAAGTAGGTGTAGCAGGGCAGTTACATCGGTGGGAGCGAAATTTTAGAGTAGAGACTTACATAGTTCAATGTAAGCTGTCTTGCATCGACCTCACTCTGTAGTGTAGACCAGGCCTAATCCTCTCTTCCTAGAGAGCCACTCCCACCTCCCTTATTTGCAGATAGATTACCAAATAATTTGCCTCTGCAGAACACTCACAGCATCCATAGGCGCTGACTCTGTGGGTGTTCCAGGGCTGGAGCACCCACGGGAAAAAAATAGTGAGTGCTCAGCACCCACTAGTGGCCTTGCCAATCAGCTCCTCCCCCTCCCTCCCAGCACCTCCAGCCCACTGCGATCAGCTGTTCAGCAGCGGGCAGGAGGCACTGGGGGAGAGGGGGTGGAGCAGGGGCAGGAAGAGGCAGGTCAGGGTCAGGCCTTGGGGGAAGGGGTGGAGTTGGGGGCGGGGCATGGGGCAGAGCAGGGATCGAGCATCCCCTGGGAAATGACAAAGTTGGCGCCTGTGGTAGCATGTCTTGGTCTTGCTGGGAAAGGGACTACAAAGGTGGAGTGTTTCAAGGAAACACTGCTGCCCTTCTACAGTTCTACAGAAATTACTTAAAACCTACAGAATTTAATATACCATGATGATCTTTCCTAAAGAATGTTTATCTATCTATCTTACAGAATTCTGTAGCAGGAACATAACTATTAACAACTGTAGGATGGTTAAAAAAATACAATGTACTGGATTTTCAGAATGGTCCTTGGATGCATGAACAGGAATCTCGAGTAGGAGTAGAGAGGTTATTTTACTTCTGTATTTGGAATTGATGCAACCGCTGCTGGAATATCGTGTCCAGTTCTAGTGCCCACAGTTCAAGAAGGATGTTGATAAATTGGAGAAGGTTCAGAGAAGAGCCACAAGAATGATAAAAAGATTAGAAAACCTGCTTTACAGTAGTAGAATCAAGGAGCTCAATCTATTTAGTTTAGCAAAGAGAAGTTTAAGAGGTGACTTGATTACATTCTATAAGTACTTACCTGGGGAACAAATATTTAATAATGGGATCTCTTCAGTCTAGCAGAGAAAGGTATAAAAACAATCCAATGACTGGAAGTTGAAGCGAGACAAATTCTGACTGGAAGTAAGGTGTAAATATTTAACAGTGAGTGTAATTAACCATTGGAACAGCCTATCAGTGGTCAGGGTGGATTCTCCATCACTGACCATTTTAAAATCAAGATTGGATGTTTTTCTAATATATATGCTCTAGGAATTATTTTGGGGAAATTCTGTGGCCTGTGTTATACAGAAGGTTAGATTAGATGATCACAAGCATCCCACTTGGCCCTGGAATCTCTGGATCTATTAACATAATCAGTATTTGCATGTACTTGAATGGTTCAGACTTTGGATGAATATCAGCAGAAACCAAATAGCTTTTGTAGAACCTGGGAACGTTTAGGTTAAAAAAAAAAATCAGTAGAAACCAAAAATGGAGGGCCTTAAATATAGCACAGAATGACATCCCTGCTGCAGAATACTATTGGCCGATTTAAAAATTGTATAGAAAACATCACTCTATAGTAAAAATTCTGTAAATCTCTTCCATATGTCTCAGATTGGTATTAACCAGCCATGGACATCATTAGAACATCACCTGGATCGATCTTCAGCTGTCGTTAAGACTGCGCCGATCACAACTCATCCGCCATTCTTCTTGCATTCTTGCCTTTCTTCTCCACATTCGTCCGAAACGTTTAACAATGTCATCTTCCCATCTTCTTGGAGGCCGACCAGGTGGTCTTTTCTGTTCTCGCGGGTACCACTCAGTAATGATTGCGGTCCACCTATTGTCCATGAACCGTGCTATGTGGCCCACCCATCGTATCTTATTAGATCTGCTTTCCATGACAATATCTTTCACACTGCAGCGTTCTCTAATCATTTCATTTGGGATACGATCCAGAAGGGAAATTCCCAACATAGCTCATTCCATTGCCCTTTTAGCTACCGACAGCCGCTGTTCTTCTCTTCCTCAGTTCCCAGGTTTCACTGCCATACAGCATGGCTGGCAGCACTGTTGAATTGAAGATATTTGTACGTGTGGTCTTGACGATTTTTCCTTTGAGGACGTCCTTGATGGAATTAAACGCACACCATCCTGCCCGAATACTTCGTGAGAGTTCTCCGTTCATGTCTTGGCGCACATTAATTCCTTGGCCCCAATATACGTACTGTTCCACTTCTTCAATTTCTTCTCCTGTTACCGTTATTCAGGCTTTTCTTAAGACAGCTGATCGCATGTATTTTGTTTTGCAATGGTTCATTTTCAGACCAACCTGACTGCTTTTCATGTCGAGTCTTCGTAACATGCTCTGCAGTTGATTGGTGCTTTCGGCAATTAGTACGATGTCGTCCGCAAATCTGAGATGAGATAATCGTTCTCCATTTATATTAACACCACTCCTCCAATTGATCTTGTTCATAACCATTTCAAGGCAAGCGGTAAATAGTTTTGGTGAAATCGTATCTCCTTCCTTTATGCCTTTCTCAATTGGGATGCGGAGGGGAGTTTCGAGGAGAGTAATGTCTGTTGTACATCCAATATTCGCTTCCTTCAACAAACTCATGTACTGCATATTAATGCCCTGCTCTGCAAGCGCCTTTAATATTGCATTGAACTTGATGCTATCAAAGGCCTTTTCATAGTCGACTAAAGCAATGCACAGCGGGAGTTTGTATTCCCTCGCTCTTTCTAGAAGCTGGCTAAGGGTAAATATATGGTCAATCGTGCTGAAAATTCTTCGAAATCCTGCCTGGTCTCTCGGCTGTTGTTCATCCAGACTCTGAGAGTCGGTTCGTTATCACCTTTGTAAAGAGTTTATAGGTCTGAGGGAGCAGGCATATAGGGCGATAGTTCTTAAGATTTGCTCGATCCCCCTTCTTGTACAGCAAGATGGTATTCGACTCCTTCCAGCTTGATGGTATTTTTCCTTCTTCGAGATATCGACTGAACCTTAAAGCAAGGGCCTTCCAAAGTTTTTCGCCTCCTGCGGAAATAATTTCTGACGTTATTCCATCTTTGCCTGGAGCTTTTCCCTTCTTCATCTGGTATAGTGTGCTTTGGACTTCGCTGACGATTATTGGGGGGACGCGTTCTTCTGACTCTTGGAGCGTTGGGAGAGGGACGTTGATTCTTGATTTGAACAGTTCTGTATAGAAGTCCTTGCAGACCTCCTCCATTCCTGCTCTGTCAATTACTGTCTCTCCATCCCTGTTCTTCAATGCTGTTACGCTCAATCTATACTGCACCAATTCCCGCTTGCATGTCCTGAGGCTCTTGCGTGATTCAGCTGTTTTAAGGAGCTTTTCTTTCCGGAAGTTCTCAAAGTCGTCCTTCAGTTTTTGCCATATAAGCTTGCACAGAATGGAGTACTCGAGATTGTTATCTGAGCTCCTTTTCATATTTCTCCGCTTCTCTAACAAGCTTTTCGTTTAGTTCGAGATTCTTCCCTTTGCCTTCTTCATCTTTTCAATTTCAGCTGCTTTTATGCAACGTCTCAGCTTGTCAACAAAGATACTATAGTCCTCATCACACTTTTCCGTCTGGCTCCAGTCAAACCCAGAAATCGCTTTCTTCAGCTTTGCTTCATCGAATGTCTTCGGGCGCTGTTTCCTGTTTGCCATCTGTAAAGCTTTATTTTCCACTACTTCGTCGAAAATCAACTTCGCTCTAAGCAAGCGATGGTCACTGCCGGTGTTGAAGGGCTGCACCACAGAGACGTCTTGAACGATGCGCCTTTTATTGACTAAAATATAGTCTATTTCATTCTTACTCTTCGCGATTGGCGCGATCCATGTCCACCTTTTTGCAATCTTCTTTTTGTACCAGGTATTTGCCACATACAGTTCTTTCGTTTCTCCTTTCATTTCTTTCGCAGCTGTCGTATCTCCCTATGAACTTTTCACCAGCTTTCCCTCACCCGACCTTATCGTTGAAATCTCCCATCATGACAGTGTAAGTGGACTTTTGCGTGAGGGCTCTTTCAAGCTCTTGGTAGAATTCTTCCACTTCTTCGTCCTCACTTGCACTTGTGGGAGCGTAGGCCTGGATGACCTTGAGGATAGCTTTTGACTCCATCTGAAGATGCAGCACACCAATACGTGATGATATTAGCTGGCATGATATGACTTTCGAAACCCAGTCCTTACTGATGATAAATCTGACTCCTCCAACGTTTCTAGCGCCATCTCCCTTTCCGAGCCTCACAGCACTTCCATCCTTCCAGTTGACTTCCAACTCCTTCTTTCGTCGGGTTTCACAGATACCGAGGATATCGCATCTTATCCTTTTCTTCTCCTCCATCAGATGGTTTAACGTTTCCTCCCTCGCCAGCGACCTACAACTGTAAGTAAACACAGCGAGGGTTGTCCTTTTCCATGTTAGCCTAGCACCTGACATTTTTAGCAATCTCTCGTCGCTCAATTTCCACTCCACCACCGAAGAACGGTTTGATGACACGCAGGGAACTAAGACCCATTTACTTGTGTTGTTTTAGCCGTTAACTTTAAGCCATCCCACTGGCTAGGCGGGCAGGCATATGTACCTCCTCAAGCTTAGCTAGCCTTCAACCACTAAGGAGAAGGAAAAANCTGTATTTTAAGAAACAAATTGTGCTTTTAATCTATTCATTCTAGATGTATTATCAAGGGACGGAAATCTTAATCCACAACTTTACATTTCCATAATTACTAAAGACAAAAACTATAAAGAGAGAAATCCAGGAATTTTCCCCTCCGAAGGAATAGCCCATCACCAGTCTCTGTTTGCCATGAGATTTTTTTTTAAATGTTTTTGCCAACAATTATTCCTAGAGTGAATTTCAAGACTCAGGTTGGCCATCTCTATCCCAGAATCAGTGATAAATGATGTCAAGTATCAGAGGGGTAGCCGTGTTAGTCTGGATCTGTAGAAAGCGACAGAGAGTCCTGTGGCACCTTATAGACTAACAGACGTATTGGAGCATAAGCTTTCGTGGGTGAGCTTATGCTCCAATACGTCTGTTAGTCTATAAGGTGCCACAGGACTCTTTGTCGCTTTTTAGTGATAAATGGGTGTCACATCTGAGGAATGGCTCTCTCTCTAGGCAGAGGGAAGGGAGGGCAGAGGATGAAATGTGAGTCAACACCATTTTCATGATTATCTGTCCGCCAGTAATCAAAATGGTTACATGTACCCTGTGGTTTTTGAGAGAAGGAATACTGATATTCCTAGCTAAGTGATGTGCAAAGCATAAACTGATACACAGCAGATTGCAGTATTTTTAAAAGTTCAACCCTGGCCAATATTTCTTCTGGGAAATCTGAGGAGGTAAAGTAACTTTAGATCAGTACATCGTGTTTCAGAAATGGTGGATCCCCAGAACACTTGACTGTGTTCTATCCAGGACTTCCCATTTGGGAAAGGTAAATTCACTTGCTAGATTTTCAAGTATCAGGCATTGTGAATGCTGCCTGAAATAAATACAGTCCCACCAAACAATATAGGCCAAATCATGGTTGCTTCAGCACAGGTGAGCTGAGAGGAAAGCAAGCCCAGGGAGTAGTTCTCTATCCTGCACAGAAAGAAACTAGAGCTGTCTGCAGCAATAGCAGCCGGAGGGAGAGGGGAGTGTCTGGATGGAGCCCTGTCTGCACTGGTGGGGAGGAGGGGGAGAGGGAAGGAAGAATTGTTTACACCTGTTGTACAGGTGTAGCAAGTTCTACTGTCTGGCGCTTTTTTCCCCCAGTGCAGCTGGAGATATTATGCGAGTAAAGTGGCATTTAGGTTTTTCACAGATATCTAGAGAATGTGGGGAACACCATGGGTGTGGTGTGAGGAAAAATTTTCAAAGTTTTGTAGGGTTACTTCAATTCTGCAGAAATTTTGCAAATGCAAAGAGAAAAATGTTCTCTACAATAACTTTTTGTATGACCCAGCTCTCCATAGGAGCCTTCTTTTGAAGCGGCTCTGTGTGCAGAATTGCCACTGATGTCACAAAACCAGAACTTGTTTTGGGTTAAAAAAATCTGAAGTCACCACAGACACCATCACCTTTTCTCAATCTTTGATCACAGGAAACAATTATTCCTTTCTAGCTTTGGCAACAGTTAGTATGGCACTTCCTTGCTTAGATCAATTTGCATTTAATATAGTACTCAACCAACTGCCTTATTTTCAGCTGTGAGTTAATGTCTAAAAACTGTTCATCCTTATTACATTCAGGTGCTAAAGATGGAATCGGCCACCAAACACTAAACTAGTGAAGAGAGACCATCTAAACTTAGGTTTCAGAGTAGCAGCCGTGTTAGTCTATATCCGCAAAAAGAACAGGAGTACTTGTGGCACCTTAGAGACTAACAAATTTATTTGAGCATAAGCTTTCGTGGGCTACAGCTCACTTCATCGGACGCATGAAGCCCACGAAAGCTTATGCTCAAATAAATTTGTTAGTCTCTAAGGTGCCACAAGTACTCCTGTTCTTTTTGCGGATATAGACTAACACGGCTGCTACTCTGAAACCTAAGTTTAGATGGTCTCTCTTCACTAGTTTAGGGTTTGGTGGCCGATTCCATCTTTAGCACCTGAATGTAATAAGGATGAACAGTTTTTAGACATTAACTCACAGCTGAAAATAGGGCAGTTGGTTGAGTACTATATTAAATGCAAATTGATCTAAGCAAGGAAGTGCCATACTAACTGTTGCCAAAGCTAGAAAGGAATAATTGTTTCCTGTGATCAAAGATTGAGAAAAGGTGATGGTGTCTGTGGTGACTTCAGATTTTTTTAACCCAAAACAAGTTCTGGTTTTGTGACATCAGTGGCAATTCTGCACACAGAGCCGCTTCAAAAGAAGGCTCCTATGGAGAGCTGGGTCATACAAAAAGTTATTGTAGAGAACATTTTTCTCTTTGCATTTGCAAAATTTCTGCAGAATTGAAGTAACCCTACAAAACTTTGAAAATTTTTCCTCACACCACACCCATGGTGTTCCCCACATTCTCTAGATATCTGTGAAAAACCTAAATGCCACTTTACTCACATAATATCTCCAGCTGCACTGGGGGAAAAAAGCGCCAGACAGTAGAACTTGCTACACCTGTACAACAGGTGTAAACAATTCTTCCTTCCCTCTCCCCCTCCTCCCCACCAGTGCAGACAGGGCTCCATCCAGACACTCCCCTCTCCCTCCGGCTGCTATTGCTGCAGACAGCTCTAGTTTCTTTCTGTGCAGGATAGAGAACTACTCCCTGGGCTTGCTTTCCTCTCAGCTCACCTGTGCTGAAGCAACCATGATTTGGCCTATATTGTTTGGTGGGACTGTATTTATTTCAGGCAGCATTCACAATGCCTGATACTTGAAAATCTAGCAAGTGAATTTACCTTTCCCAAATGGGAAGTCCTGGATAGAACACAGTCAAGTGTTCTGGGGATCCACCATTTCTGAAACACGATGTACTGATCTAAAGTTACTTTACCTCCTCAGATTTCCCAGAAGAAATATTGGCCAGGGTTGAACTTTTAAAAATACTGCAATCTGCTGTGTATCAGTTTATGCTTTGCACATCACTTAGCTAGGAATATCAGTATTCCTTCTCTCAAAAACCACAGGGTACATGTAACCATTTTGATTACTGGCGGACAGATAATCATGAAAATGGTGTTGACTCACATTTCATCCTCTGCCCTCCCTTCCCTCCGCCTAGAGAGAGAGCCATTCCTCAGATGTGACACCCATTTATCACTAAAAAGCGACAAAGAGTCCTGTGGCACCTTATAGACTAACAGACGTATTGGAGCATAAGCTCACCCACGAAAGCTTATGCTCCAATACGTCTGTTAGTCTATAAGGTGCCACAGGACTCTCTGTCGCTTTCTACAGATCCAGACTAACACGGCTACCCCTCTGATACTTGACATCATTTATCACTGATTCTGGGATAGAGATGGCCAACCTGAGTCTTGAAATTCACTCTAGGAATAATTGTTGGCAAAAACATTTAAAAAAAAATCTCATGGCAAACAGAGACTGGTGATGGGCTATTCCTTCGGAGGGGAAAATTCCTGGATTTCTCTCTTTATAGTTTTTGTCTTTAGTAATTATGGAAATGTAAAGTTGTGGATTAAGATTTCCGTCCCTTGATAATACATCTAGAATGAATAGATTAAAAGCACAATTTGTTTCTTAAAATACAGAATTTGTGATGGTTTTAAAATAGAACATTTTGACTAACCTGGTTTATGAGAAACAGGCCACTCCTTTGCGCCCCTCCCTCTTTTTATAATCTTTTTTTTAATTATTATTTCTCTGTTCCTCTCACTTCTGCTCATCCACTCTTTCCTGCTATTCTTGACTGGAACAACCATGGCTGTTATGATCCTGGAGAATGGTAAAGCTAAGGCTCACTGTACACACCACATGCAAGAGATGAAATTTACCCTTTCGCCCTTGCTTTTTGTAACCCTCCAATAGTGTGACATTCACAGGACTGAGACAGGCACAGGAATACAGCTCTCCAGCTGGCATCCCTCATTTACCTTCCTGATGATCAGTGGACTGTCAGAGTCTGGGATTCAGCATCATTGCTTTTGGGAGGCAGAGCGATTCCCCATTTTCCAGTGGCTAAGGAGACTAAAAGTAGGCAACCATGGGCTGATGAATTTCTCTAGTCTCGCTCCTTTCCCCACATAAATAAAGCTCAAGGATTTGAACCTGCTGAACACTGATGTGGAGAATCTTGTGGCCTGATTCAGAAGTTCTGAGCACCCATAAATCCTGTGGAAGTCAACAGGAGCTGAGGCTGCTCAGCATCTTAGAAATCAGGCTCTTGGGGACCCTCTCCTCAAAGTACCAATGCATCACCTAGAACATTTTCACTCATAAGTATGCCAACATTTTTATGGCTGACTTAGAACAATGCTTCCTCAGCTCTTGTCCCAACGCCCCTACTCTACTTGCACTACATTGACGACATCTGCATCATCTGGACCCATGGAAAAGAAGCCCTTGAGGAATTCCACCATGATTTCAACTATTTCCATCCCACCATCAACCTCAGCCTGGACCAGTCCATACAAGAGATCCACTTCCTGGACACTACAGTGCTAATAAGCGATGGTCCGATAAACACCACCCTATACCGGAAACCTACTGACCGCTATACTTACCTACATGCCTCCAGCTTTCATCAGACCATATCACACGATCCATTGTCTACAGCCAAGCTCTAAGATACAACCGCATTTGCTTCAATCCCTCAGACAGAGACAAACACCTACAAGATCTCTATCAAGTGTTCTTAAAACTACAATACCCACCTGCTGAAGTGAAGAAACAGATTGACAGAGCCAGAAGAATACCCAGAAGTCACCTACTCCAGGACAGGCCCAACAAAGAAAGTAACAGAACGCCACTAGCCATCACCTTCAGCCCTCAACTAAAACCTCTCCAGTTCATCATCAAGGATCTACAACCTATCCTGAAGGATGATCCCTCACTCTCACAGATCTTCGGAGACAGGCCAGTCCTCGCTTACAGACAGCCCCCCAACCTGAAGCAAATACTCACCAGCAACCACACAACAAAAACACTAACCCAGGAACCTATCCTTGCAACAAAGCCCAAAGCCTCTGTCCACATATCTATTCAAGGGACACCATCATAGGACCTAATCACATCAGCCACACCATCAGAGGCTTGTTCACCTAAACATCTACCGATGTGATATATGCCATCATGTGCCAGCAATGCCCCTCTGCCATGTACATTGGCCAAACCGGGCAGTCTCGACGCAAAAGAATAAATGGACACAAACCAGACGTCAAGAATTATATCGTTCAAAAACCAGTCGGAGAACACTTCAACCTCCCTGGTCACTCAATTACAGACCTAAAAGTCGCAATTCTGCAACAAAAAACCCTTCAAAAACAGACTCCAATGAGAAACTGCAGAACTGGAATTAATTTGCAAACTGGACACCATTAAATTAGGCTTGAATAAAGACTGGGAGTGGATGGGTCATTACACAAAGTAAAAACTATTTCCCCATGCTAATTTCCCCCCTACTGTTACTTACACATTCTTGTCAACTGTTGGAAATGGGCCATCCTGATTATCACTACAAAAGTTTTTTTCTCCTGCTGATAATATCCCACCTTAATTGATTAGTCTCATTAGAGTTGGTATGGCAACATCCATTTTTTCATGTTCTCTGTGAAAATATATATCTTTCTATTGTATTTTCCACTGCATGCATCCGATGAAGTGGGTTTTAGCCCACGAAAGCTTATGCCCAAATAAACTTGTTAGTCTCTAAGGTGCCACAAGTACTCCTCATTCTTTTTGCTGATACAGACTAATATGGCTACTACTCTGAAATCTGTTTACTTTGTAGACCCTGACACTGGGAATAGTACATTGTTGCTTTTAGCATTCTGCCGCCATGTGTATACTTGACCAGGACACTAGCTGGGAGAAAATTCAACAGTCATCAAAATAACAGAACATTTGTTTCACGAAGAATTTATTCATAGCAGACAGTCAGTTCAGGGATGGAACAATATTCAGATGGTTCCAAAGCAAATTCAAAATGTGGCCTTCACTGCATATCTCTAAAGTGCCCCCTTCCCACATTCTGCCACTCACCCAAAATCCTAACCCACACAAAAAGCTTTCCGTACCCAATTCACCCCAGCCCCTGATGGCTCCGTCTGTTTTCTCACCATCCCACAGTTCAAACACCTTGTGGGTCTACCTCTCCCCTCACCTTGAAACCTGACTCTTTCCAACAGCAGAAACTCCTGCATGGCCCACTAGATTCCTGGGCTCCCAACTGCTGCTGTATCAGGACTCATACCTACACCCATGTTTCAGCTCAGTTTCCAAATGAGCAGGAACCTCTGTCCGGGATTCTAGCTCCATTCTGCACCATTTTCATGGCACTGTAAGTCAGTGGCAGAAATAAGACCAGTTCCTATGGCATCTACATTACCTCGGAAAAGAGTAGTTAGCAGTCACTAAAGCTAGGTGAAACTCAGTAATTTTGCCTCCTCTACCAACTTTTTGCCCTTTTTGCTCTGTGTTTCTACCCACAGTGTTTCACTTTGAGTTCTGTGCTTCAACGAACCTAGCAGCTCAAAGCGAAAATCAACTGAAACTGCCAACTTTTGTCTATTGTAGTTTCAGATGGTTGAAGTCACGCAGAGCACGGTTTCCATTCAAAATTGACCACCCAGGTTGTCTGAAAAAATCTCAAACGTCACATTTCAAGCCAACTTGTGTTGATTTACAATTTTGGATGGTAACTGTGTAAAGCTCAGCCCAAGAGTACCAAGTTTCATGGGCTTTACGTCTCCTGTTTGATTTCACGATTGTATTAAAACTTGAACCTCACAGTGAAACTCAGAGGGTGCAAGCCTATGCCAGTCAAAACCAGAAAAAAACAAAAACACTCCCGCCCCCCTACAAATGCAAACTGCACTTTATTTTGCATTTGTAATGAGACCTGAAGTCAGGTAAGCTTTACCTGGTGCGGAGTTTTCTTATAAAGTTTCACACATCACAACTTGCAATTGGAAACTTTTAAATATTCTCCTTTCCCCCAAATGCTGTATTTAATAAAAGAGTACATTAGCAATCTACCATTGCTAAATACTCCCTGACTTTTCTTGCATCTGCCAGTTGGCGGCCTGAAAACTAATTGGTTTAGTTCATTTCAGTGTTAAGTTCCCTCTTCTGGCCCTGGACTTGCCTTTTGTGGGTCCTGTATTTTACCACTGCTGAGACTAGAGCTAGTATCCTCACAAAGTGCAAGCAGCAACCTGCCATGTGAAGAAAGCAAGCCTGCCCCTTCCCACGCCTGTGGACACTGTGCACTAAGTACTTCTCAGCTGGAAGTTGCATTTTGCATGGTGTCACAGCTGGATCTGACATCAGTATGTTCTATAAGTATTACTTCTGAAATTGGGAATTTCAGATCAGAAAACTGCCCTTCCCACCACCACCTCCTCCCTCCCAACCTCTCCTAGCTTAACTCTAAACTGTTCTCTAACTCAGGCTTAGATAATGAGTGTTTCATCAGTTCCTCTAAAGTGGAAAAATCTTCCATGCAGCGGGGGGAAAAACGGACAAAATTGCAGGTGGCAGGCACCCTGATGTGTTTACGAAGCAGGAGTGCTGTATTTGAGCAGTGTTTATACTTATTTGCATTGAATAAGCCTAAGTAAACATATTTTGAACTGGTGAAGGACTTGACCCTGGGGAGGTTGAGGTCTTTTAATACAACAAGCAGGCCAAGTTCACTGTATGTCAAGTTCTTCTCATCACTTCATCTGCTTCTTGAGATACCAAACTCTCTGAGTGCTGTGTGTCTGGAGAGACAATGGCTCTGATATGGATTTTTGGTGTGTGAACACAAAGTCATCTAGGAAGTTACTGTAGGAACTGAACAATTTCATTGGACTTTTTTTTATACCTGAAAGTCAGGATGCAAACTAGGCTCTTGTCTAAGAAATGTGTATCTGAACTTGCTAAGAGGAGAAACAAACATATCAGCTTATTTAGCTGCATAAACCTTCTGACTTTGAAATGTTTTTGTCTCACGTACTGGGATAATTTATTTTAAGGAGGAGATTATTGTAGCTTTTTACTGATGTTTTGGACATCATATATAATAAACCAGCTGATTTGTTGTAGCAATTTCAACTTTTAGCCTGATGGACGATGCACAGAAGCAGCAGTCTTATCAAGGTTACGGTGTTTCTTTTGACATTATAAGGAGACTGCAATATAATGGGATACTTTCTGTTTTCCTCAGTTTGAGATCAATTGACTTTCTCTCTCTTCATGAATTAGATACAATTTATTTAGAGCAGTGGTTTTCAACCTGTGGTCCACGGACCCCTGGGGGTCCATAGACTATGTCTAAGATTTCCAGAGAGATGCGCACATCCATTCAAATTTTTTTAGGGGGGCCGCAAATGAAAAAAGGTTGAAAACCACTGATTTAGAGACACTGCAAATATAATGTAATTTGAAGAGAAAGGCATTGTGCTATCCTTTATGGAAAAAGTCCTAGACTCTTATATCATTTAATATAAAATGATAACTTTGCCAACAGAATAAGTAGTGTTTATGTTAATAATAAATTAGTCTAAGTGTAAATGAAAGGTTGTCTGTTAAAATAAGGCAATGTAGTTGAAAATACACATATGCATGTACATATGTGTGTGTGAACCTACTGACAATGTACAATTCATGAAATAAACCACAGCATAAAACTGCTTTTAGTTTTAATCCTCTTATTTTTCTCTATTTGATGCTTTTTTTCCCCTGTCCTCCCATCCCCCAATATTAACCCCAATATTTTCCCAGAAAATTATGCAGTTAATTTTTTCACAAATATTCACCCAAGTTTTTCAATTTTTGTAATAAACACAGAAAAATTCCCCCCAAATTTTAAACAATATCAACAAAAAATGAAGGGACTTGATTATATTCTATGTACTGGTTTAATGCTTTTAATTATGCAGTTTTTAGAATAATTTCTATAGAATCCTGGTTAATTTCTATTGTTTCATCCCTGTTTAATTCTACAGAACCTGTCCAACATAAAATTCCAGTCGGTGAACATACAACCAGTCATTGCAGATGCATAAAACATATTCCATATATTCCACCAGACCTCTGATTGGGATGATATAAAGTAACTACAATGTGCCCTAGAAGTGAGCTCAAGGATGGGAAATGGATTTTTTTTTTTTTTTAAAGGAAATTGTACACCNGCGCCGGCGCCCCCGCCGCCCGTAGAAATTTGGGGGCGGGAACTTCCGCCGCCGCTGTTGGGGGCGGCATTTCGGGGATGGGACCTTCCGTCGCCTAGGGCGCCGGAAGAGCTGGCGCCGCTACTGCCTAGAAGTGAGCTCAAGGATGGGAAATGGATTTTTTTTTTAAAGGAAATTGTACACTAAACACAAAGGGGGAGATTGTCAAAAGCTTTTTGTCCTATGAGTGCAGAGGTGTTAACTGTCCATTTCATCTTGAATGGTCTCTTACAGCATAACTCCTTATGCTAAACAGTTTGTTCCACCTTGTATTTAGCTGTGACACTTCTGAGTACCTTTCCCAGAGCTGAAGAAGAGCTCTGTGCAAGCCTGAAAGCTTGTCTCTTCCACCAACAGAAGTTGGTATAATAAAAGATATTACTTCACCATCCTTCTCTCTAAAAACCCCCAAAACAGTTAAGCACCCAACTCTCACTGAAAAAGTCAATGGGAGTTGGGGGTCTCAACCCCTATTTGTACATTTGAAAATCCCCCAACAAAAGCATTATAATTACCATGAGAACAATATTACAGTCAAGGAAAAAGGAGGAGGATGTTGAAAATAAGTTGAGATAAAAATAATATAAGTGTAGATGGAGACTCTGAACACACTGAAAGGTATAATCCAGGAACATGTTCAGAAAAGTGATTTGTTGATTTGCTATTTTAAATAATCCTGTACCATGCTGAATGATCTCTGCAAGGAATTTTATTTCTTACAGACTCCTTGTGTTACTGTTCATTAGTGAGATGTGAAATTATATCTAGGTACTTATATGCCCCCAATAATTGTATTATCTTTACAGCTCCAAAGATGTTACATTGCAAACAGTACTTTGCGTGAAGCCATCCAGTAGCTCCAAGGACTTACATACCAAGACATAAAGATGTACTGATCTGGATTTGCAAAGCAACACATAGGAATGGGAGAAGAACTCGGAAGGGCTTGATTATATTTCAGTCACCAGAAAAGGAAATGTCCATCAAAGAAAGGAATGATGATAGTGGAACAATAGTTGGAATTGATGACCTGAGACTATGAAGATGGCTGATTAAATTGCACTCCCCCATCCCCACCTTCATATTAGGTCAAATCCTGGCCCTCTAATGTGGAAGGAGTTTACTGGGGGGAGGGTCTATTAGCCTTTAAGATTCACATTACTTGTATCTGGAGTGACACAACCAGCCTTGGAAGTGGTCAGGCCCAATTTAGAAAGGGACTTAGGACTCCATGCGCACATTGTGGCTAGGACCAATAGAGCTTCTCAGAGGTTGGAGACATCATTTCTATTGGGTCCCTGGCCACCCAAGTGCACACAGCATGGATTTGCTTAAGACTTTGAGCCCCAACTGGAAGGTGTCTTATGGCAGAGATGAAGAGCCCTACCCCACAGATCATGATCCCCTTGCTCAGGCTCTGCAGAGGTTAATCAGATTTCCATGGAGGAAAGAGATCCAGGGGAAATCTTTTTGCTCATGGTCACAGTCTTTCCCAAGATGACAGCTCTACAGAACTATTAGCTAGGACTGTCTTCTCTAAGAGTTGTACTGACTCACTTTGGAGCCCTGGTCGACTTTATATCAAGGATCTAGACAAGGCTAGAATATGGACCATAGCTATTAGTGTGACTAAACACGAAGTTAAAAATAACATAAGATAACAAAAATGGAGAACATCCCCATTTGTTCATTCTTGGTAATGTTTTAGATTCTCATTTTCCCAGAAACATTTAAGGGCGGGAAAGGCTTTTGCATCATTGGAATAAATATCATAATTAAATTCTTTGCTTGTTGGGTCTTTACTGAATTGTTTTATTAGAATGTCATATTTAACTTATTTATAAATCAAGGAATCTTCATCTGTGTCATAAGACACATTCCAGTGGGGCTCAAAGTCTTTAGCAGATTCGTGCCGTGTGCACTTTCTCCTGGTGGTTTTTCATTTATGCTCAGTGACACTCAGTAAGAATTATAAACAAAACTCTGCTCTCAGTTCCACCCATGCAATTCCCCTTGACTTCACTGGGTGTTCAGTGGACTTCAATAATAATTGTGTGCACATGTACAAGGGAAGAAATTGGCCCTGCATGTTGAATAATATTACGTCACAAAATATAAATGAAGGCCAAGAAATATTGAAAAAAAATAGTATAAACTTAAAAACTAAATATGTAGAAAAATAATTTGAGCTGAGTTTCTCCAGAATAATATAAAAGACACATTTCAGATAAGGAAAAATAAGGAACATGTTAGGGTTTTTTTACCATAGCATTGGTTTCCACTACCTTACTCATGCACTACCCAAGTCATGTACAAGTTAAAAACCTAATAGTGTAAATGAGGCAATGGATTTGGATGTCTCCAATAAAGAAGTGATATTGGTGTACTGCAGCCATTAAGCAAAGGTCAAGTTTCGGTCTGCAACTTGCAAAGTCATCTTCTGCATTCATAACTCTGATTTACAGAGCTATGAATCTTGTACAACTAGAGTTAAACCACAAGAATGGGGTGGGGGGGGGGGGGAAATAAAATGATCAGCAAAACATTACCTAGTAGATATATCTTAGACATTACGGTAACTGTGGTAGTTTAAGGATATAAATTACTTGAAGCAAAAGGGGGTGGGGGAGGGAGACAGACAATGATCCTCCTATAATTTTCAAATCAGATCTACCAACACATGATTTCTGCCAGGTGCTTTAGCAACCAACCACTAAGCAAAACATTGCTATGTGTATTTTCTCCAAGTTCCCTGACTTTATTTTACTTTTTGTTCATGATAATTTCTATGTACTGACTTAATATTTTGTCTCTTTATAAGTATATCTATTTGGAAGGAGAATACTCCTATTTCGAATGATCAAACTACCAGCAAGCCTCCTTTGCTCTTTATATTTTGCTGATGAATGCTCATTAGCTTGCAATTACGAGTGTATATACAGAAGTTCTAAGGGATGGGATTCACACAGGGGGCTTGGTGTTTGTGTTTGTTTTTTCCACTAAGTTGGAACTTCTCTGATGATTTTCACACTTAAATAGCAGAACAGATTTTTGAATCTTTTTTTTTTCTTCCTGGTTGAAAACCCCCTGTTCCCTGTTGCATTATAATATGGAGTGACTTTGCATAAAGTGGGTTATTACTGCCAGATAAAGGAGGGAAGGGGGAGTGGATGTGATTCCCGTAACTTAAATGGGTTACAACAGATCTATTGGGTTGCTTCTTGAACAAAATAATCTTAAAGTCAGTAAATCCTGGTACAAGAAAACAAGTTTAGAGAAAATATCCCACAGACATTTAAAAGAAAATCTAATAATTTGTTTAAAAGGCAATTATTGTTCATAACTATGGCCAAAAGAATTTTAAAGACTTATTTAAAAATAGGAATTTGAATTATTGTAAATGTAGAGGAGTTGTGCTATTCAGAGTCAGACTATCCAACAGATTAGTTTATTAGCATGGTGGAAACTGCTCCTCCCCAGTGTAACGAACCAACGGCATTGTCACTTGAATAGTTAACGCGAGTGGTCTGCTGGGACTCTGATACCTCAGAAGTCACATCGCCTGCTATGCTCTGTCCTGGCACTGATGATCAGTCATGATGCTCTGGTTAGTTCCTGAGTAGAACTCCTTCATGGCAGAGCCACAGCTCTGCACCTGGCTTTGCATCTGCTCTGGTGGAGCGTGGATTTGATTACTTTCATGGAGTGTTGCAAGATACATCTCTTTAATTTAGCACTTCCATGATTTGGGCACACAGCTGAGGGAGAAGGAATTTCTTTTCCCTGCCAATGAGGTTTGGATAATGTGGCTGGTTGTCAATTGGTGCCAACATTAGTTTATGGAGTTGTTTTTTTATTGTGATGTATTCCTATCTGATAGGTGAAATAGAATTAGGCAAGCAATAAAATTTTTTCAGGAAATAAGGTTTTTTTTTAGTGATTTAAACTCAATCTTTATCATACCCTGCTTAAGCAATGACATATCAAGAACTTTATCATCATCAAATAGTTATCTGATGTTGTAGATATGACATGAAGGAAATATTTTTTAATTTATTTGCATAGTATGAACCCGATCCTCCTCTCAGGACCCTGGTGCAAATTGAGAGTAACTTCACTGAGGTCAATGGAATTATGCCAGTGTAAAAAACAAATGCAAGTAAGGGAGAATCAGGCCCCGTATACCTTTGTTTTAATGGGGAGGTAGCAGATCATCTGCAATGACAAAGAGAACAAAAAAAATATATAACTGACTGTTCCCAACTCCAGATACAGGGTCAAAAAACGATGTGATGGATGGAATACAGAAATCCTGATCCTACCCCGTCCAAACATTCTTGTACATTAATACTTCCTTCTGACTGAAAATGCATTTCACTTGGTGATATAGTGCTAACACATTTTATATAGATCATTTTGACATTTTCCCAAACAACAACTTCTCCTTATCAGTAACTGAAAAATGCCAGGTTGGATGGGTGAAGAGAAGGTGAATGCAAATACATGACAAGGATGGGAGCCTATAGGCAGACAAAGCAAGGGCAATTACTATCCTGGATAAAAGAACTGTGAGTCACTTTCGCAAAACATGAAAAAAAAAAATTGACCACCAAGAATTGCAATACACTGAGTTGTGGGTGGGGTTAGGAAGAGTAAAGCAGGCAGCTACAATAGATTTTGGTGCTGTTTGTGCTAATGTAGGTGAATCTGTAATTATTTCAAACAAGCTTATAATGTCCTGATTCAGGTTTCCTTCTCACGCGTTATGCTGGCAAAATTAACCTCAGCAACATGCCAAATATATTTTGCAATATACAGTGCATTACAAAAAAAGCTGCTAAGTGATATTGAAGTAATACCATTGCAAACACCACCACCTATAGAGGAAGATTACCTTTAACTGCTGATTACATCAGCAAGTGCAGCCATCCCCCACCTCTATAACAAGCACCTAAGAGTATTTGCCACATATAAAGAACTTAATAAAAATTTACCTCAAATCTACTTAAACTTGAGCTCTTCGACCGAGACTTCTTGCGGAGATATACCGAAAAGAACCTACGCACTGTGAACTTCTTCATATTCATTTCCATTGCCCCGTTTGAACTACAGTGCAGAGCAGAGAGGAGCTGCAGTGACGAAGGCAGCTAGTGCATCCCAATTGCCCCCTATATTAAATCCACGGAAGAGAGATTCTCAGAAGTATCTGTTGCTGATTCATCAAGTCCTGTACAGCTAGATGCACAGAAGGTATATTACAAGAGCCATCAAATCTTGCAGCGTGCTGCTTGCTGCTCAGGGCTAAGTGCTTTTCACTCTGTCTTTCTTTCCACTGTTTACATTTCAGTGCTGCAAGCTGAACTCTCTTTCCACTCCCTCACTCCCTCGCCTTAGGTCCTACTACATCCAATCAGACTCAGCTTTTCCTGCATACGTAATAAGCCCCAGAAAATGACAGCTCCCAACTCCCAGGCAGAGCAGGTTTGCAATAAATATTAGATGTGTCTATTGCTTGCACTCCTGTTCTCTCAGTCAGTCTTTTTCAATCTCTTGGCTTGAGAACTGTATGGGGAAATAAGCACATGCTGCATTTCTGTTTTTAGCTTGGAATTTCAGCAGAGCTATTATTACCATATACAATATGGGCCAGATTTGAGAAGAAACAAGCTATTGTAAAGGAGATTCTCCTAGGAGAAGATTGAAAGACACCATGAGCTCATTGCTAAAATAGTAGCATCTGAACCTCATTTTATTCTCTGGACTACATTTTTTACCTGTATCCATCTGAAGTTAAAACACAGGGCAGATATTACAGATTACTTAAAGGCTTTACATTTAAATAGTAGTTTGTACAACACTTTGAAAATATAAAGCACTATATAAATGTTAAGTATTGTGATTATTATTATATTGTGAGGGATGCTACAATCCTTCTCTCCAGGGGGTTAAAAATGTATACATACATACAGAATAGGAACTTTGCAGTTTGTACAGTAATTCTGAGTTACTCATTATACTGGAAGCATGCAGACCTATAGCTCTCCCTCCCTACCTTTTAGATTTCCTTTAGAAAACTACTGCATCTCAATGTGATTCTGAGACCCAAAGTGTTTCTGTTCCAGCCACATTCAGCTTGGGCTACTTGGCCTTGGTTATCTTTCCTTTCCAACTGCTAAAGGCCATCAAGACATTCCATATAAGGACATGGGAGGAAAGGTAAGTGAACAACGCTGATGACTTAATGACTGAATTGAAAAAAGCTCTGAGACAACAGTGACACCACCATACTGGGGAAGGTTCTCAGAGGCTGACTGACAACACCACTACAATTGATCAGCCTTAAAGAGAAATACACTTTTTGTGTTAATTGCTTATTGGGTCTCTACAGGCACCTTCAGGGGCTGTGTCATGATTGTCACAGCCTGTTCTATTGATCTGTTAGGTTTGTTTGTTTGGTTTTTTACCCTTACCACTATCTATAACTGCAAAAGCAACCTTGACTATTTTCCTAAAATGTCATGGAGTTTATGGTCTCAACTTACACAGGTCCTATCTGTTTTTCGTCTGGACTTTTGTAATCATATCTTCCTGCACCTCACCCCAACTCCTATCAATTATGTAGCTGTGAAAAGCATCTACCTTGTCAGCTACTCTGACTGTGTCCTCCTCCTCCTCCAGATCCTTTCATTGGCTTCTTCTCATCTTCTCCATCAAATGTGAACTCTGCATCCTTCCTTTCAAGGTCCTGATGAACTTAGGTTTCCACCTAACTTTTTTTATCTTGTTTTTTCTTTCCCTCACCACGTTGCTCCATACCTGCTGCAAGCTTAATAATGCCTTTTATATCCTTCTCTTATCTTGTTGCCACCCATCCCCCTGTGCCCGGAAGAAGGCATGTCCTAGACCAGTGTTTCTCAATCTTTCCAAATTACTTTATCCCTTTCAGGAGTCTGATTTGTCTTGCGTACCCCAAGTTTCACCTCACTTAAAAACTATTTGCTCACAGAATCAGACATTGAAAATACAAAAGTGTCATACACACTATTGCTGAAAAACGGATTACTTTCTCGTTTTGTCTGTATGAAATTTTAGTTTGTGCTGACTTCGCCAGTGCTTTTTATGTAGTCTGTTGTAAAATTAGGCAAATATCTAGATAAGTTGATGTACCCCTTGGAAGACCTCTGCATACCCCCCGGGGTACGTGTACCCCTGGTTGAGAACCATTGTTCTTGACTATTCAAGGAGTACATTATTTCATCACATGAATAAGGATAGCAAAATCTAGATCTAATATTGTAATCTTTTGGGGGGTGATTAACAAAAGTATTTTTGAACTGTATTAACCATTGTGGTTTTGAATGATAGCTCGGTTGATGGTATAATAGATGGGATTGCTGAGTTTTCTTAAATCTTTTTCATCTTATATATGGAAAGCCCATCTATTATGCCATCATTCGAAACCACAGTGGGTTTATAAAGTTCAAAATATATATTTGTTGTTCACCAAAATAATAAATATTTCATTAGATCTAGATTCTGCTACCCTTACTTATGTGGATGTCATTAGCCCTTCCCAACTCTTACGGCACAAGGAGCTGCACCATCAATTAAAAAAAAAAAAAGATTTAAGACACGTGGAGAGTCCCAGAGTTAAAAACAGTTATTGACTGCTTTTACTACAAGATTTGTCACTGCCTTCGTGTTGCAATGGGATTCTTACAATCGAATATACTGCAATTTGCAATCATCATCATTAAAGGGCATTAAATGAGTCTGGTCTGCAATAAACTCCAAAGGAAAATTATCCAAAACTGTGATGTCCTTGTACTTGTTAAGTGCTCTGGAACAGGTGGTCAGCAAGTGGGTGCAGAGGAGCAGGGAGGGTCAGAGCCATGGCATCACTCCCCCACATTGATATACACAGGTCATAGAGTTTAAGGCCAGAAGGAACCACCAGATCTAGTCTGGCCTTCTGCATAGCACAGGCCACCAACACCACCCAGCACCCGCGCACTAAACCCAACAACAAAAATGAGATCACAGAAGACTAGACCATTGTGTGCCACCGGGAGAGAGTAGGATGGACCGAGGTGCACCAATGCCAAAAGCCCATGAAGTGGCAGGGAAATTATTAAATGGACACATCCTGGCAAGTGAGCTGTATCAACACACTGCACCCCACAAGGTCACTGTCAATCTGATGTGGGGGGAAACTCCTTCCCAACCCCACATATGGTGATCAGTTAGACTCCGAGCACACACCAGCCAGCCAGGCACCTGAGAGAGAGAGAGAGAATGACTGGTGCCATCTCAGAGCCCTGACCCACCCCATCCAATGTCTGGTCTGCAGCAGGGGCCATCCCTGATGCTTCAGAGGAATGACAAAAACAACCAACCAAACCCACCACAACACCCCATCCCCAACCTCAGAATCCATTGAGGGGAGGGCAGGAATCCCTTCCTCACCCCTGCAGCTGGCCAGCTGAAACCCTGAAGCATGAGCTTTAGGAACATAAATTATAAACTGGAAGAGAGCCCACAACCAGCCCCATAATACAATTACACTCAAATTTGTCCAACTCTGTCTTGAAAAACTAAGTTGTTTGCCCCACAACACCTATTGGGAGGCTGTTCCAAAACCTCACTCTTCTGATGGTTAGAAATCATCTTTTAATTTCCAGCCTGAATTTCTTCATGGCCAGTTATACCCATTTGTTCTCGTGCCAACATTGTCCTTTAGCTTAAATAGCTCTTCGCCCTCCATGGTGTTTACCCCTTAATATATTTATAGAGAGCCGTCATATCCCCTATCAGCCTTCTTTTTGCTAGGCTAAACAAGCCAAGCTCTTCCATTCTCCTTTCAAAAGACAGGCCCACCATTCCCCTGATCATCCTAGTAGCTCTTCTCTGCCCCCGTTCCAGTTTGAATTTAGTTTTTGTTGATCATGTGTGATAAGAACTGTACACAGTATTCCAAATAAGGTCTTACCAGTGCCTTGTATAATGGCATAAATACCTCTCTCTCTCTCACTACTGGAGATGCCTCGTCTAATACATCCTAGGATTGCTTTTGCTTCTTTTTCACAGCTGCATCACTTTGGTGGCTCATAGTCATCCTGTGATTGACTCTCCCACACCCAGGTCTGTCTCATTCTCTGTCATTTCCCACTGATGAACCTCCAGCTTTTTGTAGCAGAAATTCTTATTATCAGACCTTAAGTGCATGATCTTGCACCTTGTGCAATTGAATTTTATCCCATTTCTCCAGTCTTCAGGGTCATCCAGTCTTCAGGGTCATCCAGATCTTCCTCTATAATATTCCAATGCTTTTCAACGTTGTATCATCATTAGCACACTCCTACTTTTTGTGCCAATGTCATTAATAAAAATATTAAGAGTGATCCCAAGGCAATCTTTCAGGAACTTCACTAGTAACCTACCCATAGTCTGATATTTCACCTTTCAGAACAGCCCGTTGTCTTATCCCCTTTAACCAGTTCCTTATTCACCTTACAATTCTTGTACTAATCCCTATCCACTCTAATTTAACTAATATTTTCCCACATGGTACCGTGTCAAATTCTTTACAAGGCAAGAGGATGTGGGGGAGGGATTGCTCCAAATATAATAGCTTGACTGATAACATAAAAAAGTCCAAATACAGGAAACACACAAACAAAAATACATAGATAGTATGAAGTGTAGGCACAGAAAATAGAAAATTCTACAAGTATCACGTGTGTATTTTATGCTTCTGAGCCACCGTATTTAATTTAGCTTCAGAAGAACAAATGAATAAGATGAGGTCTCAGAATGAAAGACCCATAGCTTACAGTTAGCCATAGAATATCCAATTTGTCCAATGACTAATAAAAAGGTACAAGCTAAGAAAGAAATTAGATTAAACTGAACATTCATTGTTCTATTTATAAGCATACTAACAGTCAGATCAACCTGAAAAATTCATTGCACTTAGAAATTCATGGTAGTAAATTATTAATCGGCTTCCCTCTGAGTAATTTTTACTGCCAAAGAACTCGATGGAAATGAAATCCACCAAATGGCTGTGCTTAAGGCAAGAATAAACAACAAAGATGAGGATCAACTGACATACTTACACTTCGTAGTAATATTTATATTTTTGATTGATTTATGGCTTCAAAACTGAAGCATTAATTGCCACAACATAGAGTTAAAAAAAAAAAAAAAAAAAAAAGGATAAAATGCCTGATTTTGCTTTTTTTGGAGTCAGTGGCAAAACTCATTTACTTTGACTTGATTAGGATTAGAACCAAAATGTACAGACAAAAAGTACTTCAACTCAGAGTTTGCTGAGACTAGGTCTTAGTTAACATAAATGTCATGGAGGATTTCTAATAATAAAACTTACTACCAGGACTTGTGTGACTCTCACAGATGTGTTGTGTACAACCCATCAAGATTAATAAAAGTCAAGCACACAAGTGGAGGTGGGCAACATTTTTTGGAAAATCTTTTTTTTCCCCTGGAAAATGCAGATTTGGGACAACTGAAACATTTCGTGAATTTGTGTCAGATTCACCAATTTGTTTGACAAAAAACAAAAAACACAAACACCCAATGTTTTATTTAAAAATTGAAATGTTTTGTTTTGACATGTTTTAAATGAAATGTTTTGATTTTTCAATTCAAAATCACTTTGCTTTTAGAATTTTACTTGAGAGTTTTATTTTTAAAAGGCTAAAGAACTCAAAGGCAAAATGAAATGTTTTATTTCAGGTAGAACAAAACATTTTGTTCAACCCAAAAAAGAAATTTATTCAAGTTTTGATTCACGAAAAAAAAAATAGAAATTTTTTGGTTTGGATCAAACCAAGATGGTTTTTTTAAAATTTCCATTTACCTATTGAACAGAAAAAAATCAGTTATTCACACAGCTCTATCCAGGAACTGCAGATACAGACCTAAGACATTTACACTCAGCAATAAACAATCTAAGATGAACCAGAACCTAAAGGACATGCATGACTGCTTGATGCTGCATGAACTATGAATTTGCAGTAGAGATAAGAGAATTGGGCTAAATAATTGGAAGAAGGACTACACAAGTCTTTGAGATATATGACTCTGTCATACACAAGATATGGGCTTAGTGCAGGAAATTACTGGGTGAAATTCTAGGGCCAGTGTTGTGCAGGTCAGACTCTATAACTATAATGGTCCCTTCTGGCCTTAACAATCTGTTTATCTATGAATAAAACTGCAATGACTCTGCTAATTGAGCAAAGCAACAGATAACTGGAGTTATTGCTCTATGTTTCATGGAGTGTTAGTGTTATGTTACCATCCCAGATGAACGTCTTTAGTTCTGAAAGGAATAGATTGTTGACTCTGAACGCAGGAGACTTAACGGGGGCTGAGGAACAAGCCCCTAGGAATCCCTCAATAAGCCTATGCAATGAAAATATCTAAGGTAAAATTGTGTTCCAAAAAGCAAATGAGATGCTGGGTTGAATCAATCTTGCTATAGAGAATAAAACTGAAAGTGTACAAATTGATGGCACTGTCTTACGTTGAATAATACATTCAATTTTGCTTGCCCTTTCTCAAGAAGTTTATATGAGAAACAGAAAGGCTTCAGCAACAGGCAACAAATTATTAGAGGCAAGAAAAGGCTTCCATATAAAAACACATACGATTAGGACCTCATAAATTTAGAAAGGAGAATAAGAGGGTCATGATAGAGGCACAGTATAATTCCAGTTATCCCAATTCCCTGTACCCCAAAATCCTAGTTATCTGAATCCATCGTGTGTCCCCCATGTAGCCTTATATTAGTTATTCACCCATTAATAACTTCTCAATTAGCGACTTACTGCTGGTTAGTGCTAATCAAGGGCTTTGCACTTTTAATACTTAATACTTTCTACTTTATTAATGAATAAAACCAATGTTATTGAATGTAAACACTAAAATTATATTAAAACCACTGTGGACACAATTTTAATACAATTTTGGTGGCTTAATAACCTCAAGAGGTTTATTTTTTACTCTTTGATAAAGTACAAAGTATTAAGCAGATATCAGCATTACTCCCTTCGTTCCCCATATTTCTATATCAGTGAAATGTAGCACTTTCGTTTCTCCAAACATCCGGTTATCCGAAAGTTTGTTTCTCCAAAGCCATTCAGATAAATGGGATAAACCCAAACCCTAACCCAAAATAGAACTAGATAAATTCATGGAGGGTAGGTCCATCAATAGCTATTAGCCAGGATGGGCGGGGAGGGTATCCCTAGCCTCTGTTTGCCAGAAGCTGGGAGTGGGCGACAGGGGATGGATCACTTGATGATTCCCTGTTCTGTTCATTCCCTCTGAAGCACCTGGCATTGGCCACTGTCGAAAGACAGGATACTGAACTAGATGGACCTTTAGTCTGGCCCAGTATGGCCATTCTTATGAATGTCCTGTATATGAAAAATGGCCTAAAGAAAGTAAATTAAATATTCCTATTTACTCTCTTGTAGCCACTTTATTCAATTGTTTTATTGTTGTGGTTAACCCACATGCTATTTCATATATCTATTCATCACACATTGATTACATAAGTAGTGAGAGACTATAGGGGTATAAGACTGACAAGTATTTAGGAGTGATGACTGCATATTAGATATATAAGTAAAGCATGGCTGTAATGCAAGGCCTACAGGGTAAGTAAGGCCTATAAAATTTCAGCTTAGTCTCACTAGGCTTAAGGAAGCTTGACATAAGTGGGTGACCTAAGAATAACCCTATGCCAATAAAACCACACGATTCTGCAAAGGATGTGCCAATAGGTGATGTTATAAAAAAAATAGACTGTAATATACCCATCTAGACCACATGGTACCTGATTGATACATCATGGAAAGTTCTGTTCTGACTGCAGGTTACCATGGGAACATGTGTACATAAATATTAATAAGATGCTAATAAGAAAAAGGGGAACTAAGAACAACCTATGAAAAGTGGGGGCTCCCAAAATTTATGGGGCATGGAAGTACAGTTAAGGAAAAGAAGGATTGGAACCCTCATGCATAGGCATATGGGTTAGGTGTGCTCAGAACAACAAGGCAAAAGTAATTCCCTGATTGCAGTAAAGTGGGAAGACCCCAACATAAGACTTCATTCGGAAGACCCTAGCAGGAACCACCCCTCTATCAATGACCATCTGTTGAGAAATCCACCAGACTCTAATATCATCTTTGGGTATGCATAAAGCATTGGCTATTGCGTGGGCTCTCAGGTTGTGTAGATGTGTATGTGAGTATAACTTATAACGGATAATACAAACAAGATTTTTTACTCGTAACTGTGTTTGTGGTCGCTGTGTCTGCTCTTCACGTGTCCCTAAAAGTCTCCTAGTCTAAGAGAATCTTAAAGGGTAACTTTCACCCTATTGATTTGAAACTGTGGCCGCACAGGAACTGAGCTCACTCCCTAGGGACACTATAGTTTAAACCCAGGTCTATCAATCAATTCAAATTTTTAAAAAGGCTACACTCCAAAGAGAATCAGGAACAGGTGTTCCAGGAGCATCCACTGAGCAGCACGAAGAACAATACTTTCCCCCAGTTGATTATGCAATACATGTCTGCAGCATTACTGTTGCCATGTTGGTCCCAGGACATTATCAGCGAGACAAGGTGCATGAGGTACTATTTTTTAATTAAACCAACTTTTTAGTGAAAGAGACAAGGCTTTTAAGCTACACAGAGACCTGAAGAAGAGCTCTGTGTAGCTGAAAA
This sequence comes from Platysternon megacephalum, assembly GCA_003942145.1. Classification (NCBI taxonomy): domain Eukaryota; kingdom Metazoa; phylum Chordata; order Testudines; family Platysternidae; genus Platysternon; species Platysternon megacephalum. Next base: position 3,372,366 of record QXTE01000088.1, read on the forward strand.
GCTTGTCTCTTTCACTGACGGAAGTTGGTCCAATAGAAGATATTACCTCACCCACCTTGTCTCGGTTATATGATACATGGCACTTTCAGTGGATTACCACTTCCTGGGTCATGAGTCGTGAGCAGATGCAGTGAGCACATTTTCACTTGGTGTATGTTTCTTCAATGTGCGATTGTGAGGCATGTTCTTCTTGCTGTTTTTTAAAAACACACTGATGGATTTGGGTAAGAGTCTCATGAACATTTTTCTAGTAAAAACAAAGTCCTCTATCCTTCAAGCTGCTGCATTAGGACAAACCCCTGTTCCTGCACAGAGCCCCATGGATTGCAGTGGGGCTCTGTGAGGGTGCAGGGATATTCCCACACAGAATACAATGCAGGACTTGAGCCACATATACCATATCGAAGATGATTGCTGCTGGTTGGGAGAGGGTGTTAGAAGGGCTAATTTTTCTAGCTAAGTACAAAAGAAAATACACAGAACATTAGGTTAGGGTTTACTTAATAATAAATGGCTAGAGGTTTAGGGACTGGAAACAATAATGAAGGCAAGGTTTAAAATAATGGAAATAATACCTACCTATTACACAGAGCTTTACATTTGCAAGTCAAAAAGTGCTTCACAAAGGAGGTCAGTGCCATCACCCCCATTTTACAGAAGGTAAAACTGAGACACAGAGAGGTGAAATGACTTGCCCATGGTCACCCAGTAGGCCAGCAGCAGAGCAAGAACTAGAACCCAGGTCTTCTGAGTCCCAGTCAGATGCTCTATCCATTAAGTCACACACACCCAAATCTTTTTATTTCATCCCCTTTCTCCCTCCACCCTCTGTATCCCCTTGTCCATGTGTTGTCTATTTACATCCTACCAGTATGAACTTTGGGACAAAAATCTGTCTCACTGTGTGCCTATAAAACACCTGGCACACTTTAAAGCAGAAAAAATAAACAATTAAAATCATAAATATTAATCTGAAACCAAGTGAAGTGACCCAAACATTAACCAGACTTCCACTTGATTTTGCATGTCCTCAGTACTGAGTGCTAGAGGGAAGTGTGTAATCTGGACCACAGCCATTGTTTGTGGTACATGTTGCAGCCAGGACATCTATTCAGTAGTTGACAGCAAGTGCCAATGCCAGATCCTTAAGCTGTACCCAGAGCCTACCTAGTGTGTGGTGACAGAAAGATATGCAGTTATTTGGCGGCTTCTTCACCAGGGCCGGCTCCAGGCACCAGCCGACCAAGCACGCGCTTGGGGTGGCACCTTGTAAGGGGCGGCCAATCTTGGAGTGGCGGGGGCACTCGGGGTTTATTTTGTTTGTTTTGTTTTGGCGGGGCGGCGCTTGGGTTTTGTTTTTTTGTTTTTTGGTTCGGCGGGGCGGCGCTTGGGGGGGTGCTGTTTTTATTTTTGGTTCAGCGGGGCGGCGCTCGGGGGGGGTTGTTTTTGTTTTTGGTTCAGCGGGGCGGCGCGGTGGCGCTGGGGGGGGGTTTGTTACGGCGGGGCGGCTTTTTTTTTTTTTGCGCTTGGGGCGGCAAAAAAGTTAGAGCCGGCCCTGTTCTTCACAAGTTGAGGGTGAAACTTAATGCTTTGCTCTCTGCTTGTCTGAAAGCATGCCCCACTGTGTCTCTGCAAAGAACTCCCTCCCTGCTTCCCTCCCCCCGCCCCGCCCACTCCAGCGTGCTAGAAATTTGCTGCAGGGCTATACCAACATCAAATTACAGTGTACACTGCACAGGTTTAGTTGTTCTGACCAACAATTTGGGGGGGGGGGGGGGGGGGGGGGGGGGAAGAGGGGGTATAAAGGTTCTGCCTCTCTCCACAACCCTCTCTGCTCCAAGGAGAGAAGCAGAAGCCTCACAGCCCCCATTTACTCCTGCACATGTACACCCAATTTCTGGGTTGCCAGGGCAGAAGCTTAAGAGGGATGTCGTATTCCCTTGTTATTGCCCTGAATGGGCATGCAGTGTTCAAAGCTTAAGGTGCTTGCAAGCATCATCATCGTGGAAAATCCCTAAGGGAGGTAGCCTCCTTGCAGACTGAGCACCACACAGATGGTCTGTGTAGATGTTAAGTCCATTTCCATCACTGGTGACCTTATGAGTAGGGCCCTACCAAATTTCAGGTCCATTTTGGTAAATTTCATGATCATAGGATTTAAAAGATAGTCAATTTCATGGCAGTAGAACCATGGGGGTCCTGACCCAAAGGGAGTTGTGGAGGGGTGTGTGTCACAAGGCTATTGTGGGAGGGTTGTGGGATTGCCTCCCTTACTTTTGTACTGCTGCTGGCAGGGGTGCTGCCTTCAGAGCTGGGCAACTGAAGAGCAGCGGCTGCTGGCCGGCCGCTCAGCTCTAAAGCCAGCGCCACCGCCTGCAGCAGTGCAGAAGTAAGGGTCATAGGGTATGCGGGGAGGGGGTGGGAGGGAAGGGGGTTGCCATACATCTGGGTTTTCCCGGCAGCCTCCTGCCCAGGTCAGGGAGTGACAGCTGGAGCTGCAGCCTCTCTGCATGGAGAAGACGGACATGTAAGGTGAGGTGGTGGCCTTGGGGGGGGAATAGAGGGGTGGAGGCAGTGGGGTGAGAAGAGGGGGTGGGGGGAATTTGGGATGTGCAGAGCTGCAGCGGCCAGAGAAAGAGGCGACTTTCCCCAGCCTCAGAGCTGCGGCTGCCAGGGAGAGACCCCCCTCCCCCTCCTTCCCAGCCCCAGCTCGGGGGCTGCTGTGGCAGGGGAGAGAGGGCACATCCATCGCGTAAGAAAGGTAAGACTACTGATATTAAAATACGAATTGTGTGCTTTTATTTGTAGAACAAAAAAATTTTAAATTAAGTTTTTTTTAATATAGAGCTTTACAATAGTTAGCTAACAGTACAAACAACATTTGGAAAGATCATTAAGTGGTAATTTCAAGTGGTCCGCAGGAAAAAAAAAAAAGTTTGAGAATCACTGCTACAGGGGGAAGAGAAAGTCCCATCTCTGCACAGCCTGGGCCAGGACCAGCAGCTGGAGCATGGCCCAAGGTAGGAGTCCCTGGCTGGGGTTGCCCCAGCCCTGCCCCTCTCCTACAATAGCCAGATTTCATGGTGGAGATCAGAATTCACGGTCTATGATGCGTTTTTCACAGCTGTGAATTTGGTAAGGCCCTAATCATGACAACGAAGTATTGTGATCAGTCACGGCCATGGTATCACCAACCATATAGCAGCCTTCCTTGCTACACACACATTGGAAATTCATTGGTCTTCCATCCTAAGAATATGTCTGTACCAAGAAAGCTGCCAAACCTGAAGCTGTGCTGATGGAGGTGGTGGTCATGAGGGGTTTGGCTACAGATATCCTCATTTCTTATCTTGTCCTGCCACTTATTATGGAGCAGCTGACAAAGACAACAAGAACCAAAAACATCGATCTGGTGGTCTTCAGCCTTCCTCAGTACCCATATTAAGGTGCTTGCAAAAGATCTGTTTATTCTGTGTCAGGTTCCAACTGGCCCTTTATAGCAACAAGAGCTTCACAGCACACCACCTAGAGTCTATATTTGGGAAGCTCAGTCACTAAAGGCATAGTCCCCAATACCACACAGGCAAAGGGACAATCAAGACTTAAGTTACTTGGGCCTGGTCTACACTACAAAAGTTAGGTCAACATAAGCGTCCTTGCATTGGCCTAGCTGTGCCATGTGTCGACACTTAAATTTGTCTCCCACCAATGTAAGCACCCTGTTACAGTGACACAGTAACAGCCTTGAGCAACAAGCAGCGTTAACCCTTGGTCAATGTACTGAAGTTAACACATAGCAAGCGTTGACACTGCATTACCTATGTCAACCCTAACAGTACTCCAGCAGCTATCCCACAATGCCCAAACACGGTCAGCTGGTATAAGAGCAAATTTGCTCTCTACTTAAACTACTTTAAAATTGCATGTTTAAAATGGGGCATTAAGTGCTTCTGCCCTGATAACCGTGGTATAGTAAGCGATGAGGAAGCACCATAAGCATTACTCAGAGGTTGGCTTGAGCAGGCTACTGAAATGCTGTTGCAGTGGGCGCAGAGCCAGTCCATGAGACCAAAACCCTTGTGATTTATTTTGACAGTGAGTTGTGCCATTAGTGTCCCCAACAATCATTGCAGAAACAGGTGGGTGCATAGTCTGTTAGGTGAATGACTACATCAGGGGGTTGGCCCTGCTAAGACACAGGAGGACCCAGGACTGCTCTGGTCACAGTTGTGAACTCCACTGCCCAGGGTCTCGGAGACCAGAAGGTCCTTCCTCCTCTTTAAAGCCCTGTGAATTTTTGAAATTCCTTTGCCTGATTGTTCAGCATAGCGAGCACACCTAGCAGCTGGTGAATATTGCAGAAAGGCCTGGGAGTCCCTGCAGGAAAAGGAGAGGCAGATGCACCAGGACATAATAGGGCTTCTCTGACAGCAAACACAGATGCTGCAGACAATTGTGGACCTACAGGTTCAACAATCACAGGCTTGCCTCCCTTTGCAGTACATGAAGAACTATTACAGCACCTCCCTGTACATTACTGCCTCCGAACACTCCATGTAGCTTCAAGGCTGTATCCCTACCCCTACCACTACACACTAGGGGGGACATTAAGGACAACAATAACTTCACATACACTGACCTGCAAAAGCCACAGTTCCAGTATAAGTAGCTAAAATGCACATGAATGTTCTTTCCCCTTGTTAAGTTCTGTTCCATTCATTTATTACATTTTTAAGATATGTGCTTTTAAATTATACAGCTTTTTTTTTGCACTGATTTTGTTCTTAATGATATTCTATTCTTTGGAAAATAATTAATCATTATCAGTTCACAATATATGCTGCAGAATGCCTAGAGGTACTGAAAGCCCCTACTTGTTATTGTACACTGTGACACAACCTGTAGGATCAGCGACAAAAATATAATATTCATAAATGTACAGCAAGCACCACAAAATTACTAGCTGCATTGGTGTACATCTATGAATACAAGACTATCAAGCACCACATAATTCCTAACAGGCCCCAAAACAACAGGACCAGGTAAGGAACAGTCCATCACAATGTTTTATTGTGCCTCACTGTTAAAAGTGCTCTTTCAAACCCTTCCTGAGCCATATAAAACTCTGCACTAAACTCCAATAGCCCGTGTGTCCGGCTGTTCAAACTCAGCATGCAGCCACTCCACCTCCACTCTCCATCCCTTTGGCAACTTTTCCTACTTTGCTTCACAGATGTTATGCTGGACACAGCAGGCAGCTCTAACCATTGGGATATTTCTCCCACTTGAGATCCAATCTTGAGAGTAAACAACTCCAGCGACCCTTCCATCTACCAAAAGCGCATTCAATTGTCATTCTGCACCTGCTCAGACAGTAGTTGAATCTTTCCTTGCTGCTGTCGAGGTGGCTGGCGTATGGCTTCATGAGCCAGGGGAGCAAGGGCTAGGCTGGGTCCCCAGGATCAGTATTGGCATTTCAACATGGCCAATGGTAATCCTCCGGTTGAGAAAAAAGTCCCTGCTCGTAGCTTTCTGAGCAGCCCTGTGCTCTTAAAGATCTGAGTGTCATGCACCTTCCCTGACCAGCCAACATGGATGTCAGTGAAGCGTCCCCAGTGATCCACCAATGCTTGCATCACCACACAGCCCTTCCTATTAATGTACACTGTGGCAATGTGGTCTGGTACCAAAATAGGGATGTGTGAGCCATTTATTGTTCCACCACAGTTCAGGAGCCTCATTGCTGCAAAGCCATCCGCTATGTCCTGCGCATTGCGGGAGGGTCACAGTCCTGTGTAACAGGAGAGAATTAATGACCCCCACAGTGGATTTTCCAACTCAAAAATGATTTCCGATTGACCGGTAGCAATCTGGCATTGAAAATTTCCACAGTGTAATCATCACTCACTCCTCCACTGTTAACACAACTCTCATTTTGGTGCCCCTGTGCTGGAGTGAGCTTGGCACACAGATTGAGGACTGTGACCTTGCACATCCGAAATTCTTCAGCCACTGCTCATCATCCCAAACCTGCATTATGCTGCATCCCAGTCAGTGCTCATTTCTCGGACCCAGAAGTGGCGCTCCTCCATCTGAAGCTACTCTGTGAACACTAACAACCACCTTGAATTGGTTCTTGGTATGTCCCTCAGCAATCTGTCCTCCATGAAATCATGTTCCCCACTGATTCAGTTCTTCTTGTGGCTCCACAAATTCTAGAGGATCATGGGTGTTGTGCTTGCAATGCGTATGACAAGGGTGTAGAGCTGTGCAGGCTCTGTGCTTCTGTCAGAGATGGTGGAAAGTGAGAATGACTGTGTGGGTTTGTGGGATTTTAAAAAGGTGTGAAAATTATGAGATATTAGATGACAGTATGGGATGGAGAGAGTTGCATACTGGGAAGTTGACCCCTTTCTGCTAGTCATCCCTGTGTGACTCATTTTTGCTCCACCCTGAATTGCCAAAACATCCCAAAAGACAGTGTGCTAGCTGGTTGCCAGTTGAACTCTGGGACTCCTACCCATGATGCACTGCACTCTGCATCAACACAAGCACTCCTGGTGAGCGCACACAGTGCCAACACAAGGAGCTAAGTATTCATGCACACAATGTAACTTACAACGCAAAAGTTGGTAGTGTAGACATGGCCTTCACTACTGAAGGCATTGTCCAAGGCATCTGGTAATTCTGAAAGCTGACCAGTATAAATATGACCACACCAAAGATGTAGAGAATTTTCTGCTTTGAAGGAACTAGTGTTGCTCAATATGCACTGTAAGCCCTCAGACTCAATACCAATATTCTCTTTAATGGATTCTGTCCAACATCTTCTAATGCCAGATCTTAAAGTTTGGCACCTAAACAAGCTGCTTAATTTTCAGAGTTGCTGAGCACTCGTTGCTATCAGCAAAGTCAAACACAAGCATTTCTGCTCCTTTGCAGTTGTGCGTGGTTGGATGATTGATTCTGAAGTAATACCTTTCTTCTGGAAAATACAGTGCAAACAAACCTATCTTTTCCCATCCCCTCACAAGCCCTTGCTTGGAGCTAGGATGTATACTGGCTCAGTTGTACTGAGACCACTAGTGTTTGAAGCAAATGGCATAGATTTGCACATGCTATTGAACTTTCATGATGCAAACTAGCGGGAATTCCTCCTTCTCTTGTCTTTTGCTCTTTTCATTCAGTACAGACTCCAATATGCTGTACTACAGCAGTAGTTATACAAGACATATGTCATCCAAAGAGATAGAGCTGTATGATATGGATGTGACGAAGAGGTCTTATTCTAGCTATGTGATGCCTAGAATATCCATTTCCCTCAACCCCTACAATTTAGAATGAAGCATTATGTCTCCCATGAAAAATGACCTAAAATCAGGTTGTATTGGGTGTTACCTGCAGATAACTTACTAATCAGAAAATACTCTGAAGACACACAGGGTGTTCCTATTAGTACAGAGAGAACTGGGACTAAAGCAGAAACAGTAGTGGCAGGACAAGACAAGGGAGTTAGATTTGTCTGTATATGTAATAAGACATTTTAGTTCTTTCAAAAGGTAGTGTTTGATCTTCAGGTCTGGGGAGTGCTACTATGAAATGACTGTGGCATTCATTACTACTGCTCCCTCTATCATATGTGCGTTCTCATCCACTGACCCCCCTGTAACGGTGTGACACCCACCTGTCAAGTGACCCATTCTGGTCAGAGGTGTCTGCAGTCTTTAAATAGTCCCAGCCCTGGTATTGGGCCGTACCCCCAGGGCTTCCTCCCTGGGGGCAATGGTTTCACCCTCCAGCTTTCCAACTGGGCCACTAAGCAGTTCAGATCCCCTTCTGGGGGTTTATTGCTGTTCAATTGGCCTATGGGGGGGGGCCCACACCCACCCACTATTTCAGGCCCCAGCCCAGGGACCCTAAGAATAGCAGTCACATGCTGCTGTGTCTCTTTAACTAAACTGTTTTCAGTTCCCTGGGACACTTCCCATGTGGCCCTAGCCTTCATGAAAGCTTCACTCTCACCTCACGGCTCTTCTATGTTCAGGCCCAGGAGCCAGTCAGGAGCTCTTTCTTGCTCCCCCAGTCCCTGCTAGCATTGAGCTGTCCATGGTGCTGCAGTTCCCTTTGTCCAGCCAGGACCAACATCTGCACTCCTCTGGCTCCAACAAGGAACTGCCTCTGGTCTGCACTGCAGCTTTTTATACTAGCCTGCAACCCTCTGATTGGCCAACCCCTTGCAGCTTCCCCTGATTGGCTGCTTCCTGTGCAGTCTCTCAGGGCCACTTGAAGGACTTAGCTCCACTGCTCCTTTCCTAGGACAAGTGTGGCAGGACCCTGAGGCTTCCAGCAGGAGGTATCTGGGCCTAGTCCACCCGTCGCACACCCCATTAATAAATGATAGCATAATTGTCCATATAAATGTCAGCTTGCTGGGGATTATTTTTAGCATGGAGGGTAGCTAGTCTAACAGCCTGTGTTGAAAGCTCTCCAGTGAGGACAGTGTCAGCTAAAGCCTTTACTCTTGTCACTGGGCCTTTCACTTGCGGCTAACATTCCTTCCCAGCTTCTACTTGAATTTTCCTTAGACTCAAGTAGGAATTTTTCCCCCAACCCCACTTCAGCCTCTGCCCCAGCATGTTCCATGAAGGCTGATAAAGGATGCAGATTTTGTTTGCTTGTTTTTGGATAATCAATAGCAATGGATACTGTCTTCTTATACTGAGGTGGAATTATACTTCACAGACATGGATGCTATTCGGCAGCTGACTCACCAATAGTCTGAGCACACAGATGTTCATGAATATCCACTTGACTCAGAGCAGCTACTGTACAAGAGGTGGTGGGTACTTGTTTCATATTTATTAGCTTTGGTTACAAAAACAAAAACTAACCCAGGAAACTGGCAATGCCATGAAGGAATGTATGTACTAAAGAACCAGCAATATGTAAATCCCTCTTGGTATGCCTGACAGGAAGACATTATACCTAAGGCTAAGCTTTTGTCAGGGATATTTTTAGTAAAAGTCACGGACAGGTCACATATCAGAGGGATAGCCGTGTTAGTCAGTATCCACACACAAAAAAACAAACGAGGAGTCCAGTGGCACCTTAAAGACTAACAGATTTATTTGGGCATAAGCTTTTGTGGGTAAAAAAACCCACTTCTTCAGATGCATGGAATGCTCTCCATGCATCTGAAGAAGTGGGGTTTTTACCCATGAAAGCTTAAATCTGTTAGTCTTTAAGGTGCCACCGGACTCCTTGGACAGTCACAGGCATTAAAGAAAAATTCACAGAAGCTGTGACCTGTCACAGATATTTTTAGTAAAAAATCACTGACAAAATAGGGCTCTATGGGTCCCCACACCACCCACAGTGGGGCAGCTGCAGGGTGGCTCGGAGCTCCAGGGGCCCCCACTGTAGGTTGGGTGTCTGAGCTCCAGGGTCCCCCGCTGCCCACAGCTGGGATCTGCAGGGGTCCCTGCCACCTGCAGCAGCTAGGAGCTACAGGGTACTCCTGTCACCCCCAGCTCCAGGGGTCCTCCACCACCTGCGGTGGCCGGGAGCTGCCGCGGGTGGTGGAGCTCCCTACCCCGGGACCCCGTGGGTGGCAGGGGACCCTGCAGCTCCCGACTGCCACAGGCTGAAGTCACTAAGACCTCTGGAAGTCACAGACTCCGTGACTTCTGTGACCTCCGTGACTAAATCATAGCCTTAATTATACCTAATTGGGTGACTGGTATGTGATTTGGAACACTTCACACAAAACCTTATTTTTAGTAATACAGGAAGACAAATACCAAATAGCCATTACACTTGCTTTCTTGACAGGGTCAAGAGATGTGGAGTCAATATTACTCCTTCAGCTATCAACAGAAGGCAATGAAGAATGGGCACGGACAATTTTTATGTTGATGAGACAAAAGTTTAAGGAGAGCTTCTACCACCTTAAAAAAAAACAAAATATGGGGGTGGGGAACAGGTAGGAAGGACAGCCCATTGATTAGGGCATTAGCCTGGGACTTGGTAGACTTGGGTTCAAGACCCTGCTACACCACAGACTTCCTCTGTGACTTTGGGCAAGTCACTTAGCCTCTCTGTGCCTCAGTTTCCCATCTGTAAATTGGAGATAACACTTCCCTACCTCACAGGGGTGTCATGTGGGAAATACTTCAAAGATTAATGCTTTCAGGACCAGATTTTCAAAGCTATTTAGGCACCTGAAATGCAGATATGTACCTATTAGGATTTTAAAAAGCACCCAACTCCTACTGAGAATCAGGCCCAAGGTGAACTGAGTTGGGCTCCCAGAAACTGAAATACTAAAAAATTCTAAAATAACTTCTGAAAACTTGGGCCTGGATTTCTTTTATTAATGCAGCGGTCACATCCCTTTTTGGGCTACATAACAAAAGCCCTGCTTCAAGCCACGGTGATACTACTAACCAATTCCAGACAACACCCAGCATTCTCTGTTCCTGAAATGGGATACTGCAGAGAAAAATGGAGCCAAAAAAAATAAATAAAAAAAATAGGTTTGGTACATAACAAACGCTGTGTCTTTCAGAAAGACCTATGAAAACAGAGTGTACACTGGGGGGAAAAAAACAGTTACCAAAAAACATTTCAAACCTCAAAAAACAGTTGTGTGGGTCCCATTCTAGATCTGGAAAAGGTTCATGGTGGTTTCTATTTTGCCTGAAACAGCTGACACCATCTTAAGGCACATGAAGTAAAACCAATTTTAAAATAACCTTTAGTTCATTTTACTTGTAAATACTACAAACAGGGCATCTATGCACTTCATAATACCATAATGAAACAGGAAAAGGAGCAGCAAACACCACAAACAAAATGAATAAGGTAACATACATATCTCAGGGTTCTGATGACATTAGATAAGTTCAGTGTTAGTTTTCATGGCTACCATGACATTATCAGAACTCCTTGCTATATGTACACATCATCGTTACACTATGTGCTGATCTCTCCTTGGAGGCAGTGGTGTGCGCACAGGTGGCACTGTCTGGATTAGGGAGTAGTAGCCTTTATCTGACAGACATCCAGAAGACCCAGGGAAAAACTATGGAGCCCCTCATCCCCTACAGGACAATGTAGGAGGAATGGGGATAGGCTTTAGGGCGCCAAAAAAACCCTCCATTTAAGAAAAGGTTGCGTGGACCCCAGGGCAGGGAGGACAGTGGCAAGAGCGTGAGGCAAAGCTATGTGAATACCATCTATTCAAGTTTAGGACTGTTTCCTCTTAACAGAACCTAAACCCATTATAATTTTGGTGAGTTCACAATTTTATATGATCCTTTCTCATAGCCTTGCATGAGTCCAGCTGTATAAATGACCTTTCTCTCTGAATTGTAGCATGACTCATTTCACTCAAACCACCAAGCTGTGGGTTGTACACAGCCTTCTATTTGCGGACTTATTCCTGTCCACTTATGAGATGAGTGAACATAATGCTGCAACAAATACCGAGGGGGATTTCAACATATGGTGTATGTCTACCCAGTCATCCAACAAGTATGTGAAATTGGTTGTAAGGAGCTTAGAGCAGACCGTACAATAACCAGATATCTGATTAATCTAATGCCTACATAACGGGCAAAGAACTGACAACTCATCATATTAAGTCACTGGTAGCCTTTGACATTTTTCATTTAATTAAGTACATTCTTTCAAATTCCTAAGTAACCTAATAATTCCATTTGTGGCATCAATAGATCTAGCAATGTAACACCGACTACATTTTTTTTTTTAAACACAAGCATAAAAGTATAGAAAACAAGACTCCATTTCTCATATGTGCAATACCAAATTAGTGCTTTGTGTTGTCTGTTTCTCGTCAACTAATGATAATATACAATTAATTCTGCTGTAAAGTTCTAAACCTATAATGTTTAATGTATGTTTTAAATACTTCTAAGCATATGTTGGAGGATGTAATTAAATATTTTAACTTCTGCTGCTTTTTTAGCTCAACATATAAAATGGATGCTCCCGATCATGAAGTTGTAGAACAGGATTTTTTATAAAGAGAACCATATGATCTAAATGCAAGACCACCTAGTCTAAGAGAGCGCAACATGCTAACACACGTCTTAAATTCATTACACTGTCAGTAACCTGACTGAAATCTTTTGTTGCAAACCAGGGCAAGGTCCTATAGAAGCTACCTTTTTCATGAATGGTGAATACATGCTACATTCAGAATACAGGTGTCCTGAGATCAGAAAGTACTTTACAAATAGTGTACAACTGAGCCAAAATACAACCATTGAAGTGTGACCATTTTGTGCCAGTATAAGAATACTTCCATGTATTGTGATTCGATATTTTCCTTGATGTTTGACATGCAATCTTATTGTTTATTTGTGGAATAGCACAGACTGGAATATCTATCCACTGGGAGGTTGGTGGGGACTGCTATTGCTCTTTTCCACAGAGATGCCACAGAAAAGAACTGGGTCCATATCTCAGAGATTTAAGACAAGTGACATAACCTACTTCATAGTGGTCACTTCAACTCAACCCAAGGAAAGGTTTGTATAAGAAATTCTGGTAACAAGGGAATTCCTATAGAAATTCAAATCATAATCAATCACACTAATGTCCCAAGAATATACCATTAATCATATCAAGGAACAAAGAAATTCTCCTGGATCTTAGTTTTCATTTTAAGGTTAGTCTCTAGCTGTAACACTGCAAAGACAACTTTCAAAATATGACCTCATGTCTGCCGGAGAGTGTAGAGTCTGAAATGACCTCTCTGAGGTGTGAACCGCCCCATTCTTTTTTATGGGTGCTAAATCAGATGCCAATGATGAGACCTCAAATGTAAGGAAGGGGAGAAAATATATGATGAAGATCTACACCAGCCTTTCCTATGTGCAGGGCACGCCTCACAGGCACATGGAAAGGACTAGCAGGGGGAGTAGGATGCAGAAGATGTTTAAAGGCTTAAACATCTTAACTTATACAACCCAGGATGGCATTTCAGGAGGTACAGTTGGGTTCTATTTCGTGAAGAGGGTCTCAGCTGAGATTTTCACTTATTCCCAAGACCGCAGAAGAGCCTGTCTTCCCTCAGATCCCCTTTCCGCCTGCATTCTTCTTGGTCTTCCCTCTCTCCACCCCACCGCCACATGATCCCGTCTCTCCTTCACCAGCACCCCCACTCTGTGTTAAGCCAAGGGTATTGGGGGAGTGGGGAGAGGAATCATTGATTCAAAGTAGCAGACTTCAGGCCAAGCAGCAGCTTCCTCTCCTTCCAGCTGCTGCTACGTAGGGCATCTCTATACTTATACAGCTGGGCCACTGTAGCACTTTAGCAGAGACACTACCTGTGCTGACGTGAGGGATTCTGCCACCTCCCCGAAAGGCGGTAGCTAGGTCAAAAGACTAATTCTTCCATCAACCTAGCACTGTCTACAAGGAGTCATAGGCTGACTTAACTATGCCGCTCAGGAGAGTGGACTTTTCACACCCTTCACCAACATAGTTAAACCGCCCTAATTTTGTAGTGTAGACGAGGGCCTAGCAGCAGGACAGTTTACACTGGGTTAAGATGGAGCGCAGGAGCCAGCAGCTGACAGAAGCAGCACTGACCTGGCTCTCCTCTTGTGGAGAGAGGACAGGAATGCACCAAGAGGTGGCAGTCCCTCCTGGAACTCTGGAGCTGAGCTGCCAGTGTGCTTGCATTGGCTGAGCGTGGATCAAATATTCCCTCACTGAGGCCTGGTCTACACTAGAAAATTAGGTTGGTTTAACTAAATTGGTCCGGGGTGTGAAAAATCCACACCCCAGAGCAGCGTTGTTAAGCTAACCTAAGTCCCCATGTTGATCTAGTCACCACCTCTCAGGGAGGTGGATTACTTACACCAATGGGAGAGCTGTGCCACTGTAGCCTTTTAAGTGTAAGCAAGCCCTGAGTTGGGTCCCCAAGTACGATGGGAAGGATTTACAACCCTGAATGAAACCCCACTGACTTCAAAGGAGTCACACAGCTGTAGTTTACAACAGAATTTGGCCCACAGGCTTAGCTGCTGCCGAGCCATTTTCACATTAGATCTAAAACACGGTTCTAATCCCTATCATAGAAATGGCAAATATTTCAGATATAAAGTTATTAAATGTATAGCCAAGCAAAAAGTTGCCGTTCATTGCTCTGAAAACCTTTGCCTTACAATATAAAAATACAGATTAATCAGTATAACCAAATAGCAATCCTATTTGCTGCATTGGTGAAAAACACTGTTTCACTTTTCCAATACAGTACTTTGAATGTATATTGATTAATCTCAGGCTAGCATTACTATGAATAGCAAAATTAATAACACTCTCCAAACACAGCTGTGTTAGGCTCATAATTTACTGATTAGTAGCCCACAGAGATAAACATTAGAACTATTTCTACTGCAAAAACCAGTGTATTGCTATCACAGCATTTCCCTGCTTCATAAAAGTTCTGTTGTGAAATTTAACTCAGGGCAGTTTCTCTAACCAAAATACTGTGGCCTGCTAGGGTTCTGACAAAACAACTATTTACTATACCTACTCTAGTATGGTAAATCCGACTGTACATTTAAAAAAATGCCCCAATCTTTATTCTTATTTATAAAAAACAGTGGAAGTGATCGAGGTAAAAAAGTTATTAAAAAGTTAAACATCATTATTTCTGTCAGATGAGGTTAAATACTTTATGGATTCAGTCTTTAAAAGGTGTCTCATGTAGCTGCATTTTAAGATCTCAAGAGCATGTGTGGTCATGTAATTGACTCAGGCCCCAGTACTGCAATGAGCTCCACACAGACAGACCCTTGAGCCTTCAGAGAGTCTTGCTGAAATCAGCTGGGCTTCCCATTTGTGCAGGAGTCCNAACTCACTTTTATGGGGGGGGGGGGGGGAGAGATCATGATTTTAAAGCCAGTCTCATGAGTTTTGGAATCTGATATAATTTTTTAACAGAGTTGAGAATACAGTTCTCTATTTGCTCATTACTGAGGCTCTGTCTACATTTGAATCGCTACTGAGGAACAGCTACAGCTAGCACTTCAGTGCAGACACTTGCTACAGGAGTGGGGGTGATTCTCCTGTTGCTGTGCTAAATCCACCTCCCTGCGAGGCTGTAGTTAGGTTGATAGGAGAATTCTTCAATTGACCTAGCGCTATCTACACCAGGGGGTTAGATCGACTTAACTCTGCTACTTAGGGATATCGATTTTTCACATCCCTGAGGGACAGAGCTGGGTTAACCTAACTTTTTAGTGTAGACCTGGCCTTACTATGCTAATTTCATATTGCTAATGGTCATTAGATCCAAGGTTCCCTGCTATTCCTCACTTACTCATGCTGGGAGGAGACCTCTGTCAGAAAGCCTTTTACAGCTTTAAGGCTTTTTAATTAGCCCTCATCTCTTTCATGCCTCAGGACAAAGGGATGTTTTATTTCTCAGGTTGATTTAATTATATGGTGTGACCCATACAGGGTTTTTTTATGCTCATTCCAGAGCAAACTACTCAACAGGTATGTAACTATTTTGAGCAGTAGTTAGAAAACATGGGGAGAGACAGATATTCAAGCCTTCAGAAGAAGAATTGGTTATAAAAAAAGCCACCAGCACCACCACACACATTGGAAGTTTTCCCATGCTTCTCTTTCAACTCACCTTTGTAAACATACCCTAATAATATCCTACACCCTAAAACATGGGGGAGACCAGGGGAGAGGAAGGGCAATGATAGAGTTTGCTATTCTACCAGATGGAAAACATAATAAGAAAAAGGGGTTACTTAGCAGCAGTAATGCTTGTTCTCTGAATGTATTGGTTACACAGAGATTCACTGTAGGAGTCACCTGCCTAGCCATGGAATGTCCTCAACAGTTGGGCCACACACCTTTGAGCCTAATATTCCATAGACCTCAGGTATAAATAACATCCCCCCTCTAACTATCCCTCATTTCCATCCATCTATCTTGGGGACTTATATGGCTCCTATTACTATAGTATCTGAGTGCCTCACAATCTTTTACGTATTAAATCCTCAACATCTGTGAGGTAGGAAAGGATCATCACCTTCATTTTACAGATGAGAAACTGAGGCACAGAGAGCCTAAGTATCTTGCCCAAGATCACACAAGAAGTCTGTGGCAAAACAGGGACTTTACCAGAGGTCTTCCAAGTCCAAGGCTAGTGCCTTAACCACTGGAACATCCTTCCTCTCAGCCCTCTCAGAGGAGGGGAGGGGGGGTTCAAAGTACAGTGAAGGTCAGAGTAGCTCTGCTGAGACAATACATTCAGAGAGCGAGGATTACTGCTGGTAAGGAGGCTCTTTGTGTACTTCATGATGGTCACCAGATAGTCTCCCAGCTCGTATTCCTTTGCTGAGGGGAGATGGGAACTCCTACCTTTTCTAAACATTGGATTTCCCGTCTCAGATCCTGAACTTAAGGCAGAAGTCTTGCATCTCCCTGCAGTTGTGGCCCCCAAACAACCTTAGCTTTGCCCTCAGATGACATCATGCAATAATGAAGTGAGAGAATGGATGCAGCCTGCTTTTCCCTGTGGTGTGTAGCTACACACGCAGTGCGTGCCGCCGCCAGTGGTATAGAGTGTAGATGTAGCCTTAGAAAAAAAATCCAGCCCTGATTTAAAAATGGCCAGTAATGAAGAATCCACCGCAACCCTTGGTAAATTGTTCCAATAGCTAATTACCCTCACTGTGGAAAAATGTACACTTTATTTCCAGTCTGAATTTGTCTAGCCTCAACTTCCAGCCATTGGAGTGTCAGTACTTAGTTCCATAATACATTAGATCGTGTTAGCAGTACACACTACTACTACTACCTTTTATATTGACTTCTCAATGGCTACTCTTTGAATATAGTCTGAGAAGTCCTTAGAGTACTGTATTGTGCTCCAGCTCTGCCATGTTTCTCAATACTCACAATTCAGCAGGTTTTGAAATATGCTTCACAGGATATAATGCAATTCAGCAAGTCTACAAATGCACAGAAGCAATATGTAACTGTCACCATATGCAGACAGCCACTATGCAGCTGTCCCTGAGCTAGAAATTATGGCTGGTAGCCGTTTTTTCAAAAATGGATTAATGATAAGCAATAAGAATGTGGGATCTGCACCTGCGTCACTATTAACATAGTTCTCAAGGTTACATTGGATTTGCCATAAAGATAATACTATTGTTCCTTCCAGTTCTGTATCCAGCCTCCTTCATTGGCCAATAACTACTGTATCAAAAGCAAGCAAAAAACAAACAACCAAAAACAAACAACCTAGTAAACCTAGCCAACTGCGTGATATACATTGGGTGGGGCAAGGTTGTATGTCTCACTGAAGCCCATATGCAATCAGTTTACACCCAGAAGCATAATATTTTATTTATCCTTATTTTGGCATATAACTAACTATAACTAAAAAGAGTTTTGTCATAAAATTACTTTGCCCTATATTAATTCCAGCCGTAATACATGTCTCTCAATGACCTCCTGTGACAGTGAATTCTACAGCATGGTTATAAACCACATTAAGGTATTATTTTCTTTTAGTAGATCCAAATTTAGTGCCCTTTAATTTTCATGAGACTCTCTGATTTTCTATGATCGGACAAGTTATAAAAGCATGACTGAACTGTTTTATGTGCCCTTTGTAATTCTGAAGATATCATTCAAGTCCCTTTACCTCTTCCTCTTTCCAAACTAAATAATCTTAGCTTTACAGTCTCTTAAGTAAATGCTGCCATACCGCTAACCATTTTCATTACTCTTCTCTGGAACCTTTAGTTTCCCACTGTAGAGCTATCTCAAGATGATGCCCACATGAAACAATATACTTCAGATCAAGATTTACTATTCTTCCCTGTAACATCATAGTTATAATTATTTCTCTCTCATTTTATACCCTTTCTTCAAGCATTCTATTTACTTGTTAAACTTCTGCTGTACAGTAGGCAGACACCTCCATCGAGCTATTCATGGCTCCCAAATCTTCCTTCCCCCCTCAGAGGATCCCCCAAGTTCCCATCAGCACATGAGAAGATTGGTAAATGTACCCTAATGTGTATCACTGCAACACACATACACAATATGTTGGCCTGATTCTGCAATTTGCCAAGTGAGTCACTTCAGGTGCACAGCATCCTCATCCTCCAGTAACTTAATTGGGAGTTGAGGTTTTACACGACGCGCTCCCCATCTAGCTGGATCAGGCCCTTTTTGTTTAGCCATAACAGGGATGTATTCCTCAGCCTCACAATACTCTTCCACCTCTATTGTTCTCATTGCCTCTGTAATCCCTAAATCAACAGGCACACAATGCATTATTTTTGTAGCTGTCAAACCCTGACTGTGGTTAATTCACTTCCAACGGGCTATGAATAGCTTTGAAACAATTGGTTAATGTTAATAGGCACTGGATAGCTGACAACTTGCTATTATTAGCACAGATTCACAGCTTACAAATTCTGTGTGTGAAAAAATACATATTTATTTTTCCTCTACTCCCTTCATCTCCTCTACCAACCTCAGATCATCTTCCAGGAAGAAAAGAAATGAAGCCACTCTATATTTCTTCCTTGTAGGCAGCCTGCAAACATTTGATAGTAATCTAAACAAAATTGATTTGTCCTTATTCATTCCCCCCCCCTTTCCCCCTGAAAACCATTTTACTTTATGACAGTACCCTCACAGCTGGAAATTTACATCCCACTAGGTCTTATGTTCACACTTCCAGAATGCACAGAAACACAAGGGCAGCTTTTGTGTATATCGATTACAAGCAGAGACCCTGCAGACAAACACCTCCACACTTTGGAAGCAGATTTTAAAAACTTCTCCATACAACAGCAACTCTGTTTGTTTGGGTTCTGTTGGCAAGAAGAAATCATGAACATCTCTTCCATAATATTAAAAAAATAAATACATGAAATGAAAAACTAATAGACTGCAGCTCAAACAGATACAAAGAATAGCCTGTTATTGTTCAGACAACCTTGTAACAGAGAACCTTATTAATTAGAGATGATGCACAGATGGCTTGGAATTGATTCGATAGTTCTGAATAGTACTGGTATTTTCATACCAAGCCCTTATCTGCTTACAAGTAATGAAACCTTCAATTTAATTAAAAGGAAAGCTACTTTTTTAAAGCCCCCAGTGTAGCAAACATTGAAGCATAAAAAAAATTGAGTTTGCCTTGTATTTCTTCCAGATTTAGAGCTCTGCACTTCATACTTTTTTAATGCCTTCCATCAGAGGAACTCAAAGCACTAATGACAATGATCTACAGGAGGGTGTTGTTATTGCCATTTTATGTGGGAAAATAGGCAAAGAAAGGTGAAATCATTTGCTCAAGGTCTCTCAGCAGTTTACAGCAGAACTAAGAACAGAACTCAGCGTATCTGACTCCCAGTGTACGTCCATACTAGTCTACTCAGTCCCTGGGTCGGAGCTTGGGCAGCTACCCCAAGCCACCGCCAGTGCTGCAGCATCTACATTGCTCTTTTTAGCACACTAGGTCGAGTTGAGCTTGCACTAATTTGTCAACCCATGCTGAGAATCACACCTCCCAGCTACAGTGGCAATATACATTCAGTCCTCAATCAGACCATGTCTCTCCTTCAAATATCCTCCCTGCTTCTTATTTATGAATAAACCCCTTCTTTTTGAGTTTAAACCAATTTTTATCAAAAAAATCTTGGATTTTACAGAAAAGTATATTTTTTCCCCTATTTTCACCCTACGTTTGTATCATTCAAATATATAAAAAAAACTTGTTTCATTAGGAAAATACAATACATTGCATGAAATATATGTATTATGATAATATACACTAGTCTGTGTGTATATGCAAAGCTGTCTATTGAAGTAAGGCTATATTAGTCTAGAAGATAAACACAACAAACAAACAGGCCCGCATGCGCACTCGAACATACTGATGAATCTCACACCCACCACATACACATTTAAAGCTGTTAGCAGCTAATGGTTTAAAGATCTGACATACTAAAATGAGAAGAAAATGAAAATACGTAGCCGAATACATTTCAGAACACAAGGAAGTATTTGAAAGTTTTCAAAAAACAAAAACAGGAGAAAACGATGAAGTTGAGTGTATGCACTGCAAATCGTGTGGGCCAATTATTAAATGTAAATATTTATAGGCTAATAGTTCTAAGTCTACGACAGTAAACTGTTTATTCAAATTAAAAGTTTTATTTGGGGATCAGAGATATATTGTTTTCTTAAACTCAAAGGTGGCATTGTGTTCTGAGTTCTGTTTTAGTTCTGCAGCAAACCACATTGAATTCCATTTCTCTAAGCATTAATCTACTGCAGGGGTCAGCAACCTTTCAGAAGTGGTGTGCCGAGTCTTCATTTATTCACTCTAATTTAAAGGTTTCGCGTGCCAGTAATACATTTTAACGTTTTTAGAAGATCTCTTTCTATAAGTCTATAATATATAACTAAACTATTGTTGTATGTAAAGTAAATAAGGTTTTTAAAATATTTAAGAAGCTTCATTTAAAATTAAAATGCAGAGCCCCCCGGACCGGTGGCCAGGACCCGGGCAGTGTGAGTGCCACTGAAAATCAGCTTGCATGCCGCCTTTGGCACACATGCCATAGGTTGCCTACCCGTGATCTACTGAATACTTCCCCCCCCCCCCTTCCATCCACCAAAATAAACCCTCATACTTACCAAGAAAAATTACTTTTTTTGCACCCATTTTCACCCATTTTTGTAATAATAAACACCAATACATTTCCAGGAAAAAATAAATACAATAAAAACCGAAAATGAAGGGCCTTATTTATGAACAACCTCTGCTTAATGAATACCCCGTTAGATGGCACTCCTCTCATACCATTTTGCTAGATGCTTTTAACCCTCTACCACATCTACTGCATATGCATTATACTCACAGCCAGATTGTTGGTGTAAGTCAGCTTTGCTCCACTGAAGTCAATAAAAATGCTCCAATTTACACTAGCTCAAAATATAGCTCTCAGTTTCTAAAACTGTGAGTTTGGGCAAACTTCAACATTTCAAATTTCCTAACTGGACTGGCAGGTTCTGAAACCTCACATGAAGAGGCATTTGCCATTCCACACCATGTGAGTAATTTATAGAATGACATAAGCCATGAGAAGATACTTTTTGCTACCAGCATCTGGAAATACATCTATGTGTGCTATGAGCTCATATTAGAACTCCCTTTGGTAATCTGGGAATAAAAAGTTTTGCTGGGCTTTATATTGTTGTGATAGAGGTTAGGCGAAACCTTGTTGAAGCTGACGAGCACAGCTGCCTTTCCTTTAGGGTAAATGTAAGAAACAGATAAGCTCCTCTTTGGAGTAAAAAAGCCTAAGTGATAAAAGCCACCAACACAGGCCACATTCTAGGCCAATCAGAAGCTGAGTTATATAGGTGGACAGGTTTTACTGGGGGCTGAATGCAAATGGAGGGGGCTAGGTATTGTTTGATGCTTTGTGTGTGTGTGTTTGTGTTCAGAGAAACGGGACTTTGTGTACATTCTTTGTAAAGCAACGGAATCAAAGAAATGCATGACTCCATCATCAATTTATTTCTTTTCCTAAGAGAAACAACCCACCTGAAAACTGGCTAACGGCTCAGGCCAAAAGCAATAACATTATAATTAATGACTAGAAAGGCAGTAATGTTCTAATTGTCAGAGAACTCTGATTTTCCCCATAAACTGCTGGAGTAAGTACAAGTATATCATTTGCAGATTTATGTCTAGAACAAAATTAACTGTGAAGGAGAAAACAAACATTTAGCCTATGAGCTTCTTATTTAGGCCCCGCTCTTGCAAACACATAAAACTTATTTGGGGAAGAAGTGCCCATGGGTAGTCTGAGGCTTTGTCTACACTACACAGTTTTTAGCAAAACGGACGTGTTGCTAAAAGTCGGGCAACGTAAATGCTGTTTGTCAGCACTTTTGCCGACAAAATACTTCCACCCCCTACAAGCAGGATTCGCATTGTTGACAGGAGAGCACTTCTGCCAACAAGGAGCCGTTTGCAGCGGCAAAACTTTTGTCTTTTTTTGGGGGGGAGGGGCTTTTTTAAAGCACCTGTGAACGACAAAAGTTTTGTTGTTCAACTGGCAGTGTAGACAAAGCTTCAGACTCAATAAGGGTACTCATAGGCATAACGCTACAAACCTAGGTAAAATGTTTTCAAGATCATGGCCTTAGTAAGCCCCTTTCGGAAGAACCATGTTCTCTGTATATCTGGTACAGTACTGAACACACAGTGGATGCTCAATAAATAAATAATAATACATGAAATAGAATCTTAACTGAGGAACCAAAACAAAGCTAGAGAAGGAATCCTATGAAAGGCATAGCATAAACCTACAGAGAAGGGAGAAAAAACAGAAGCTTTGTTTCTGTTATATACAGAGAAGAACTGAAAGATTATTAAATGACAACATGCCCTATAGTTTTTGCATTTTATATAACTGACTTCATTACCTGTCTGACAATACACTAAACAAATAACTGTGTGGCCTAATCTTTCTTCACTCACTAAAATGGTTCTTGCTCATGTTTTCAAAGGCACTTATTCCTTGTTCATTGATCTGGGGAGTTTTACCAGAGTCCCAAATTTGAAGAAAAGATTGCCTTGAAGAGGGTTTCTGGCAGATTGACTGTAGCTAAGGAAAGCATGAGCTAACAAGAATACTAACAAGTATTGTTGCTCCTTTTTGACCTGAGCAGCTAGTCCAAGTTTGGGGCTCTAAGGATGTTCCACTTGGGAGTAGAAATTGGTGATTCGGGTATTTCCTGGGCGCAGTTTTGTTTATTTACAAAGAACATACAAAGTCCTGTCTCTCTGAACACAGAAGGAATCAAATAACAGGAAACAGCTTCTTTTACTCCTAGCACCAAAAACACGTTCAGCCTGCACTCCTGACCCAAAAACCTCTCCCCAGGTTCAGACATCGTGCCTTCAGCTGCTCTCTAGAGCTGGCTGTCTCTCAGGTGCTCCCAGTTTTGCCTTCCCTCACACCCAGCCCCCACTAAAAACAAAACTCAACCCAAACCCCTCCACCCACTCAGGCCAAACCCCTGGGCAAGTTCATAACACCCTTTTACTTTAGAGGGGGCATCTGAATTCATCCTCAAAGTTATGTTAATTAAAGGATATGTTCACACCCAACCTCAAAGAGATTTGTGATCCAAGCAGTCGTCAGTACTTCTCAGCATAGCAGTATTCTTTATTCAGCTTTTCTCAAGCTCTTATACTAAGGACACTAGAGCCTTAATAAACATCAGAATCACCACCATTTTCTCAATTATCAGGGTAAGTTATTGTTATGCTGTCAATTAGACTATTGTTGTCTTGCTTTCTTTATTAAGAAAAGATCAAATAGAAAAGAACCTTAGGAAAATGTAAGAGTCACTGGGGCCCAGATTTTTAAAGGTATTTAAGCATTGCTCTGCTTGGTATTGCAACACCTAACTGATTTAAGAGGTTAAATCTCATTTTCAAAAGGGATTTAGGCACTTAGGATTCAGAATCTCATTGACATTAAGCCCCTCCCCTTGCTCAGTCTTACTTTTTGTGAAGAACGTATGATGCAAAAGAACCTTCAATTATCAGAAATCTTTGCCCACTGACAGACACACTGAGATCACTGAGAATTTGCCAGGGCTGCCCAGAGGGGGGGCAAGTGGGGCAATTTGCCCCAGGCCCCGGGCCCCCTGGCCCGGCGGCAGTCCGGGTCTTCGGCGGCATTTTGGCGGCGGGGGACCCTTCAGTGCTGCCAAAGACCCGGACCGCCGCCGGGTGAGTACAAGCGCCGCAGCTCCCCCGCTTTGCCCCAGGCCCCCTGAATCCTCTGGGCAGCCCTGGAATTTGCACTCATATATTGTCCAGCAGCATCAGCTAAAGTAGGCAGATGCCCAGGCTAAACAATAATGAGGCAGGGGGGAAAGAAAGCCAAGTCCAGAATAAAGAGACAAGTTAAAATTTCTGGTTTCAATCTTGATAATTGAAATCAAATGCTCATGATGTAGGATCCTCATTAAAATGTACATGGCTTTTTATTACTGGGTCTGAAAAGAACTAATTGTACCACCATACTCCCACAGCTGCTACACTTTGGCCATTTGCATGGTACTGTTAAGGATTAGAATGTCAGTGTATCTTCAAAACACAATTCCGAGTGGCTGGTTCTTCTTTCCCTTTCACTAGCGTCAATCTGCAGAAACTCTGCTGAAGTCAATGGAATTAAATTGGTGTACGTGAGAGCAGAATCTGATGCTATCTAATCTGCACTAATAGCACTATGCTATCAATGGGTCCTTTTACACCCCCTTTGGTCAATGCTAAATAGATAACTTACTTCAGCAGTTCTCAACCAGGAATCCGGGGCCCCCCAGGGGACCGTGAGCAGGTTTCAGAGGTCCACCCAGGGCCGCCCAGAGGATTCAGGGGGCCTGGGGCAAAGCGGGGAGCTGCGGCGCTTGTACTCACCCGGCGGCGGTCTGGGTCTTCGGCGGCATTTCGGCGACGGGGGGCCCTTCAGTCACTCCGGCGGCGGGTCCTTCAGTGCTGCCGAAGATGCGAAATGCCGCCGAAGACCCAAACTGCCACCAGGCCAGGGCTCGCGGGGCCCCTGCAGGGCCCAGGGCCTGGGGCAAATTGCCCCACTTGCCCCCCCTCTGGGCGGCCCTGGGTCCACCAAGCTGGGCCGGCGTTAGACTCACCAGGGCTCAGGGCAGAAAGCCAAAGCCACGCTGCACAGTGCTGAAGCCTGGGGCCCCAAGCCTCAACACATGGGGCTGAAGCCAAAGCCTGAGCAACTTAGCTTTATGGGGCCCCCTGTGGCATCTGACCCCAGGCAATTTCCCTGTTTGCTACCCCCTAACGCCAGCCCTGGTTTTTATATGCAGAGAACCAGTTGTTGTGGCACAGGTGGGCCGTGGAGATTTTATAGTATGTTGCGGGGGGTCAGATCCAGAAGCCCTGCCTTGCTTCATGAGTAGTCCAACTGACATAAAATCAGCTTGTGAAGTGTGGTACTGTGCAACTCAATGTGAGTAAGAGGGTACTAGCAACTGGGCCAAATAGCAATATTGTGTTGGGCCTGATTTATCAGTGCATTACTTCTCGCTGGCCTGACTGCATTGAAAGCAGACTTACCACCCCACTAAAAAAAAGTTCTCCATGTATCCAAAGCTTTCAGTTAAAGCAACGTTGCTGAGGAATTTAGGGCCAACAACAATCTCATTTAAAAATTCCCTCCATCTGGGGTTGGAATTTCCATTGTAAATGGTTTTCAGTATTTTGGGGGAACCACTGACGTCTTGGCATGTGATAACTATCAGGCTCAGCCCTCACAAATGCCACTATTGTATGAGATGTTAACACTCTCACCTCCCACTTAAATCAATGGGAGGCGAGAGCTCTTAGCATCTCACAGGGCTAGCTCAACCCTTTATAAGATGGGGACCACACTTAAGGGCCGTCCCACCTCGACATAAAAAGAGAGTATAGAAGACGAATGACTGCAGGCAGGCTACATTAATGTTTTTTGCATTCAGCGTCACAATAAACCTTCCCTGCCCCCACTACACTTGAAAACAATATGGTCAGCAAATCTCCTTGCACACGCCTCGCTGTTTAATTGTGGTACATCAGATTAGAATGTGAAAAACCACAAATACCACAAGTTTATCTCTAGTGATCGCTGTACTTCTAATCAATAGGTAATATAATTAATTCAACCAGCCTCAAGTGTTCTCAGTCTCATTTTGATTAGACTACAGATCCTACCATGGATTAGCACCAACACAGAAAGTCAATTAGAAATAAACACTGTCATTTCTTCCCTACACCACAGTTCTCATAAGCTACTGTGCAGCTCAGCCATTTGTAGTTTCTATCGAAAAGGCATTCATGACAGTAAACCTCATATTAATCACTGATGAAGCATCACGGCTTCTCTACTGATTTTATTCTGCTCTGTTTCACTTCGGATGTCTCAGAAGAAAACCATCAATAGGACATATAGCATATGGGACATTCAGTTTAAACTATATATGCCACTGATTTCTGTTGTATAACCTAATGAAGCTTTGATCTCAGTTTTCTTTTGTGAAAACTGACATTTTAAACAAAACAAAAATACGATAAAATAAAACTGAACACATATCTACAAATCACAACACAAAAATATGTCCTCTCTTTTTTTAATAAATAAAGGGCTTGGAACTGGTGACTAAGAATTTGATTAAAAAAAACTTGCAGCAATTTACTGTTGAGAAAAACAAATGCACATTGTGCTCTTTCATATCTACATATCTGATCCTAAGAACTCTTATGCACATGAGTAAAATCACTCACATATATGTTTGCTGAACTGGGCCCTGTAAATGCAATAATCTCAGTATTTCCTGAAACAACCTGTGGCTGAACTAGCAAAAATAGAAGTGACTAGGATTTAAACCATTACAAACCAATTCAGAATGAAAACCCACTTAGGGCTGAGTTCTGCAAACTTCTGAACACCATCAGATTCCACTGTGTAATGGTACTGGAAAGCGTTTCACCACCTCACAGCTCCCTCACTAGTAGGAGATACTTTACAAAGCCTGGGAACATTAGGGTCTGATGTTTTTTTAAAAAAACCAGGAAAGGCGGCTATGCAGGATAATAAGTGCTATCGCTAAAATGGCCCCTGTTGCCAAATCTAGACAAGTTGGCTCCAGGCTAACACCTGGTGTCTCCCCTGAATAATGTGGAACAGTGCAAAGCAGGGTCTTTCAACCTTTTCCCACACAACCCCCACCCCCTAAAAAACCATTTTCCCTCCAGTGGCCCATTTCCCCTCCCCCCCCCCCAATCCTTTGCACTATTTCAACAAAAACCATCAAAAAGCAATTAAATCAATTTAATAAAAATCATATCTGTAAGATAGTTCAAAGCCCAACAGAAAGGATATCACTCTGTTAACATTTAGAGTTTTAAAAATAGTTTCTTTAGAACCATATTAAGTTTTTATAAAACCCTACTTGTTTCATTCCTACTAAAATTCCATATGACTTTCCCATGAGATCCTGTAATGCATTTTTATTACATTGGGCCATGTATGCCAGAAGTAGACATATAGATTTGATAATTTCATGATATATGTAGGCATACAATTTACAAATTGTCACTGAAAAGGTCCTGAATTGCAAATTCCTCACTGGGGTATGACAAGTATATTTGACAGTGTGCAATATTAATAAGAGTTGAAGTATTGTAAATTTCATTGCCTACGTAGGCTATGCTACCTGTATTTAGATGGCTGGAGGTATGTCTGTTCAACTAGTCACGTTACAATATATTACAAATAAAATAGCTGGTTATATTTTGCTGTCAGCTACCCCATTATAAAGCTTCACTGGTGTAACTGTAGAATTTGGCCCATATTTATTTCCTATATGCTAAGGCCAGAGTCTGGCAGCAACTCCACATGAGTAGACTTTTGTGCTAGAGTAGAACTCAAGTCAATGTGGCTGTGTGTGGGGCAGGGCACTTGCAGACTCAGGGTTTCTCTATGTAGATAGTGTTGCCAACTCTCAGTTTTAATACAAGTCTCAAGGTAGTTGGTGGTTTTGTTAGAGCTGCAGGAATGTCTGCTGGAATCAGGTTATTACTGGAGAATCCCAGATTTTATCTAAAAAAACCAAAACAAAAAAACCTCCTAAATTTCTAGCCCTCATGGCTGCAGAGAAAAAGCTCAAAAACATGAATGCTAAAAATCCCAACACCAGAAGGCAAAAAAATAGAACTCAAATTAAAAAAAAAAGTCATGATTTTTAAGCCAGTCTCCCATAATTTTTGAATACTCGGGGTTGGCATTTGACAGCTAGACAGACACACAATTTTTATAAAATTACAGGGGAGTGGGAATGGTCACATGGAGGAAAATAAAAAGCATTCAAGTAAGGATATATTGTAATTCCTTGCTAAATTGTATGCAATCATTTTAATCACACATTATGCAAAAACGGGACACTACTGTTTAAATCCAAACCTGCTTATCAAAACCAGAATACCACCTTTTATGGAAGGTTTAGAATTTGTAAATACCTATTGCTAGTGGGGGGAACCTGGAGGCATTGCTTCCCCACTCACCCTGACTGCTTCCCTAGAGTTGCCAAGGACTTTGTGGTTGGACAGTCTCCTGCATGTGGCCAACCGTCAATACTGTGCAGGACTTCTGACACTATTGCTAGCAGTGGGCATTTTTCCTATATTGCCAAGGCAGAGCATGACATGCACAGAGTTTGGAGCTTGAACAAGAGGTGTAGAATGGGGATGTCATTAGATATGTAACTATTTTGCCTTCATTTTCTGTGTGCGGAAGGCAATCTTTGACTCTGCTGTCCGCAGAAACAGGCAGCCATTTTGTTGTCAGAAATCACTGCAGACCATTACAAAGGAGAGGTACACAGTGTATGCTCTGACACGGACACTATGTTTGTTCATTCTTGTTATGTTGTTCTCTCAGTCTGAAGTCAAAGTATCAGAGGGGTAGCCGTGTTAGTCTGTATCCACAAAAACAATGAGGAGTCCGGTGGCACCTTAAAAGACTAACAGATTTATTTGGGCATAAGCTTTCGTGGGTAAAAAACCCACTTCTTCAGCTGCATGGAGTGAAAATTACAGATACAGGCATAAATATATATTGGCACATGAAGAGAAGGGAGTTACCTTACAAGTGGAGAACCAATGTTGAAGGCCAATTTAGTCAGGGGGGATGTTGTCCACTCCCAATAATTGATGAGGAGGTGTCAATACCAAGAGAAGGAAACTTGCTTTTGTAGTGAGCCAGCCACTCCCAGTCCCTATTCAAGCCCAAATTGATGGTGTTAAGTTTGCAAATGAATTGTAGCTCAGCAGTTTCTCTTTGAAGTCTGTTTTTGAAGTCTTTTTGTTGAAGAATGGCTANGGGGAGCTGCGGCGCTTGTACTCACCCGGCGGCGGTCTGGGTCTTCGGCGGCATTTCGGCGACGGGGGGCCCTTCAGTCACTCCGGCGGCGGGTCCTTCAGTGCTGCCGAAGATGCGAAATGCCGCCGAAGACCCAAACTGCCACCAGGCCAGGGCTCGCGGGGCCCCTGCAGGGCCCAGGGCCTGGGGCAAATTGCCCCACTTGCCCCCCCTCTGGGCGGCCCTGGGTCCACCAAGCTGGGCCGGCGTTAGACTCACCAGGGCTCAGGGCAGAAAGCCAAAGCCACGCTGCACAGTGCTGAAGCCTGGGGCCCCAAGCCTCAACACATGGGGCTGAAGCCAAAGCCTGAGCAACTTAGCTTTATGGGGCCCCCTGTGGCATCTGACCCCAGGCAATTTCCCTGTTTGCTACCCCCTAACGCCAGCCCTGGTTTTTATATGCAGAGAACCAGTTGTTGTGGCACAGGTGGGCCGTGGAGATTTTATAGTATGTTGCGGGGGGTCAGATCCAGAAGCCCTGCCTTGCTTCATGAGTAGTCCAACTGACATAAAATCAGCTTGTGAAGTGTGGTACTGTGCAACTCAATGTGAGTAAGAGGGTACTAGCAACTGGGCCAAATAGCAATATTGTGTTGGGCCTGATTTATCAGTGCATTACTTCTCGCTGGCCTGACTGCATTGAAAGCAGACTTACCACCCCACTAAAAAAAAGTTCTCCATGTATCCAAAGCTTTCAGTTAAAGCAACGTTGCTGAGGAATTTAGGGCCAACAACAATCTCATTTAAAAATTCCCTCCATCTGGGGTTGGAATTTCCATTGTAAATGGTTTTCAGTATTTTGGGGGAACCACTGACGTCTTGGCATGTGATAACTATCAGGCTCAGCCCTCACAAATGCCACTATTGTATGAGATGTTAACACTCTCACCTCCCACTTAAATCAATGGGAGGCGAGAGCTCTTAGCATCTCACAGGGCTAGCTCAACCCTTTATAAGATGGGGACCACACTTAAGGGCCGTCCCACCTCGACATAAAAAGAGAGTATAGAAGACGAATGACTGCAGGCAGGCTACATTAATGTTTTTTGCATTCAGCGTCACAATAAACCTTCCCTGCCCCCACTACACTTGAAAACAATATGGTCAGCAAATCTCCTTGCACACGCCTCGCTGTTTAATTGTGGTACATCAGATTAGAATGTGAAAAACCACAAATACCACAAGTTTATCTCTAGTGATCGCTGTACTTCTAATCAATAGGTAATATAATTAATTCAACCAGCCTCAAGTGTTCTCAGTCTCATTTTGATTAGACTACAGATCCTACCATGGATTAGCACCAACACAGAAAGTCAATTAGAAATAAACACTGTCATTTCTTCCCTACACCACAGTTCTCATAAGCTACTGTGCAGCTCAGCCATTTGTAGTTTCTATCGAAAAGGCATTCATGACAGTAAACCTCATATTAATCACTGATGAAGCATCACGGCTTCTCTACTGATTTTATTCTGCTCTGTTTCACTTCGGATGTCTCAGAAGAAAACCATCAATAGGACATATAGCATATGGGGCATTCAGTTTAAACTATATATGCCACTGATTTCTGTTGTATAACCTAATGAAGCTTTGATCTCAGTTTTCTTTTGTGAAAACTGACATTTTAAACAAAACAAAAATACGATAAAATAAAACTGAACACATATCTACAAATCACAACACAAAAATATGTCCTCTCTTTTTTTAATAAATAAAGGGCTTGGAACTGGTGACTAAGAATTTGATTAAAAAAAACTTGCAGCAATTTACTGTTGAGAAAAACAAATGCACATTGTGCTCTTTCATATCTACATATCTGATCCTAAGAACTCTTATGCACATGAGTAAAATCACTCACATATATGTTTGCTGAACTGGGCCCTGTAAATGCAATAATCTCAGTATTTCCTGAAACAACCTGTGGCTGAACTAGCAAAAATAGAAGTGACTAGGATTTAAACCATTACAAACCAATTCAGAATGAAAACCCACTTAGGGCTGAGTTCTGCAAACTTCTGAACACCATCAGATTCCACTGTGTAATGGTACTGGAAAGCGTTTCACCACCTCACAGCTCCCTCACTAGTAGGAGATACTTTACAAAGCCTGGGAACATTAGGGTCTGATGTTTTTTTAAAAAAACCAGGAAAGGCGGCTATGCAGGATAATAAGTGCTATCGCTAAAATGGCCCCTGTTGCCAAATCTAGACAAGTTGGCTCCAGGCTAACACCTGGTGTCTCCCCTGAATAATGTGGAACAGTGCAAAGCAGGGTCTTTCAACCTTTTCCCACACAACCCCCACCCCCTAAAAAACCATTTTCCCTCCAGTGGCCCATTTCCCCTCCCCCCCCCCCAATCCTTTGCACTATTTCAACAAAAACCATCAAAAAGCAATTAAATCAATTTAATAAAAATCATATCTGTAAGATAGTTCAAAGCCCAACAGAAAGGATATCACTCTGTTAACATTTAGAGTTTTAAAAATAGTTTCTTTAGAACCATATTAAGTTTTTATAAAACCCTACTTGTTTCATTCCTACTAAAATTCCATATGACTTTCCCATGAGATCCTGTAATGCATTTTTATTACATTGGGCCATGTATGCCAGAAGTAGACATATAGATTTGATAATTTCATGATATATGTAGGCATACAATTTACAAATTGTCACTGAAAAGGTCCTGAATTGCAAATTCCTCACTGGGGTATGACAAGTATATTTAACAGTGTGCAATATTAATAAGAGTTGAAGTATTGTAAATTTCATTGCCTACGTAGGCTATGCTACCTGTATTTAGATGGCTGGAGGTATGTCTGTTCAACTAGTCACGTTACAATATATTACAAATAAAATAGCTGGTTATATTTTGCTGTCAGCTACCCCATTATAAAGCTTCACTGGTGTAACTGTAGAATTTGGCCCATATTTATTTCCTATATGCTAAGGCCAGAGTCTGGCAGCAACTCCACATGAGTAGACTTTTGTGCTAGAGTAGAACTCAAGTCAATGTGGCTGTGTGTGGGGCAGGGCACTTGCAGACTCAGGGTTTCTCTATGTAGATAGTGTTGCCAACTCTCAGTTTTAATACAAGTCTCAAGGTAGTTGGTGGTTTTGTTAGAGCTGCAGGAATGTCTGCTGGAATCAGGTTATTACTGGAGAATCCCAGATTTTATCTAAAAAAACCAAAACAAAAAAACCTCCTAAATTTCTAGCCCTCATGGCTGCAGAGAAAAAGCTCAAAAACATGAATGCTAAAAATCCCAACACCAGAAGGCAAAAAAATAGAACTCAAATTAAAAAAAAAAGTCATGATTTTTAAGCCAGTCTCCCATAATTTTTGAATACTCGGGGTTGGCATTTGACAGCTAGACAGAC
The DNA here is from genome assembly GCA_003942145.1 of Platysternon megacephalum. NCBI lineage: Eukaryota > Metazoa > Chordata > Testudines > Platysternidae > Platysternon > Platysternon megacephalum. The sequence continues at coordinate 3,404,789 of QXTE01000088.1, forward strand.
ACACAATTTTTATAAAATTACAGGGGAGTGGGAATGGTCACATGGAGGAAAATAAAAAGCATTCAAGTAAGGATATATTGTAATTCCTTGCTAAATTGTATGCAATCATTTTAATCACACATTATGCAAAAACGGGACACTACTGTTTAAATCCAAACCTGCTTATCAAAACCAGAATACCACCTTTTATGGAAGGTTTAGAATTTGTAAATACCTATTGCTAGTGGGGGGAACCTGGAGGCATTGCTTCCCCACTCACCCTGACTGCTTCCCTAGAGTTGCCAAGGACTTTGTGGTTGGACAGTCTCCTGCATGTGGCCAACCGTCAATACTGTGCAGGACTTCTGACACTATTGCTAGCAGTGGGCATTTTTCCTATATTGCCAAGGCAGAGCATGACATGCACAGAGTTTGGAGCTTGAACAAGAGGTGTAGAATGGGGATGTCATTAGATATGTAACTATTTTGCCTTCATTTTCTGTGTGCGGAAGGCAATCTTTGACTCTGCTGTCCGCAGAAACAGGCAGCCATTTTGTTGTCAGAAATCACTGCAGACCATTACAAAGGAGAGGTACACAGTGTATGCTCTGACACGGACACTATGTTTGTTCATTCTTGTTATGTTGTTCTCTCAGTCTGAAGTCAAAGTATCAGAGGGGTAGCCGTGTTAGTCTGTATCCACAAAAACAATGAGGAGTCCGGTGGCACCTTAAAAGACTAACAGATTTATTTGGGCATAAGCTTTCGTGGGTAAAAAACCCACTTCTTCAGCTGCATGGAGTGAAAATTACAGATACAGGCATAAATATATATTGGCACATGAAGAGAAGGGAGTTACCTTACAAGTGGAGAACCAATGTTGAAGGCCAATTTAGTCAGGGGGGATGTTGTCCACTCCCAATAATTGATGAGGAGGTGTCAATACCAAGAGAAGGAAACTTGCTTTTGTAGTGAGCCAGCCACTCCCAGTCCCTATTCAAGCCCAAATTGATGGTGTTAAGTTTGCAAATGAATTGTAGCTCAGCAGTTTCTCTTTGAAGTCTGTTTTTGAAGTCTTTTTGTTGAAGAATGGCTACTTTTAAATCTGTTATTGAGTGTCCAGGGAGATTTAAGTGTTCTCCTACTGGCTTTTGTCTGGTACCATTCCTGATGTCTGATTAGTGTCCATTTATCCTTTTACGTAGAGACTGTCATTTTCACTCCATGCATCTGAAGAAGTGGGGTTTTTACCCACGAAAGATTATGCCCAAATAAATCTTTTAGTCTTTAAGGTGTTTTTCTGTACTNGTGTGTGTGTGTGTGTGTGTGTGTGTGTGTGTGTGTGTAAGTAAAAAACGGGAAAGGAGGGGTGAGCCTGCAGGGGCAAGAGGAAAAGGCAGTGGTTCTGGCTGATGCTGCCACTAGCTAGTAGAAGGCAGGACATGGCATGCACATATGCTGAGCATTGAGCAAGGAGCTGGGAGGCTGAGATAAAGAGGCAACTCTGATGAGAAAGATGGACACTTAATTTTCAGGGATATTTTGAATATGCAAATATAGCAATTAACAACTAATTTCCATCCACTTCCAGAGTTATTTGCCCTCTAGTAGAGAATCCCAAAGAAATACCAGCTCAAGGCCTACTTCTTGCTTTATACAGTTTTTAAAATATTTTAAAAGCAGGAAATTGTATCTTACAGGTCAATTTTGTTTTTAAGGGAAGACCCCTGGAATACCTATTCTGAGGCCTGCATACCCACAGATTTTGTACCAGTATAACTATTTCATTTAGGGGTATGATTTATTTTAACTGATAGTTATGCCGGTACAACCCCTAGTTTGGACACAGTTATACTAATACAAAGGTGCCCTTCCTGCATTGGAAAAGCTATACCAGCATAAGCACCTTTATACTGATATAATTGCACCTACACTGGTGGGGTTGTACTGCTTTAATTATACTGGTGTAGTTAAAGTGATACAACTTGTGTGTAAGCAAGCCCTCAGTGTTTTTGTGCCTCTCTATCTAATAGTCCTCTCACTTTTGGTTGGCTGGCTGTGACTCTGACTTTTTTAAACCCATTAATACACTCAAGAAGGAGGAAGGGAAATTAGTCAATACCTCCACTTTGTAGCCAGGCGTATCTATTGACTGGTTATCACACCACCTCCCCTATATTATGGATTTCTTATCCTCACTAACTCAATATATTCCCTTTGAAACTAAATACAATTTAAGTTTGTTATTCAGTGTCTAGAGATGTACATATAACACACAGACAATTTATCTAGCACTATAATAAATGTATCAGCATCCTTTTCTAAATAGTGCAGTTATGTTCTACCATAACTAAATCCTGAATTACAATACTTAGCTATTAATATTATTCATAACAATGAAAACAGTACATAATATATTTTCCATGCTGTGACATTTCAATTTGGTTTCTCATTCTATCTTCACTCTGCCTGAAGTTTGCTCTTACTAAATCCATGTGCCCATTTCTTTTTTCGATCTGTTGTGTATGGATAAAATAAAGAGAGGATTCTGCATACATCAGCTTAAGTATTTGCATCATACTTAAAAAAAGACTTTATAACTAAAGATAGAGGTCCTGATTCTCATTTACAGTAAGGCCCCTTTACTCTGTTCTGGCAGTGTAAAGTGGCCAGAACTGTAATTGACACTGATTTTAAGCCCCCTTTACACTGCCAAAGGAAAGTAAAGGGACCATTGTGAATGAGAAGTAGGTCCTAATACTTACTTAAACAGACCAAAGTTATATTGACTCCTCGGTATTGAAGCCCAGCAGTTAATTATTCATATTTGTTTAAATTTTCTTATTAGGAATGTTATTAATTTGTTAAGCAGTTGCAGAGTGCTTCGTGCTATAGCAGACAAAGGAGGATTTAGGTACTAGGTGAGATTTATGCCTTTGAAAAATGGCACCCAGGGTGTCTATCCAAAGACCTTCAATGAAAAGCAAAATGTGATTGCTAAACACAACACCTGGATAATATGAATACTGAGAAGTTGCTATTAAAAAGCTGATCCCTCATTCAAAGATTTCTCAGTTTTAACATTTTTTTCTTTTTCATTATTCAAGAAATCTAAGGTGCTTTTCAAGAGTTTCTTCCAATCAGAGGGACAGGGAGCATGGAAAGTTCAGTAGGGCTACAGGGTAAGACATTGATTAACTATAGACACTCGTAAGAGTAGTGAGAAGTGTGCAGCCTCTTTATCAATAGGTTCACATTGAGAGCGGGAGCATTTAAAAAATTCATTTGGGTTTTAAACCTGGTGAAGGTTTCAGAGATATTCCTTATACTTCAGATGGGGAGTACAGCTAAAACTGGTAATATCTCTAGAACCAGAATGAATTTAAGTGAGTCCACTGTAGATGTACTCTTTAGTTTAAAATTGTATAGCATATTGGTATCTGTCTTGGGGTGTATGTACTCCATGCTGGCCCAGCAACCAAAGAGTTAATGCGGGTACTGCCAGCCAATGCTGATTGGAAGCCTCCCAGCAGCTGGGAGGATAAAAGGACTGGAAAGCAGAGGTGGCTGCCAGAGGAGTGAGCAGGCTGAAGGTGGCCAGCAAGCTGCTGAAAAGCCACTCAGACATAGCACCCTAGGAGGGGACAACTGGACCAGCAAGCTCAAGAGCCTACAGAAACCAGGGGGAAGGAGGAAGGAGCTCAGGGCATGGCTGGAGTCAAATGCTGATTTGGCTTGCCTAGCCTAAGGGCCCTGAGCTGGAACCCAATGGCAGTGGGTGGACCTGGGTCCACCCACCAATCCTCTGAGGAACATTTTGCACAATGTTATTAGCAACTATCAAAGAGGAGTTAGATGGGAATGGCTTCTGCATCTTAACTATAATTATACCTACCCACCTTTGTAAAGCCCTGAGTTCTGCAGATGAAAAGCTTTGAGTCAGATCCTGGCCAGCGCCTGTCGAGAGGCACAATGGGGAGGGGAGCATTTAAGGAGCTCCCCCCCTCTCCTTTTAAGGCCTATGCAGGAGCTGGTCAATACTTCCTTCTTCTACCTAGTATTCTTATGACCACTATGGGCTTGTTCCTTAAAGGTGCTGAGGACCCAGTTTCCACCGACTCAGAATCAGGACCTGGGTGTTTGCAAGGGAGAGCTTGGACCCTGGTTCTACCATCACCAGGCTTCTCCAGCCAGCGGAACTCACCAAGCACAGAAGAGGCAATATGCTGCATCCTCTTCAGGGATGGTACAGCAGGAAATTTAGTGTGTGCTGTCGGGGAGCCCCTAGAAGGAAATGAATTTCTAGAATTTCTCCTGAGAACTCCAGGTACTGTGTGACCTCTTTGTGCCACTTCTGTCACTCTTCACAAGGCAGAATCTTACCCTATTGAAGTTAAAAGTATTATCCTATACTACAGAGGTCTCTGCCTGCCTACACTATATTTAAGTGCTATATAAAACTAAAGTAAGATTTTACCTGAAGAGGATATCCTTTACACTGCTGAATGTGGTTACAAATCCATCTTTTCTGAGCACAGAAGATAAATAGCTCACATTTTTTAGATTATTTTCGGAACCTTGTCATTTAAAGATTGAATCACAGGTGACATGGCTGGGAGAGCAGAGAATTCATTAACATCCATCAACACAGGATGCAAGATATGTTAATCTGTTAGTTGTATCCCAGCTCCCTCACGCTCTTTCAGTAGCAATCGGTTAATGAATTGTACAGCAGTATGATGTTTTGACAGAAAAGGAAGAAAATGGAAACAACTGAAACAAGTTGGTGGCAACAAAATGGAACCCCTGAATGAGGGGAAAAGATTGTTGCCCAATACAGTAATGTATGCAATGTAGTTGTAGCTGTGTCAGTCGCAGGATATTAGAGAGACAAGGTAAGTCTTTTATTGGACCTGCGATGCCGTCTAAAGGGAAGGTGAGAGTCTACACTAATATGGTCACCACTTTTACAAAATTGTGATATATTGTGTACAAAGTACGCCTTGTGAGGTATCATTGGAAAAGTTGTAATCTGCTGAGTATTATCTTGTTATAATGTGTATATTGACATTGTGTGTAGAAGTATGAAATTTTGCTATATGTTTGCAACTCAAACATGTTGCGAGTCTGAGAAACTCCCACAGGTTAGCTCTTCAGGAATAATAAAAGTAGCTGTAAACAAGAGCCCTGCACGTCATTCCTGAAGACCCCTCAAACAGCACATACGCAAAAGGTGCAAACTAGAATTTGCAATTCATATGAAGGACCGATGGCAAAGCATGTATGCCCTGGAACTACCTGACCCCATAATGCAGTCAGGATTTTTCCAGCAAAAAAAGGGTTAAGGAATAAGAAGGGAGAACAAAGACCCCTGGCCACCTTTTTCCTACCCCATCTCTGGACTGGTGAACTCTAACGGGAAATTTTGAACAAAAGGACTGAGGCCCCCAAAAACTATTTGGGAAACCCAGAGAGACTTATAGAAAAACTAGCACATTTAACATCCCTGCTATCATTTTGGACTACATACTTTGATCCAACTGTAATGTATTTTATTTGCTTTCACTTTTTAGTAACTCATGTCTTTCTTTGTTAATAAATCTTTAGTAAACTAACTAAAAGATTGGCTACAGCATTGTCTTTGGTGTAAGATCCTACATCCATTAACATGGATAAGTGCCTGGCCCCCTGGGGCTGGAAGAACCTAATGTGTGGTGATTTTTGGTTTTAATAACCTTTCATCACAGATGCTGTTTCAAACCTTTCATCACAGTTTGTCTGGGTGGTAATATAGGCTGGAGTGTCTCCAGGGACTGTCTGTGGCTCCGTGTTAGGTTATTATAGCGATTCAAAAGCACACATTCGTTGTTGGTTTGGTTAAACCTAATTATAAAAATATACCATCAGTGTGGGAGTGTCTGCCCATTTTTTTTTTTTTGACAGTCGACCTGAGATTGGCCCTCTCAGCTGTGACCCGTACCAGGCACGGTGACAGGACCGACTTCTGTTTGTGGCTCAAAAACTTGTCTCTCTCATCAACAAATTGGTCCAGTAAAAGATATTACCTGACCCACTTTGTCTATCCAATACAGTAATGGTGGTTACATGATATAATCCTGCCCACTCACTGATGCTGCTCTGGCAACTCTTGCTTGTGATTTCATCAGAACAATAACTGCAGCCCTCTCCTTAAACCAAGAAGTGGAATCTAGGTTTCAAAAATAATTTTTGAAATTTCCATTTGGTGTTGTGTTTTAAAAAAAAATTAAAAAGCAAAGGGAAAATTGTTCTTAGATGGCAAGGTTTAAAACAGCACACTGAGGTTTCTAATTAGTAAAGAAAATGATATACCATTAATTAGAGAAGTGTCAATGGAGCAGTGTTAGATTTAGGCAAGACTTCAATGCAAAATCAGAGTATGTTGCCAAAATCTTTCCAGTTGTTCTTGCACGATTTTGAACCAAAATGGAGGCAGTTGTGTGACATCAGCTAATCTTGCGAAGTTTGACATCCTGAGCCACATTCAAACTAGATTTGGAAAATAGGCAATTTCTAGTGTTTGGGTCCCATCCAAAACTGACATGAAATTCATAGAAAGGTTAGGATGTGAGGTTTCAGTTTTAGAACTGCCCACCTGCCTCCTTTGTTTTTGTAGGTGTATATAAAATCATGTCCAATGTTAAGATTTGCATTGAGGGCTCTGATCTATTCCCCAGTAAAAAACAAATGAAAGGTGAAAATGATCTAAGCCCTCTTGAAATGTGTTTGGATGAACTAAATCTAATTTATCCAAAAAAGTGCCTGAAAAGGTGTTTTAAAAATCTTCTCTTTTGAAGAGTTTTGAGCAATGCGCATGATTTGCATAGGACATGATATTGGAAGTGATCATCTCCGTGTATTTGCTTGCAGTGATTGTGATAAGTTAGAACCACAGTCAATAGTCAGTACAAATTCTTGGGATCTGATAGCTACCATGTAGTACAGTCAAAACTAAAATTTGCTACTTGTGGAACAGCAAGAACAGTTTTATATCTCAGCATCACAGTTGTTCATAATCACACAACCTGTAGTTATAAGCAGTAGACTGCACAATGTGCACTAGAACAAGCATAAACGGGTGCCATGGATAACGTAGAGGTGACTGAAAAGTTACGATGACCAAGTCTATGCACAACATTTGAATTTCAGAGCTGAAAAACAATCTAAAGAGTGTAGATGCAAAATGTAGTGTGTTTTTAGGACAGTCTAATAGGAAAGAGGGTGCTGCCTGCGTTATATATGCACCACTCTGGCCTTGCCAAATAGCTTATTCATGAAGCGAGACACAGGGAAAATACACTGCTAAAAATATATTATTTATGAGGGTAGTAGGATTGTGTAGATTTAAGACTTACCTTTTAAATATGTAGTTTTAGAAAACCAAAAGAATAATAATTGCCATTGAACAGACTGATTAGTATTTTCAAATCTTTAAATATTAAGAGAAAATTTCTGAATGTATTATGCTTCTTAATCTAAATACACTGCATAGTAGGCACTGCATTGTTGGTATCGAGATTTGCATTTGATTCAAACAAACATCTTTTTATAGTATCTCCATAACACTCACATCTTCACCTGCTTTTGACACACTGACACTCACACAAAATAGTAGTCATTAATAAAGCAGGTAAGTCTTAAGATGTTTGTTTATGTGAAGCTTCAATTTAATACCATCTGGAAATGCTATATGTAGTTTGGGGGGTAACAAACATAACATAAGAAAGGCCATACTGGGCCAGACCAAAGGGCCATCTAGCCTAGAATCCGGTCTTCCAACAGTGGCCAATGCCAGGTGCCCCAGAGGGAATGAACAGAACACGTAATCATCAAGTGATCCATCTCCTATCACCCATTCCCAGCTTCTGGCAAACAGAGGCTAGGAACAGCATCCCTGCCCATCCTGGCTAATAGCCATTAATGGACCTATCCTCCATGAACTTATCTAGTTCTTTTATGAACCCTGTTATAGTCTTGGCCTTCATAACATCCACTGGCAAGGAGTTCTACAGGTTGATTGCATTGTGTGAAAAAAATTCTCTCTCTCTCTGACAGAATACCACACCCAGAAGGTCTATGGGTTACATAAGCCATATGGCCAACCCTGTAGCTAAGTTGGAGCATAAGGATATGAAAGTGATTTAACTTCAGAACTGAACTTGGATATCTTTGTGAAAGAATTCAGATGCCCTTATCCAAGATGACTTCTTTACTTTCATGAACAGTCTTAACATTACACAGCACTTTCATGTTATAATCCCTACTTCTATATTTCTGAATCTTTGAATTTTTTGAATACTTGAATATTTGTTACACTGAGCAATCACATAAGAAAAATAGGATACATAGCTATGTCATAAAAATAAAGTTTGAAAAAGGTTTCTGACTGAGTCTGCATTTTCCACTAAGTACATGAACTTCTGAAGGCAGGCAAAACTGCCCTTCTTGTGAAGCAGTCTGCCGCTCGTCAGTGTCCTAGCTACAGGGCTGCCTATGTCTCTCTCACCAGACTCAGTGGGACCCTTTCCCCTTCCTTCTCCATGTGGGGAACAGTAGCATGAGCTCACAAGGGGTGGACTACAGAAACCCAAAGACCTTTAAAATTCCTTTTCTAAAACAGCTAGATACATGCAGCTAAAGGTGCTTTCCTGCCCCATAATCATATTAATATTCAGAGGAGCTACAGAGGCCTTATGGATATGAGAGTGGAACTCTCCGGGCCAAATTTTGCCTTCACACACATGCACAACTCCCTTCAAGGAAGTGTGAAATTTATGCATGTATTTAAGGTAGAATTTGGCCCTTTGTTCGCTGGTTTTCTGGAAGTCATTAAAATGGCTTTATGTATTACTGCCCTGCAAAAAAGAAAAAACAAATCAACCAACCCACTGTTTATCTATTATTCTCCCTTTCCAATATTTATCTTTGAGAGTTTCTGGAAATGTAGTCCTTTAAAAGGATGAAAACTAAATAATTTATCTCAGCAGTTCCTTCCAAGCTGCTGCTCTTTTCTGATCATTTTAACTGACTGCTTCAAGTACAGAGCTTTAGACCCAAGGAGTCTATGACGTAATCAATTTCATCCAGCTGATGCAAATCAGATTTACCCAGTTGGTGCAAAGGAACAAATGAAATGGATTCCAATCCTCACAAGTAATGACAATGCATCTCCGGGAGCTTATTTGCCAGAAATTGAATCTCAGCAGCTTGCTGCAGCTTTATTGTTATTTTGCTTTGTTGTGATTAATTTCCTATTCAAATGTGTGGTTGCATTACACACAACACCTAGAGTTAATTTTCTGGTACATTTTTAATGTTAATTCCCTTTAATGGAACCCTTTGAAAACTCAAACTCACTAATGGATAAAATCCATAAGTAGCTGACTGAACGCAATTTAGCAGATTAAAACAGACATCAAATTCTTAGATTCTGAGGCCAGAAGGGACCAGTGTGATAATATAGTCTGACATGTAACATAGGCCATAGAGTTCCCCAAAGTAATTCCTAGAGCATATATTTTAGATACACATCCCATCTTGATTTTAAAATTGCCAGCTATGGAGAATCCACCACAACCTTTGCCAAATTGCTCCAATGGTTAATTACCCTGTAAAAAAAATTATGGTTGATTTCCAGAGACAAGGAGAGGTACTATCTTTTAATGGACTGTCTTCTGTTGTTGCCGTCTGAATTTGTCTAGTTTCAACTTCCAGCTATTGGGTTGCTACACTTTTCTCTGCTAGACTGAAGAGCCCATTATCAAATATGTGTTCCCCAAGTGTTACTTATAAACGGTGACCTTCTCTTTATTAAGCTAAATAGACTCAAGGAGTCCAATCACTATAAGGTAGGTTTTCTAATCCTTTAATCATTTCTCTGCATCTCTAAGGCTTGTTTAGGAACTGGCTTGATGCATTTGAGAAACATCCTTTTTTCCTTAGCAGATGTTCAAAATGGGATCTTAGTACCTTATCTGTGGAAGCCCCGGATAATTTTACTTATAATTTTACATTTTAAAATAAACTATCACATCAGTTGTATCATACTGAATTTGTGTTGTTGCCATCAACTCCACCCCTATTCACCTTTTCATGATGAAAAAACAAATTATCTGCTCTGGAGTTTAACACTTTTATGCTTGTCAAAGATGCTGGTCTGAGAACTAGAAAACTTCAGTCTTCATATCCACAGAGCAGCATGAGCAAGACCAGGGCAAGCTTCCCCACACAGCCTTATCAATGTGCCTGAACCCAGTCCAGGAGGACAACCTCCTCTGAGATAACATGGTGGTTCAGTGCCCATTCCCATCCATATTTCTGCTGAGACTGTCAACAACAGTGCTTGCTCTGCAGGCTTGCCAACAGCTGTGGACTTCAAGAGACAATCCCACTTTTTTAACTCGGTTGTCCTGTATACCATGTTAAAGCTGATTTGCCCCACAGAGTGGGCTACCAGGATGTAGGACTGAATATCTGATGTTTGCACCTCCTGAGATGTATTCCTGAACTGCAAAGTGGTAATCTGGCTCTTTACCCTACATGGGCTGTCTGCCAGCCACTCTGCTCCTGCTCCACATCATGTACTGTCTTCACAGCTGAGCAGGAGTAGAAGAGATGGCAGATAGGCCATCAGTCACCTCTTCTCTTTCTTCCACTCAGCAATGGCATCATGAGGCCCTTGCCATGCTTCCACTCCACTGAGAGTGGTGGAGTTCTGTCACTACTGAAGAAGCTGAGAATCACAGGACATGGCAGAGACAATTAACATCTCTGTCTTCCAACCTGTCTCCAGTCTCTCCCCCCTGGTCTGTGGAGTCTCCAGCCCCACTGGGACCTCAGGGAGCGGGAGAGAGGGAGGCTTTGGGAGAAGAGAGAGCGGGGATAAAACAAAAGAAACAAGAAGGGTACATCCTAACGGGAAGGGAGAGAGAGAGAGAGAGAGAAGCAAATAAAATTGCTCCGCATTTTAGACTGTAAATGGTGGCAAGTATAAAGATGGGGGTGTACATCTAAACTGCCTACATTTCACCAAGGCATGCAGTCTGCGTTAAAACCCTGGACCTGATTAGATCTGTTCAAAGCAAACAAAGTTAGTAATTAGAGGTCACCAAATTGGTGAACATTGTAATTAAGGTTCTTAAAAAAAAAAGTTATAATGAATCATTCATTAAACTCAGGCTACAAAGCCCTAGAAATAGCCAAGAGGGATTGGAAATTATAGCAGCAGCACCTGACTGCTTCTCAGTGTCTTGTGTCACATCTACCATGCAGCAGCAGCCGATTTCAGCTGTTTGAAGACAAAAATATTTTATTGTTGCTATTTACTTTAAAAGAAATGGTGGATTGCCTCTCAACTGGTCACACAAATGTGTGTGTGCACGCGTGCATGTATTCATCTGGTAAAAATCAAACAATCGGTCTATTGTGTTTAAATTGTGTCTTGGTTAGTTAATTTCCTTATGGAAGATCTCCTGACCACTAGTTTCCATAGATTCTTAGAAGCAAAATGACTAATAAATATTTTTACATGGAGGCGGGGGCAATGGACATAAATAAGATTTTATATGGCTGGGCTTGGTACTGGGTTTGTCTGCAGTGTATTTTTCTCTCTCTACTATAATTATTGTCCGATGCCTGTGCTGGCAAAATTCTTAATACAATATTGTCTAAAGCCAGAAAATGTTTAGCTTTCCAATTTTGTGCAGCCTTACTTGCATGTGCTTTCACGCTGTCAGAGCTCACAAGCTAAGCAGGGCTTGGCTAAGTTGCTGTTTGGATGGGAGGCCTCTTCAGAACACTTATGTGCAACAGGGAGTGTGCCGAGGATTCAGTGGGCAGCACTCTTCTTTTGTTTACAAAACTACCACCACCACATACAACAACAAACAAAACATCCTTTAGGAGATTCTGGACCGTACTCTATAGACATAGCGACACTATTATCAGACAATATTAGAAGCAGCAATCTCCCCTTGAGCGTCTGAAGCATCAGAAACAAGATCTGCAGCAGCTGCTGCTCTAGATTAAAAAGATGTAGGCAAGATGCTGTAAACTTCCTTAATTAACTCCATCTTCAAAAATAACTTTAGTCCCCTGCTATGGCTGACAGAGTGTTCAGTGAAGTGCAGGTGCCCTCTTTAAAGTCTTGTTGCTGCCAACCCCCTCTACTGGAGTGTACATTGTACAGCCCGAGGCACCAGACCTGCAAGAAGGCCAACATGCATGCTCCACTTAGAAGAGGGTAGTGTTGTGCTGGTATTTCAAGAATTGTGAATGGCACATAGAATCATCAGAGATTAAGGCAAATCTATTTTACTTTGATTGGCCAGAAGCTGGGACTGGATAACAGGGGATGGATCATTCAATAACTGTCTGTTTTGATCATTCCCTGAGGCACCTGGCATTGGCCACTGTCATAAGACATGATACTGGGCTAGATGGACCATTGGTCTGACCCAGTATGGCCATTCTTATGATTTCCTAGATGACTAAGGAAGACATGATAATCTACAAATACTTGGAGGATGTAAACAACAAAGATGGAGAGAAGTGACTTGGGATGGTAAGAAGGGAGCATAAGTAGGGGTAGCAGCATGCACATAAGAACTGGGAGCAATAGAAAGAACATTTAGGCTGATTAACAGAACAAACTCTGACAGTGAGATCTATCAGGCTTGAATATTCACAAGGGAAATGGTGGAAGCCCTATTGCTTAGGACATTTAAGACTAGACTATGATTGTTTGGGACATTTAAGCACTGGTACATTTACAACTGGGAACAATTCTGCTTTGTTAGGGAGATAAACTGAATGAACTAATAGGCCATTTCCATCTTTGCTTTCTATGGATTATTTATTCTGAGTTGGGCAGTACAGAATGATAGAAAAGCCACTGAGCAGCAATAGTAATTTCTTGAGCCAACCACTTCACAATACGATTGTTTAAAAAAAACAAAACACACATCCTGAGGGTCCATTTCAGCTTGCCTCTTACAGTAAATACAGTATTTATAGATTGCAAGATTATCATTGGGAACAGAAATAATGCCCGTCTTTCTTACTGGTAATTTCTGACACTCAAGTAGCTCTAATTTTCCAGAGTAAAGAAAACAAAAACGTAAAACTAAGAACAAACAAGAATATTGGGCAAAACTGCCCAAGTTTATACAAATACTGTATACACTGCAGATTTTTTAAAATCCATGTAGAGAGTTTTTTAAAGCTAGACTTCATGCTTTATTTCATCAAGTCAAGTTACATCAAATGAGTAATGTTTTGTCACCTCTCATCTGCGCTGATGTAATGCACTATAGCCAGAGGCAGCACAAAGCAATTCCAGGTTTTTTTTCTTGCAAAGCATGTTTTTAGATATTGTCTTTGATTTCACAGGACACAGTGCACAGAACAACTCCACATGAGGTACAGTGCTATGTTTAAAAAACAAACAAATCAGACATGTAGAGTAGAGGAAAAGCTACCTGAGCAAGATGGAACAGGAAATTGACACTGGGATGCTCCTGAGTCAATATAAGCATGGGCATTCACAAAGAGACAGACACATTTTAGCAAAGGAAGAACCTAAAAGTTGATCAGTTCCACGTAAGCATCCAAAACTAATAATGCTTATGCAATTCTTCGGCCAGACTGTGTGATCCATACTCATGCTGGGTAGTACTATTAAGCCACAAGTAGTCCTATTGAGATGGATGGGACTATTCATGGTGTAAAGCACTAATCAGCATTAATAAAGGTGTGGAGAACCTGATCCTTAGTGAACTATCTGAACCTTTTGAAACTCATGTCTTACAATTCTCAGACAGGTTCCCTGCTTCCTGCAACTTATACCCACTGAAAAATAATTTATCATCATGACCTCAAACATTTTTGACAATAATTAGTTTTCAGTGGTACCAAATGATGATGCTTAAATTATGGACTAATTGCTGTGGAAAGAAAGCCCCTGGCTCTTTAAAAAGAGAAGATAGCATAAAGGATGGTGGTTGCCTTTAAGAGGTCAATATTTACCCACAGGCACCACATAGAATTATCTGATATACCACAGTTATTTCCATTTCTAAGTAATGGAAAATATGTTGGTACATCAAATACCCCTGTGTAGTAACTGTAGAAATGCTTTTACTGGTGACCACTGTACCATGTGACCCTCTGGCTCTCTAATGAATAAACAGTTCTGATTATACTCAATCCAATATGCAGTTTCCATAGGTAGGTCCAACTTAATTTATAGTAACTCCTCACTTAAAGTTGTCCCGGTTAACGTTGTTACGTTGCTGATCAATTAGGGAATATGCTCGTTTAAAGTTGCGCAATGCTCCCTTCTAACGTCGTTTGGCAGCCGCCTGCTTTGTCTACTGCTTGCAGGAAGAGCAGCCCGTTACAACTGGCTGGTGGGGGCTTGGAACCAGGGTGGACCGGCAGCCCCCCTATCAGCTCCCTGCTCCCCTAAGTTCCCTGTGCAGCAGCTGCCCAGCAGGCTATTAATTGCAGGGCAGGTCAGCTGTCCCTCCCCACACTGCCATGTGCTGCTCCGGCCCTCTGCCTTGGAGCTGCTCCCAGAGACTCCTGATTGTTGTTCAGGAGGAGAAGGGGGGGCTAATCTCAGGGTGTCCCCCTCCCCCCTACTCCTGCCCCCTGTTTACCCCTTCTCCATATAGAGCAGGGAGGGGACACGGACAGAGAGACAGAGAGAGCCTGGGGCAGCAGCTGCTGTCTCGACTTCCTAATCCACTTAAAAAGGCAATGCACTTAAGAGTGGGTCAGCTTACTTAAAGGGGCAGTGTGCATCTCTCTCTCTCTCCAGCACACAAGGTGTGTCTGTCTCTGTCTGCTATGCTGTTTCCCCTCCCTCGTGTTCGTGCTGCCTTGTGAGAGAGGCTACATTAACAACAATGTGTTAACCCTTGAGGGCTCAGCCGAGTGCTAGTTCATCATTTAGCAGCAAGGCATTCCCTGGGAAATATCCCTCCCTCTCCCACCCTCTAACTTCACCCCCTCAACCAAGCTTCACAATCATCATAGCTGTGAACAGTGTTAAATTGTTTGTTTCAAACGTATACTGTGTGTATATCTATATCATATATAGTTTTTTGTCTGGTGAAAAAAATTTCCCTGGAACCTAACCCCCCCATTTACATTAATTCTCATGGGGAAATTGGATTCACTTAACTTCGTTTCGCTTAAAGTCGCATTTTTCAGGAACATAACTACAATGTTAAGTGAGGAGTTACTGTACTTGGTTTATAGATAAGACACACTAGAGTGGAGGAAGTCATTGGGTACTATACAGTCTATTCCCTATAATGATGGACACACACATCTCTGTACACAGGAAGGCCTCTGTGATAAATCAACAAGGAGTATGTTAAAGTGTAAAGCTTTCAAAAGTTGTAAGGTAAGTACCCTGTCCTCTGAATTTGTGGAACCATTGGGAGTTCAGAAGTATTGCATCAGAATAAACTGTTTCACTAGTTGTGTGCATCTATAACCTATTGAGAAAGATGGAACCAGAAATTTCCTGTTTCAGCTTGCTCAGGTGCTTTTAAGTAAGTTAGGATGAATTAATCTTTCTAATTTGAGTCTGCACCCTAAATATTCTTGTTTTATACACAATTCTCCTAAAACTTACCCACAGTTTTAGTTGTTTTTTTTTAAACCCCCCACCCACAAATGTTTAAATGGACTTATACATACAGGTCTGTCGCATCTTAGGCGCATTTAACATGTGCGATTTCAGCTTTACGCGGTCGGCAAAACAAGAAAAAAACAAAAAAAAAAGAGAAAAATAATTTAAATACTGTTTCTGTAGTGCGGGCGATTCTGCCCGCCATTACACTCAATGTAATTTTGACTATATGCGGTTTTCGCTTTACGCGCTGACTGCGGAACGTAACCCCAGCATAAGATGAGACAGACCTGTAATCAAATGGTCAAACATTTAAAAGCTGACAGTTTTCTTAATTCCTCTACTTCTTTGTGCAACTCCCATGGAACACATATGAAAGAAGTTTCTATAATCAGGGTACACAACTGCCAACACATTCATGGGGTCATACGTATTTTCTCTCACCAGGGTGTAGTGAATGCCTCAAAGCAGTGAATAACAATAACTAACCAGTTACTTAAAGTATGCCCAGAAGGTACCATGCAGCCATCTTTTTATCTGAATTAATCTGCTAACAAGAATATAGGGTGCATATGTAGCTAATATGTTATTTATGGTCAATAGCCATAAGGGGAACTATATAATGTTGCCACAGTTTAACTATATTTCACTTGAGCTAGGCAAGCTCAGCTGTAGACTAAAGGACCCTCCCCATATGCCCACAACTGTAGACAATCATCTAAAGATAAAGCTTCCAGCTTCAGCAATCATGCTCTCTCAACATGGTATGCATACGCTTGGAGGTCAACATTAATATATGACTGGTTTAAGACAGCTCACACATGGAGAAGTATTTAGTCTGTCAAATGTTACAGGGCACTAAAGAATTTCAGTAGTTGTGATAATTGGGAGCTCATTTCATCTAAGCTCATTGCTCTTGTTCATGAAAACCACACCAACAGGCTACAAGAACATTGTTTTTAATTGAGGGAAAAATTAGAACCAACCTTCTGTAGACCTGAAGCCAAAATTAGCAATGTAAGATAATTTATAACAAAGTGGACCTTTGGATTAAGATGAGTAGAACTTTGTATCTCAGTGTATCCTAAGTCAGACTGAAGGTAAGGAAAACCAAGACAAAAGTGACATGAAATGTTGCACAGTGTGTCATATACAGTCATCATGAATTTATCTAATCTGTAAATATTGGAGGATAGGTCCAATCAGGGACGCAACCCCACGCTCTGGATGTCTCTAGCCTCTGACTGCCAGAAGCTGGGACTGGATCACAGGGGATGGATCACCAGATAATTGCCCTGTTCTGTTCATTTCCTCTGAAGCACCTGACATTGGCCACTGTCGGAAGACAGAATACTGGGCTTGATGGACCATTATTCTTATAAATATCCTTAATATGTTTTGCTATGAAGCCAAAATATTTCATTCAAAAGCCTGCAACCATAAAGGAGTCCTGATTGAGAGAGCTATTAATTCCACTTAACAGATGATGGCCCTTGGAACATAGCAGGTCAGTTTGCTTTGATGATCACTACATGACTGAGACGGGATTCGTGTTTGAGTTAAACAAATGATCCATTTTCTGATGAACAATGGCCAGGGTATCTGAAGTTCTGATCCTTCCCTACTTTTGCAGCTATGTTAGAAAGGGGGGGGGGGGAGAAGAGAGAGAGAGTGTGTGTGGCGGGGGGAAGGACAGAGAGGGGGAGAAAGTGAGTGAGTGTGTGTATCTATTTCTGCAAAATCTGAAATGAATTTGTCAGAGGTTGGCCAAAACCTCTATGGAAGCCAGTGACTTCCTCCCCAGCACAAAAGGAGTAAGGGCAAGAGAAGCACTGTCTGACCCAAGTTAGATTTGGAAAACAAGCCAAATCCTGTGTGCAGGGAGCTGTTACACAAAATAATAAAAGGCAATAAATGTAAGTGATAAAACATTCTAGGAAGATTTAGGGTTCGAGTAATAACATTCTTGCATTTTTATGTTTAAGTCATTTTATCTTTACAGCATTTATCTTATTGCATGCTTTAACACTATGTTTTAAACTTGTAAATACACCCTAGATTATTTAATGCATTATAGTTTTGGGGGCAATAATACAACTACATTTATACAGTGTCTTTGATCCCAAAGGATTTCAGTGTGCTTTGCACATCAAGAAACCAACTATTTCAAGGATCACTCCACATGCAACCGAAATGTAGCTACTTTTAGGTAAAACAGAGCAGCAATTTACCAGCACATGACAGGACAGCACAAGGGCATAAGACATGACCTGCAGAATGATGTCATCAACTGAAATAGAAAGCAGTAGGGGAACTTAGGTAGGCAAGAATGCAATTTCCCAAGTTGAAACTTGACCAGGACAATGAAGTTAACACAACTCTACTTTTGGCTATGAAAAATCCCATTCACTCTCTGTAAAAGTGTTCAGGAGCAGAGTTCACTTTTCATATGAAAGCCAGGAAAGCCAGCAGCACAGTGCTCTCTAGCACCATGCTGGCTCATTGGTTAAGTAAAGCCTCAGGGAGGGATTGCCACAAGTACCATTTTCTACTTTATCTATGTTTTCCTAGGTCATTTTTACCAAGTAGTTCTCAGCTTTACCTTGTTTACAGGCACCTTGGGAAACCTGACAGGATCACAGTGCAAGGTGTGTGCGCTCTGCATGGGACTAGGCCTAGCTAGAAAACAAACACAAATTAACACTCCTAGTGCCTATTGATGTACAATAATTTTGGAGGCCATTTACATATTGAACCAGAGTTTGGCCCGTTGCATAAAAATGAAAATCACAGTATTTTAATTTTGGAATGTAACCTACCAACTTCTAACTCCCAATTAATGCTGGAAGATCCCAATAGCATAAGAGAAAACAGGCATGAACCACATTGGCTTTGTCAGTTACATTACCCAGGCACTCAAACGGAAGTGTTTTCATTACAAGACTCTTCCCTGACCATGCTTAATTTGAAACCATTTCTTTTCAAGAGGAAGTGGCTAGTCATCAGACTGCCTCTGAAGCCCTAACATTGATTTTAAAGATGATGCATTGTTAACTGCAGATCTTTCTCCCCCAGGGGATAACTGCATAAGAATCACGCATTAAGTTCCTACTATAAGGAATAACCACCCACCCACCCTCCTTCCACTTGCAGATAATTAACAGTTGAATCTTAGAGTCAGTATTATTGATCAATTCCATCACTTGTAGCCTAGACCTTATCTACATTGGAGGTTCGTCCCGATTTCAACCATAAATGGCCACCAATGTAGCTGGATTGGTGCAAACTCCTCGTGTAAACAGGCAAAGCTATTATTTTCACGGGTGGAGTTTATCCCTGCTTGAAACTGGGTTATTATTATGTACTTGTAGTGCCTACAAGCCCCAGTCATGGACCAGGATCCCATTGTGCTAGGTGCTGTACAAACAGAACAAAACGACTGTTCAAGCTGCACTGATGTAAATCAGACCTATAGCCATTTACTCTGTTTTCTCTAGGGGATTTGTTCTCATACAGTTGCACGAGTAGTTAGCCACTAAGGGCTGAAATCAGAACAAATCCCCAGTGGGCACAAGGCTTTAGTGTGGCGTAGCTATGCAGTGGTATTCTCTGTGGAGAAAGAAGAAGGAATTTAAGAAAGGAAAAAAAAAGAGATGGGCTCTAATCAAAACTTCAGAGCTATAAACCCTCAAGTTTTGGAAATGACCACACTTAGTATGGTCATCCTTAAAAATCTGGCAGTTGGTTTGGATACATTATCTTAGTGCATGTATCATACCCTACAGCAAGTATAGGGAATATTGCAAATATTAAGGTCATCATATCCCTTTAAGGCAAAACTGGGAGACTGTACGGTGGTGATGGGCACATTATAAATGCATTCAATAGATTTTATAGAGAGTCAAATTTGCATCTGGATCCCCATTTCTATAATGAGCCAATACAAAAGTCACGATCATCTCAGTCCCAAACTTTGAATCTGGATCTGAATATCTCCATTTATAGTAAGAAAAAGAAAGCTAGTTAAGTGCTTCTTTTTGTGTGCATAAACAGAATCTAAGCTTGCTGGATCAGCACACTGTTTACTCACAGAGAGGGAGGAAGCTTCCAAGTCCCTTGGGTGGTTCAGTTTGTCTGGTTGCCTGACAACTTTTGAAATGCAAGAACCACAAATCAGCTGTGATGACACTCCAAAGAACTTGAAGGGGTATTCAAACAGCCTAGACAACTAATTACTCTGACCATTTCCTTAGCATTCCTCCCCTTACCTAGCTGTAGATACATATTTTAGTGGAACAGGTGAACAGTAAGATTAAGTGCACTACTGGTGAAACATTCGCCACTATGTTAAGAACATAGAGAAAGCACTTATGTTGTAATTAGTTTCCCCACATATTATATATTTAAAACTGAGCAATTTGGATGGACTTAAAAATCCACAACACTGAATTTTTACTGTCTAGTTTTTGAATTCAATAACTCAGCACTACTCATAACATCACTATATAAATGTGTTTTCCACAAAGAATATACAAGCATGACTAACTTTGACATGGTTTTGTTTGTTAACGGGATGTCTGAATGTACAGTATGTTTCTGTACTGACAAATTGCCTTTGCAGAAAATGCCAAGGGAAATATTTTTTCATGTTTTCACATATTTTGCTCTCAGGCCAACTGGAGGCTATGCTTAAAGTCTTCAGTCTTTACTGAATCCTGAATATTTGAAATTGTTTGGATCCATGCACAGCTATGTCTATACTAGGAAATTCTCACCTTTTCTAACACCGGTTCAGCAGCATGAGGAGCCACAGTATAGGCTCTTTCTCTCCAGCAGCTGTTTTCAACACCACATCAATTAAACTTGATCTGAGCTGGTTTAGTTGATATGTTGTGGGAAATGAGTATTGGAACCAGCAAGCCCTCTACACTAGGGCTCCCAATGTTGTGAACAGCACTGCAATGGTGGCACTCGTTCGTAAATATTCCCTAGGGTAGACAATGCTCGTACCTATGGGGCTAAAGGGGAAGAGGGCCAAAATATTGAGTTTTCTGTTTAAAGAAATAGGTAGCTTCCATATTTACAATATTATCCTCTGGCATTTGGAGAGGTGGAGGGCTGGTGAGCTGCAGGCTGAAATTACAGGGGTTTATGATTATTAGTTTATGGCTCTCTTGTTTATTATTACAGATAAGAACCCAACCCAGCCCTCTACTGAAGTGAGTATCTGCCCCTTGATTTAACTGGGAATGGGATTGGTGCGTAAATTGATATGCTAATTATCTTCATATTATATTGAAAAGAAAATATGGGGATGAGTTGGACATGTCTTTTCATTGAGGTTTTTTGTCTCATGATGATAAGCATCCCTACAACACTAGATCTGCATTAACAATTTAAATATGAAAAAAATAGAAAATGGCATGAACTCGCTTTGACCAAAGTTCATATCACAGAAAGCTCACCCATTCCCTTTCTTAGCCTTTACTGACCACTAGACACTAAAATAATTTTACCATAAGCTAACGATATTTTAGGAAAGACCATATAACAACGTATATGCCTATTATACAGGTCCGTCATTTTTATTATTCCTGCTTTTCACCTATTGAAGATCCTTCAAGGAAGCTAATAAATACTGACTTCTTTACAAGAGCACTGTGACAGTGGGACACTAGATTTATGGTGTTCAACATGAACATTAAGAAAACCCCAGAAATTTCCATTTTACACTAGTGGGCTGCTTTTTAATATGGGTCCTGAATTTGACCACACGAGTAAGTGTGCGTTCTTGCAATTCCTTTGCAGAGAAATGAAAACTTGTAGGAATAAGCCCACTGAGAAAAATCAGCCGCCTTATGGAATATTAAACACCTTAAATCATTGCTTGAATGAAGAACTAGCACTTAATTTTTTCTGACATGTGACAAATGAAATGCAAACAGCCTGTCCTAAGGACTCAGACTAATCTTCATTTATGTGGCATAAGCCATTTTTGAATTCACCCCCATAAGATTTTTTGCAAATAGTTCCCACTAGGACACTGTAAAATGGTAGTCCTAAAAAAACCCTCACTTCACAGGTGTGGTGAGGTAAATTGACTAATGTAAATGCACAGTCATGCTGCCTAGCTAAAATTCCTCCAGCATTTCAAGGGTATAATAATTTACAAAAACTGGAAGTTGAAGCTAGACAAATTCAGACCAAAAAAATTGCACCTTATTTCAACTGACAGTAGTCAACCTTTGGATGGATGTGATGGAGTGCACTCTCCAATACTTGGGGTCTATACATCAAGATTGGACACTTTTCTAAAAGAGCTATGACAGATATGATAATTTCAGGCAATGGCTTTGGGAGAGCTTACTACATTACATTCATGTATCATTGTGGGGCTGGGCTTGCATGTAATTCCATTGGAGAGCAAGACCACAGCCCTTCAGGAGCTAAGAACAGTGGGGGAAGATTAGGTAAATTTACTCAGGTTGTAACATCTCCAGAGAGGTACCACCACCACCTGGAAAGACTTGAATATGCTGATTCAAATCGAATTCTACAGAGACCAACAGACAAAGAAAGGATTGTGTGATAAATAGCCTGAGTTTAAATTGATTCAGGGCCATCTTTCTGACCCAGCAAACAGACAGGACCTTATGTCCAAGATGGGGGATGGATGCAATCCTTAGGGAAGGGTTAGAGGGACTGACACCTGCCAGAGCCCAGGAGTGGAGCTGGGCTAACCTCTGCTAAGCTTTTTAGTTTGTGTGCATGTTTTTATTGCTTTTAGTATGTTTTTGCTGTCATGCTTGCTTAGAAAGAACTGTGTGGCAACTTATAACTGTGGGCAATTATGTGGTTAATCACATTTGAAGAGTAAGAAAAGTGCAGATGCTGGCCTGGTTAGGCAGTCTGGCCCCCTGGGAATAACTGCATAGGCAAGGAACTGTTCAGCCTAGAAAAACCCCAGTCAGGATGGAGAAAGATGGGATCTCTGCCCAAGAGATGACACCTGAGGAGCTGGGAGCCTCAAGTGGGTGCCCTTGCTGGATTATGAAGGGTGAAATACAGGTGCAGTTGCCCTGAACTATGACAAGCTAGTCTGACTCAACAAGAAGGTATGGTCTTGATGCAGGAAATATTTTGTAAAATTCTATGGCCTGTGTTATGCAGGAGGTCAGACTAGATCATAATTGTCTCTTCTGGCCTTAAAAAAAAAAAAAAAAAAGCTATGAAAGTCTTTCCTCCACCTAATTGTCACCGAAAGCCAATAGGTCAAATTCTGACCTCTGATACTTGCTAATAATGTACAGAAATAAATGAGACAGCAGCACACATCTTAGGACAGAGTTTAGCCAAGTACTTAAATTTTCAATACAAATGAACTAAAATGGGTTAAAAATAGAAGGTATTCTGTAAAACTTTGTAATGCAGCTAGACAGTCAATTAAATAGGGAAGTCAGAAGCAACTTATAACAAAAAGCAAAGATACTTTGTAATGTTTCTCAATGTATCTATTCAGACTCAGTAAAACAATGAAAGGAAATAGTCATGAAAACCAGCAACTCCCACCTGAATTCAGTAACGCATCTAACATATTACATTTCTTCTTTGTAAAAAACGTTTATGAAATAATTGTATGAATGACAGAAAAAAATACAGTATGCATTTCTTCATTATTCCTAGGATTGCAAAAATAATTTAAATGAGACTGTTATATTCAAGGGAAATAAAAAAAAGGTTCTATGAAAATTCTTCAGGGGGTTTGCTAGTGGATTGTCATGTGATGCCTGTGACCACAAATTTCATGATTTCTCTGTTTTGGGGGGGAAAGTCATGTAATGTGCATATGTGGCTTAAAGGGCATTATAAATAAATTAAATTGGGCATCATTTTTTTTTATTGGAAGATTTACCACTGGAACACACTACCAAGGAATTTGGTGGATTCTCCATCTTTTGATGTCTTCAAATCAAGACTTAATGCCTTTCTAGAAGATATGTTTTAGTCAAACACATTGTTGGGCTTAATACAGGGGTAATGGCCTGTGGCATACAAGAAGTCAGACAAGTTGATCTGTGCTAATGGTCCTTTTTGTATTTAAATAAAAAGGTTAACTTTTGACATCCAAGTTTGAAATTTCAGGCTAAAATTTTCAAGTATTTTTAATATTCCTCGAGGTTTAGAAAAAAAATAATCTCACCCTAGCCACATTACTAAAACCAGTTTTTCCCCTTCAAACTAAACCCAAACTTCCCTTCTCCAACAGAGTCATCTCCTTAAATTCCACAGCCCTCCACAAATCTGTCTCTTTCAAGGTAGTCCTTCACTAATAAATGCAGAAAATGACTTGCTTCTCTCTGGGAGGACACAGATAATCTTAAATTGAATTGGTTGAGAATTGTCCATTAGAATGATTTGTTGATGGAAAAAGTAGTTTTCACTGAAAAAAAATGGATTTTACTAAAGATGTTAGATTTTCCATCAGAAAGAGCAAAATGAAATATTTAGTTTCAGGTCTGTTTGACTCAAATATTTCATTTTGTTGAACTGACCTGAAATGTTTCATTTTGAAGTTCAATAAAACGTTAAACTGCATTTCCCTATCAGAGCATTTCCTTATGAGAGCTGTAGTTCGGGCCCCCATTCTCTCCTGTGGGCTGAGCCCCCTTAGAGAACTACATGCACTATATAAAGCAATGGGGATTTCCCTCTATGGTGCCTTAGGGGAGTCTCATGACTCTGGGTGTATCATGGGTGAAGTAGTCCACCCAAGAAGTCTGGCTCCTAGAGGAGAATGGGGGCATCTGGCTCCCAAACTACAATTCCCATCAGGCAACGAGAAAAATATAGCTTAATGTTGAAGCATTCCAAGTCATTTCAATAAATGGAAGTGATCTATTTTGATGTCGGGAAAGCTGAAGTGCTTCATTTTGCTTGCAGAGAATTCTATGAGTCCATGAACGTGTCAAAATAAAAACCATGATATTTCCAAAATGAACATTTTTTATCCTGATTTGGGATGAAAACAAATGAAATGTCAGAAGTTCCCATGGGACAGAAAATCCAAGTTTCACTCAGCTCTATTCTTAATAAAGACAAATCATTAACATTTGAAGACCCAGCACACCTCAGAGAAGGTGTCAACATGTGATGGATGACCGCAAGATTTTTTATTCCAGCTAACAATCATTTTACTTAGCAGTTATGTCATTTTATCCATGGTAATGGAAAAGAACTTCACTTTGGTATCTCCAATTATTGAGCATCAGAGTAATGTATTTAAACTGAACAAGGCTTCAACAGTTTGTCTCTTCATGCCAAAAGGAGTCACTTCCAGAGCGGATAAGCCTGGACTGCCATAGCAAAAGAGATCTGCTATTTCTCTATTGAATTCAGCTGGCTGCTCTATACAAATCTGTCATGTTACCAAAGACTTATTTGGGCAAAAAACACAAAATGCATTTTAGAATGACTCAGAGGCACCAGACAACACAATGGAATTTTTATTAAAATGACAGAGGATGGAGCCATAGGAAATTACAATTAAGGGCACCAGTAGTCTTGATTTCTAGACTAAATATTCTACACAGTGAGCCCCTTTTGTATTTATGATGGAAATGTAATTTAATTTCGATGTGCTTGTTGTCTCCTAGAGATTGTGGAGCAAAGTAATAGTTGAAGTTACTCCAACTATATTATTGAACAGCCACTAATTTTAGAGACAGGTTCAACAATTAAAAATTAAAGGGCTAAATCCTGAAGCCCTGTTTCTCATGAGTAGCTACACTCTATCAAATGACACAGCTAATAAATACTAGAGCAACTTTTGGTCTCTAATGAAACAGTTATTTTTCAAAATGTGATGCAGACTATAGTATTGTGGAAATGGTGAGCTATAAGACAGCAAGATTAATAGTGAAGTCATCTCCTTACACACAGTACTTGGCTATAAAACTTGAAGGTTAGATTAATGCTTCATTTTCTCACTGATACAGTTTTCTTTTGGAGACAGAAGTCCTCTATTTATCCACAGAATTGGTACAGACATGAGACGCAACAGCACAACTTATCCCACACTACCCTGCCATGATACTTCAAGTCAACCATGACCTGCAGAGACCATCTGGAGAGGAGTGCTCAGTATTCAAGACCATTTGATTAATCCTTGGCCTGTCTGCTGAAACTTAAGAATGCTAATGCCAGTTGCGGTAACCATTGTGTGAAATGGAAGCTTGACATGGTTAACAGTTCATAGACTGCAATGTTTCCTATATGTGTAATTTTTCTTTTACACCAGGCACAATTGTTAAAGGCCTATGACTGATCTTACTATGAATGCAGGGCTAAGGCTATTCTGTATCATAGCTTCAAGAAAACGATTGAACACAAATGGCACCCTGACTCAAATTCAATGCAAATCTAAACATCTTACCGAATTCCTACATTCTCATTTAACAGTACTATCATACAACCATAATTCCAGCAAGTCATCTGAAGGAGTCAAATCATTCCTGGAGTCTTATTAACTTTGGCTATCCTAGCTCTTTAAATTTCCATTCTGCAACGTTCTTGGGTTTCTTCCAAGTTGATCCTTAACACTGGAGTTCCTGAGATTCTAATGGCTGTCTTATAACTTAGGCTCTCATTAGGTTTTTGACCTTTAGGCTCCTATTATGTATTTTTGACCTTACAGGGGTTTTCTTTTGGAAAGAGTGGAACTGAGTTTGAGAATTTCTAAGAGAGCACACAGAATAGAAGCAGAGCCACTGGAAAGGGAAGGGGGAATTTGCCCCTGGCCCTTCATTTGAAAAAGCCCCCAGATCAAACAACCTTATGACCTGGTGCCCACGGTCACAGCACAACTCAGGTTTGACCTGAGTGCCCCTCCATCATGACTGGCCTGAATGCTGCTGTGATACCACGTACCAAGGTGCAACGCCCTGAGCCAGGCCCCTCCCTGAATCCCCCGCTCAGTGGTAATTGTTTTGGAAGGGCAAGGGGGCCTCACTTTCAAATTTTTGCCCCAGGGCCCCCAAAATCTCTGTGCAGCCCTGAAGAGAAGTGTACTGGTTTTAAGATTAGCAGTGTTGTTATCTAAGGGTTCAATCCTGAGAAGTGTTGGAGTGCCTCTTGTAAGGTGCTCAGAACCCTCCCTTCCCACTGACTTCAATGCTAGTAGAGAACACTCCAAAGCTTGCAGGAAGTTGTTAGGATCTCACAGGTTTGGGTATTAAATCCCTTATAAAACATTCTCATGCCCAAGTCTCATTTTTACCCTGTGCCACCACCCTCTTTGCATAGTCACCTGTTTATTAATATTAATCTAAACAGCAAAGAATGCACTACAATATATTCTTGGACACTAACAACTTTGTAACTTGCAGCATCTAGTAAGGAAATGTCATTTTACATCCATGACATTGCACAATACACATGCCACTTTACCTCAGTCTGATGTTACCTGAAACAATATGACACTATGTTCCCTGTTCAGCGTTAGAGAATACTCCTTTCTAGATGTGGATTACAGTATCTACAATGGAAAGTGTTCTGCTTTTCCAAGACATGACTGTTTAAGAAGTACGATATTTTGACACTATTTCTAGTTCAGAAACTATTTTTAGATGATGGAAGAGATAATTACAAGAATAAGCAAAAGTGGTTTTGCATCAGCCTCTACTGCTATGACTGTGTAGTTAGTTCCTTACACTTCTGTATGGCTTTACCTAGAAAGAATAGTTAGTTGTAACAGTCTGCTTTGAGTATGATAGTGACCTGCAGATAGTGTGTTATGAGAGTTTATTTAAATTTTTGCATAGCTGTCACAGATTGAGAATTTGGTAGGTTAGTTAATTTATGCTGAAGAAAAAAATATTTTCTATTTAAAAGAAAATGGAATTTAACAGCACCAAATCACCTTATCTGTTGGCGTTTTCACTGTCAGTTCTTCCAGATCTCCATCGCTAAACAAGATATTCTGCCTACTCCCCTTTTCTACCATACTGGTTATCTCATGGGGAAAATGCCAAAGAATGACAACTCCTCAAAACATGGAGAAAAATGCTAAACAAATCCCACCCCCCCCCCTCCAAATACCCTCCAGCCTTTCGGTGCCTCTTCACTGGAAGACCTAAGGTGATCAAAAACACAAATATTTTCTTTGATATAACTTATTAAACACAATGTGTTAATGTGTTTCAGTTTACAATTATGTTCACTAAAACATATAGGTATTTACAGCATGAAAATGCTACAGTATGTTTACTCCTGTGATGTTTTCATACACATATATTAGTGTTGATATCTTCATATTGTTATGGTAACTCATTCTAGATCAATTCTATTGTACATAGATTTTTGCACACTCATCCCCGTAGTATCCGAGTGCCTTCCAGTAGTGTGTTAAACAACATGACTAATATCTGACATGTTTGTTCTTCCATTCTCTCTTCAGAGGGAGAAGCGTGTGTAGTGGAGTGTCTTTTTTTTTTTTTTTAAATATACATGTGCTATGTATATATGTTAGAGAATAGGTATAGTATGTTGTAATTTTATTGTATAATTACTTTCTATTTTTCTTGATGCCAATTTATGTTTATTGCACTTATCACAAATTAAGCATATTACAATTTTACAAGTATGTAAATTAAAGAAATACAATATATCTTTAAAATAATGTTCCCAAAACCTTCCAAGCCCTACAATAAGCTCCTTCGTAAGCCATGATTTGGGAAAAATGAAAATACTTAATTGTATGCTAAAATGACCATTTGGATGCTTCTCCAATACATAGGGAAAGTTTAGCATGAATAGTATTCCAATTTGAATTTAGAGTAGACTGCGAAATAGAGACCTCACAAGACTTGTCCAACAATGTGAAAAGAAAAATAGAAGTGTGTATATTTGATGTTTTAAGAGTTTAAGAATTTGGAGATTCTTAGGATATATTAGTAGATTAAGATAAAGGAATTATAATAGGAAAAGGAGATGCTTCCTTCTAAAACACGGATTTGGAAATAAAGAATTTCAAGAATTCCTTTAGTCTTAGACTCTGATTCTCAGTTCATAGTTTTCCATATATGTATGCTTAAATTACTACAGTGTGACAGATTATAATCCATGTTTGCCTCAGTTATAATTACTAGAGATGGTCAGCATTTTTGATCAAAAAAATTCCCAGCGTAATATAGGGCAATTTCAATTTTGACAAATGTTTCCAAAATTTTTGATGGGAAAATTGAAAACAAAATGTTTCAAAGTGTCAACACTTTGTAGTGTTGAAATTGTTAACATTTTGAAACAAAACATATTTTGATTGTAAATGTTGACATTTTTGATTGTCATTTCCAAATCAAGGTTTAAAAAAACAAAAACAAAAGCTTTGCATTCCATGAACATCTTTGATATTTCAATTTTTCATTCCATTTCAGCACAAAAACAAAGTCAAAATATTGGAATTTCCTGCAGGAAGAAATTCCATTTTCCCAAAAGAGCTTTAATAAATTGCTAAAAGGGGGAAGTAACTGTAGCTTTAGATTAAATATAGACTAACATATTGGCCTATTATTTCTGGGTATCTGAGCTCCAATCTTGTTTAGGACACAGATTAAATACACACCAGAGTTTTAACCAAAGACTTCTGTTTGTAAACCTGCCACTCAATGGCATGTTTAGAAGTCTTTCCCCCCAAGAGATCTATAAATGGAAGAAGTATTGATACTCATGAACATTGGCACTATGTCTGGTTCCAGCCTGGTCTATCAGTCTTTCACTCTTTTTCCTTCAAATGAAACTAAAAATACTCCTTCACCCCCAACAAATTAGAAATCATGAGTGAAAAAAATACTATTTACATTCGCACCTAGATGCCCTGATCAGTACTAGGCACTTTAAAAGACTAGTAAATAAGAAGACGCTCCCTAGTCCAGAGAGCTTTAAGTCTAGGAGACATTTGAAGAGTTTATTGCCTTGCTCAATCTGATAGCCATAATATAGAGTCAAAAATTACTTACCTGAGTTTGAGTACCAAGGTTACCCATTCCACATTTCAAAACTCTGCCCCTACCCACTCCTCAAACAAAATATGCTCATTCTTTGCCATCACCCTTCGTTATCTTATGTCCTACCATACGATTACATTAAGCGGGCTATTTAATGAAATGTCCCAATCCTACATTACCCGACACTAAATTCAAGGTGAGAAACTTGGACTGAAGAGGAACCCCCATCCCTATGTCATTTCAAAGAAAAATTCAATTTTGAATTGCTTTGTAGTTTGTGCTTTCATGGTTTGACTGACCTTTTGCTTTCTCTTAAGTGTCCATATTTGCTCCCATGGAAGAAGAGTCTGGTAAGTAATCATTTAACTTTCATTTCGCATTTTATAACCTTTACTAGATTAATCTGTTGCACAGTGTTCAAGCTGACACACAGTGAGCTGTTCTCACACTTGTAATAAGTAGCCCATCTCCCCAGAAAGGGGATCCCCACCTGTTCTCTAAGCAGTCACAAGTTTGTTCCCCTGCCTCTGCACCTCCACCGTGGCAGATTTGCTCAGTCACTTGCATCTGGTCCTTCTCTGATACCAAGAACTCTTGTGTTAATTCCCACGGTACCTCCTTTGAAATCCCATAAGACCAGGGAACCTCACTTCAAGCACCAGGGCAAAAGATTCTAGGTGCCTTTGAAGGGGGCTCGTCCTGAGTAGCTAAATATGGGGCCACTGCATGTAAAGGGATCAGATACAGTTGGTCAGCTAAAACAATAATCTACTGGCACACCCACACAGACAGGTGTATAGTAACTGAGACGCTGAACATGGCATTCAAACCAAACAGAGGGATACATGCATCCATGTGAAGATCCATTAACTTAAGTAGGACTCCACACAGCAGATTCTTATGCCTGCATAGAATCCCATTGAAGTTAATGGGGCTTCTCATGGGGGGTCCAGCCAGGCAGATCAGATGGCAGGATCAGAGCCTGGAGGTGTGACTGAACATGATGTTCACATCAAGATACAAACTGTCTCAAAATGAGGGCAAAGGAAGTGTTGGTCTAGGCCCTTTTTTGTGTTAAAGAAACATTTAAAAAACCACAACGTTGGATTAATCAAGAATGGCTAATGTTAAGACAGCAAAATGAGCCATAAATCAACATGTTGTAAAGTAGCAAAAAGCCCAACCAGAAAATTAAAGAAAACAAACCCACGGTGTGCTGCTGCACATTGCTCAGATACAGTACAAAACAGAGGATAAATATATCTCCCTTCACTGAAAAGAAAATTGGCTAGTCACAATTCCTGGCCTGGAACCTCCTTTAAACTGCCTACTTTCCTATTCAGTGTTTTCTGAATGAAGGAAAGGGATTGTAGGATCATTGGACTTTGGGGATGGTGGAGGGAGATTAGTAATGCAAGTCTAGTCAGTCTGTCTTTCCTCCTTGCCCTCTACATGATTTATTCTTTGTTTCTGTCCGTGACCAGCTTGGTCAATTGAATGATTTGGATCCAAAGGCAATTATAATGATTTAATAACACCCACTCAAACCCTGAGGGAGCCATGTCCAGCTGTCTGCAGACAACTAGCTCTTCTTCCAGCCTATTCCTTTCAGATCACAGCTAAGCATGTAAGGCCCCCACCACAGCAAGAAAGAAAAACCCAAAGGGGAAAAAAAAAAAAAAAAAAAAAAGAGCTAGTCAATAATACAGGAAAGCCACCTTTCAGCATACTTGCAAGAGACTGAATTTTTTTGCCTATAAAAGTAACATGGTGCTTTAACTGAGGAAACAGCTGCCACAAAGGTCTTTGGCAGCTGGGTCTCAAGAGAAATGACAGACCTTATTTACTGAAGTTCCAATTATTTTATAAAAAAAGTTAGTGTATATTTAGACCAAATACTTTTCCATCAGAAAATGCTAATTCAAAACCAGCGAGTTCCATGGGACTGTGTCAATTTCAGTACAATTGTATTCTGAATAAAATAAAGCATTTTGATGAGGTTCCATTTCAACATTGTATATTAAAGTAACTTTCAAAATTATATTCTATATTATTTTATTTGGATGTTTTATATAATTCTAAAATATAATAACGATCGAGAAAAGGAACTGAAAGTCAAAACAAAAAGTTTCAATTTACCCCAAAGTTTTTTCAAAATGTTTCAAGAAATTGAAATTCCATATTTCATTCTGATTTGGAACAATTTTTTAAAAATTGCAGAATTTCCTCTGACATGGAGATTCCAGTTTCTAACCAGTTCTATCATCAAGTATCTATCCCTCCACTGCTGGTACTTACGTACCTCAGAGGAAGTCTCCTCCAGTTACCATACATTAGCAAATGAGGAAAGGAAGGATGGTCCAGTGGTCAGGGCACTAACCATCCTGGGACGTGGAAGACCTGGGCTTGTTTCCCTGCCCCACCACAGGCTTCCTGTGTGACACTGGGCAAATCACCTAGTCTCTGTGCCTCAGTTCCCTTTCTGTAAAATAGGAACAACAATTCCTTACTTTGCAGGGGTGTTGTGAGGATAAATACATTAAAGAGTGTGAGGTGCTCACTACGGTGATGGGGGGGGGGGGAGGCATATCACAGTCAGAGATAGATAGAAATGAAAAGTCAGTATCTACAACACCCACCATGCCAGTAGATCCTAGAGCACTTTACAAGCTACATATAAATAAATAATTTCAGCCACCCCGAGGGTGAAACTCTTCACAACAGCTGTAGCAAAATATACTCTTCCACTGAAACATGGACATTTATAAATTAACAAAATGTAATTAGCAGCAATAATTATAACAGTAAACTAATCACTTTCAGCATGTTATATGTTCAGTGTGGTACAGATATTAACTAATTAACCTGCAACACCCTTGTGCAGGGTGTAGTTATCCAAATTTTTTACAGATGGGGAAAGACAGAAGTTAAGTGACTTGCCCAAGATCACTCAGCAAGTCAGTGGCAGAATCAGATTTAGAATTCTTAATTTCCTGGCTCCCAGATTTAGTCTCATTCCACTAGACCCCATTTCCCCTCCCAGTGATTCTCACAGCTCACTTTGCTTTAAATGTCAATGTAACCCCCCCCCCCCCCATCATGCTCAAAAGTTCAAGATTTGATGTAGAGTTAGGACGGGCCCTCCCACCCACACAAGATTTGATGTAGAGTTAGGACGGGCCCTCCCACCCACACAACCCAACCTTGCCTTGCCTTAAGAGGCTCTTGGACCCTTTCACTGGCAGTCTGAGGGGCACAATGGCCTACATTCCTCTCTCAATCTCACTTTTGGGGGAGGCAGGCCAGCCACAGGCTGCACCAGCATAATCTCAAGCTCAATTACCTCTTCCACCCCCTCCCATCTTCAGTCTTTAGAGGACTGGTATATAAACCCCCCTCCATCCCCAGGACACACTATCAGGAGAGCAGGCAGGTTGCCTCCCACACAGTTCAGTAACAAATGGATGGGAAACATTCCTCCACCCGCACATCCAGACTAACAAGCAGACCTCAGAAGGTACAAACCCCAATGAAAAGACCCAGCTGGTTTGTATTATCTGGGAGAAGAGCCACAGCTCCAATATTCACCAACAGAAAATTTGACTAGGATACCAGTAGGATATCTCCTACTTTTGCAAAGAGAGCCAGAATCAGTGACCAGGACCTTCATTTAAAATACAAATCTTACAGCTAGCACCTCCAGCTTGCCTAATGCTATCCCGGGACATGGGGCAACACTTAGCTAGCTTACTCAACAACACCATATCCTGTAATTCCCTGGATTCCCATTGGAGGACTTTATCCAAGTTCAATCCTATTTAGTTATGGAGACTTGACAAGATTGCCACCAAAGAGGTAACAGCTATAGCCAATTTCTGTTTAGACCCCATTAATTTAACCTTGTCCATACAACCAGACTGAAATCTAGGAGACTCCAGGGCCTTAACACAGTTAAGGGGACCCAGGTAACATCTGTCCATGTCCACACTACAACATTTATCAATGTTGTAACTAGGTCCATTGATTCAGTTACAGATATAGTGTCTCAGTCACTAAGAAATATTTTCACAACTGTGATTTCTTTTCTCTGCTCTTTTTTGATGAAGCAGCATAAAAAGCAGCAAGACAATAGGTCCAAGGTGAAGAGTCACAATACAATGGGTAATTCAAACAGCACAGAAAAGCCAGCCAATTTATATATCCTCTCTCCATTATAAAAGTTTAAATGACAATGAAACAAAACAAATCACTGTGACCACTCACCAGGTTCATGTTGTAAAGATACATTATTGAACAGGAATCAAAGTACCACCTCTCAGCTGCATATTACATAAGTTGACATAGATGATTAATGAGTCATTTCTCTTTCACACCCCCACATTGTTAAAAATACACTTTTTTTTGCTTAAATACAGTTTCTATGTTAGTCAAGCTTCTTTCCAGACAAAATATACATGGGAGAAAATTGGTTAGAAAAAGCTGAATGAAATGGAAGGAAATACAATTTGTTAGAATAGCAATAGCTAGGGGCTGGTAGCACCAGCTATTAAGGTTGCCTGATATTTTCCATTATAAGATGCTGTTTCAGATGCTTATAACTTTGCCAAACTTTGACCTTTTGGGCAGACGTTTTCCATGACAGGTGGCTGCCTCAGGCTGATTTTCTTTTTTCTTTTGGCACAAATAACCTTAATTCCTAACATCTGAGTGCTTGATTTTGCAACCTTAATATTGTTCTTTTAATGTAGTGTTTGTGCATGTAAATAGAATTTGAATTGCTGCCAGGATCCGTTTCATTTTTACAATTGAATTGAAATGATTTCATCTATGCAATACCTGCATTCCACTAATGAAAATGTTGCAAATATAGGGGCTGATTCTATGAGATGCTCCTCAAAAGTGAACATCCTCAGGTTCCTGAGCCTGGTCGTTAACTGCCCTGTTGGGAGCAATGTTGGGAGCCCTAGCATAGACAAGGCCCCTGCAAACACCAGCATTTTTAATGCTGTGTACATTCAACCTGCTCGGAGCAAGTCTAAAAAACCACCTCAGGACTCTTGTTGTCAGTCAGGGTATGTCTACGCTTCAATAAAAACACCCGCATCTGGCTTGTGTCAGCTGACTTGGGCTCACAGGGCTATAAAATTGCAGTGTAGTGGTTCAGGTTCAGGCCTGAAAAATCTACACTACAACGGTACACCCCTGCAGCCTGAGCCCAGATCAGCTGACATGGGCCAGCTGTGGGTGTTTTGTTGCAGAGTAAACATACCCTAAGGCTCTCACTGCTGCTTTATCCCTGTATTTAATTAAGTCAACAGTTTAATTTCAAAAATGGTTAAACTTGGATCAAGACCCACAAAAATTATCATGAGAGGCCAAAGTTAAAAGAAACTGAGAACATATTTGTGGATTAGCATGTTGATAATTAATATCAACTAGATTCGCATTATTACAGGACATTTCTACGGAGAAATGGCTTTTAGGCTGCCTACCAAGTCCCAGGTCATTTTGAGACATACACAATGAATCTGCTGACTCTCCATTTCAATTTATAAGTCTTATTCTGCACAATATGTCAGGGTCTGAGAGCTCGTTCAGGCCCTGCTTACATATTTGGGACCTGCCAAGCCATGTAAGCTGGACACTGGTCTGGCAGCAGCTGGATCTCTCATGGGGAAAGGTCTAAAACAGCTCCACCTCAGGAATCTAGTGACAAAAGTACCCTGTGGAATGAGAGCATAAGCAAATAGCCTCACCTTTTTCTGTCCTCATTCCAGTAGCCAGAAAAAATCCTTCTCTCTGTATTTGGATGGTAGTGGATTTACTGAGCATTTGGCAATATACACAAGAGCTAGACTACCATCTGCCCACATGCAAATAACTCCATCTAAAGTAAAGAGGCAGTGGTAGCTGGACTATGTACTTCTCAGAACAGAAGTTAGCCTCTCTCTGGGCTGGGGAGCAGAAAATGCTCTTGGAGCTCCATCTGGGCTCCAGCACAACAGTCGAAGCTCACTTGATGTGGATCAAGCCCAAATTTATCCTACCTAAGAACTGGCTGACTTGTTACCAGTTCTGGCTCATTATAAGGAAAATTATTTAAATTTTGCATAACTCAGTAGAACAATTGTATATGGCACAGCATATTTTCAAGGTAAAAGATCATCTAACTCAGTGTTCCTACCCTGGGATAACAGCCCAGTCCAGATAGGGGCCCACAACAGAGGAGAGGAGCATTAGGGAAGGGGTAATTGCATGACCTGGGAGCCACTTTCCACTTCCTTTGTGGGTAAAGCATTTGAGGGAAATTTGAAAACCAGTCACTGTCCCTCTCTCCCCTTGCAGCAACTCTTATGCAGCCAGCTCCAGGTATAGCTAAGCTTTTCTTCTCCCATGGCATTCCTCTCAACTAGGAAAACAAGCAACTGAAGCATTTCACACATCTTGAACACCGTATAGCCATCTGGTGAGAAGGGAAGAGTGGGGTGGATTATCTAGGAGCAAAACTAAAAAATAAAAAAATTATATACACACACACACACACACACGACAACAAAACCTAGGAAACAGCAAAAAACAATCCCAGAGTACTCCAAGAAAAAGAGCACAGAGAACAGAAAAAAAAATACAAAGAAGAATTAAAAAAATGAGACTCAGAAGAGAACAGGAGAGTCAGAAAGACCGGATAGAGAGGAGAGTCAGTAGCAACTTTTTGGGATGAGGCACAATGTGACAGGCCAGGAAAACATCAAGTTTTACCAATCCATTGCAAAAGGAATTTCTAACAAATAAATGCTGGGACCAACACTTAAGCACAAATTGCCACAAACTGACTTGGGAAAGAAACCTGACTACACATTCCAAGGAAGTAAATATCCAGGCTATAGTTTGTCCTCCTTCAGGTGGACAGCAGCAGAAGCGTTTAGTACATACATGACACATAAGAAATACTAGAAACGCAAAATCACAAGGACTCCTGGCTTCCCCTCATACACCAAACTCTAACCAACATTTCAAAAGAGAACATCCTTGCTTACCGACCTATATAATACTGGTGAAATATACAGACAACCTAAACAGAGTATGTCTATCTGCCTTCACCACACAGACACTTATGTTAATGGCAATGTAGTAAAGGAACCCAAACCTGTAAGCATTTCATGTGGCGGTGGGACCTCTGCTTCCACATGGGGCCCCAATCAACTACTCTGTTGTTTAGGCCCTCACTAGAGCTGGCAGAAATTTTCCAGTTTTTCAAATTTGAAGAAAGTTTGTCACCATTTTTGGACCATCTCTACCCATCACTGAAATAGGTATAAAATACTTGCCTACTTCATCAGGGTGCCTTGAAGCTTAATTAATAATTGGGAAGCTCATTGAGGGTCTACAAATAGCACAAAGCATTTCTGGCAAGACTGTCACCATGCCACACCCCTGCTGGCTGTATGTGGCATTGCAAAAGCTCTGCCTCATTTCCCCCTATGCCTTCTTTGGCCTATTTCAGCCATTGATGTGACCCGGCCCTCCAACCAAGCCAGGTATCAGAGTCCAACCCTTCACAGGGCCACAAAGTCCTTCACTTAAAGTCCAACTAGCCCCAACTTAGGGTTGTCAACTGTCTAATAGCAGAAAACCGAACACCCTTGCCCTACCCCCTTCCCAGAGACCCCAGCTCACTCCATCCCTCCATCACTCACTCTCCTCCACCTTTGCTCACTCATTTTCACCAGGCTGGGGCAGGGGGTTGGAGTGCAGGCTCTGGGGTGGGCCACGGATGAGGCTGAGGGGAGATATGATTGCTCTCTTTAAATATATCAGAGGGATAAATACCAGGGAGGGAGAGGAATTATTTCAGCTCAGTTACTAATGTGGACACGAGAACAAATGGATATAAATTGGCCATCGGGAAGTTTAGGCTTGAAATTAGATGAAGGTTTCTAACCATCAGAGGAGTGAGGTTCTGGAACAGCCTTCCGAGGGAAACAGTGGGGGCGAAAGACCTCTCTGGCTTTAAGATTAAGCTTGATAAGTTTATGGAGGGGATGGTTTGATGGGATAACATGATCTTAGTCAATAGGTCAATAACGTGCCATCACTGGTAATTAGTACCAATGGTCAATGATGGGATATTAAAAGTTACTACAGAGAACTTTTTCCTGAGTGTCTGGCTGGAGAGTCTTGCCCGCATGCTCGGGGTTCAGCTGATCGCCATATTTGGGGTCGGGAAGGAATTTTCCTCCAGGGTAGATTGGCAGAGGCCCTGGAGGTTTTTCGCCTTCCTCCGCAGCATGGGGCAGGGGTCGCTTGCTGGAGGATTCTCTGCAACTTGAAGTCTTTAAATCATGATTTGGGGACTTCAACAGCTGAGTCAAGGGAGAGAATTATTTCAGGAGTGGGTGGGTCAGCTTTTATGGCCTGCATCATGCAGGAGGTCAAACTAGATGATCATAATGGTCCCTTCTGACCTTAAAGTCTATGAGTCTATGAGAGCACTCCTGGCTGAGGCCGAGGGGTTTGGAATGTGGGAGGGGGCTCCAGGCAGGGGCCGAGGGGGTGGGGGCTCTGGCTGGGGGTGCAGGCTCTGGGGTGGGGCCAGGGATGAGGTGCAGGAGGGGGCTCCAGGCTGGGGGGTGGGGATGAGGGGTTTGCAGTGTGGGAGGGGGCTCTGGGCTGAGGCAGGGTTTCGGGTGTGGGAGGTGGTAAGTGCAGGCTCCAGGGTGGGGCCAGAAATGAGGGGTTCAGGGTGCAGGAGGGGGCTCTGGGTGGCGCTTACCTCAGGTGGCTCCTGGGAAGCAGCCAGCATGTCCCTCTGGCTCCTAGGCAGAGGGGCGGCCAGAGGGTTCTGTGTGCTGCCCCTGCCACAGGCACTGCCCCCGCAGCTCCCATAGGCCACAGTTCCCGGCCAATGGGAGCTGTGGAGCTGGCACTTAGGGTGGGGAAAGCACACAGAGCCCCCGTGGCCACCCCTCCACTTAAGAGCCAGAGGGATATACCAGCCACTTCCCAGGAGCCGGGCAGGGAGCCTGTCTGTCCCGCTGCACTGCCAACTGGACTTTTAACATTGCTGACCAGAGCTGCGAGGTCCCCACCGGACAACTGGCAATCCTAACCAGGGCCGGCGCAACCCATTAGGCAACCTAGGCGGTCGCCTAGGGCGCTACTATTTGTGGGGCGCCGGCACCCCGTCCGTCCGTGGAAATTTGGGGGCGGGACCTTCCGCCGCCGCTGTTGGGGGCGGCATTTCGGGGGCGGGACCTTCCGCCGCGCTCCTGATCCTAACTTCAAACCATCCTAACACTGACTCGAGTTCCTGGGTTTCACTCCTACAGCCAGGAGGTGGTCACACTTTCCTTCTGCCCAGGGTGTCAAGCAGACTGCAGTGCCTGATCACCTCCTGTATCCAGTCAGGATTCCAGCACAGGGCTCAGCCTCCCAGGCTTCCCTCAGCCCAAGAGACTAAGCTCCTAGCTACCGCTCACCTGGGTCTCTTCCTTATCCTATCCTACAGCAGCCCTTTGTGCCTTCCTCTATGAAGACCCAGGTCCTCCCTAGCTGGGTTTTATCACCACTTATGCCTAACACCTCTCCAAGTGCAGTCCAGTAGGTTAATTGGCCTCTCAGGTCACTTTAATCCTTTTGTCACTTGTGTGACAGCTCATCACAGCTTTATAATAATAATAATAATAATTAATAATACAAAAGAACAGAATAAAAACAAGAGGACACAAAAACACCCCATTTAATATCCAGATTCCACTTCAGCTCTGATTCATCTCAAATAATATATAAATACATATGACAAATATCAAAAGGTCTGTGGAAATTTGTTTTCCACTGCACTGGAAAGATTTAAAACAAATTAAAATCCAGGGGCCAATTTCACCCATAGTGCAAGTCCACTGACTTCAGTGGAATTACCCCAGGGATAAATTTGGCTCAGAATGTTAATTACAACATTAAAGAGTTCAGATTACTCAGAAATTCAAAATAAAATTGAATGCATTCCCAGACTACTGTGCAAGACCTTCTGGGAAGTGGGAAAAATACAAGGGGTTTGATTCTGGTCTCACTTAAACCACTTTTATACTGATGTAACTCCACTGATTTGAACTGAGTTATCCCTGATTTACCCTGGTAGAAGTCAGATCAGAAGCAGGTTCTATATTTTTTTGCCATCTGGACTGGCAGACCCCATCAATCCATTGTAGCCTGCTGAAAATATAGAAATAAAGTTAGAGAAAGCCTGCCTATACCCTAGCTTGTGAACCTGAACAGATTGCAATGAGGAAGCTGAACTAAATTGAAAGAAAAGATTAACGATAAATCATTGTTATCTGCATGTTAAGCAGCTTTGATTTGTAACACACATTTACATATTCTCTTCTAAATAGGACAGGTCCTTCAGCGCTTATAAAAGTAGAAAAACCTTTCCTGCCTCAGTTAGTCAAATATGTATCACTTCATTAAAGTCCCACTCCCAATGTACCATGACATTGAATTAAAATCCAATTTTGGTAAAATCACACCGATAAATCTAATGTTATATAATATCGTAAAATTCCTCCATCAAAACTAAATATACCTATTACTCAATAGATAATATATTTTGTGTATTTATGTATTTACAGAATGCACACCACTGGGTAGGACAAATGCCAGCAACAAATGCTTATTCTGTGATATAAACTTTTTGTTTCAGATATGCAGGAAAAAATGTTTTGATAAATAAATATCACTCAACCATTCTGTATATGCATCTGTAAACACATTGGTGCATAGGTGCTGGACCTACAGGTGCTGGGTGTGCTTCCGCACCCCCGGCTTAAAGTGGTTTCCATCATATACAGAGCAGACGTAAACAAATAAGAAAATCCATAGTTACATCAGATAGGACACAAAAACATATTAGGGATACAAACCTTGATGCTTCAGGACATAAGCCAACCACTCAGACAACCTGCATTGCCACCCTCTCCTGGGAAGAACTGTTAAACTGCTTCCATAAGGGCCAAATTGCCACATGAACACCTTATGTGCCCAGGCTGCCCTCCCTCCTTGGGACAGGGATGGCACAATGGTGTGGTTCTTCCTCCTTGGAACCAAGCTCCGCTATGGAGGAGATTAATTGTAAGAGAGAGGGGTGTCTCTCCCTTTAATGCTTCCTTTTTTCTTATTTTTAAGAGGGAACTGAACATTTGCAAGTTTTCCAGACTGAACATCTCTAGCAACTGATGGACTCTGGTTATTCACAGAACAGGTATAGCAGCAATGGAAACTTCCCCTTGCTCCTTTGCTAATGCGCTTCAATCCTCTCCTGGAGGGTAGTTCAGTCTTCATGCCACTTATCAGAAAAGGCTAGGATAAAACCACCCATCGAGATGCTATTTAGGGACAATTAATTATGATAATTTTTGTGACATGAACACTTATCAGATAAGAACTGGACTAAGACCACCAACTAGTTTCACATAAACCACTGAACAGTTGTATTCAGAAGGCAGCCATGGTGGGATCTAGTACAAGGCATTTGTGTTAAAGTAAATTAAACACAGCCACCACTAGAAGAAGGTCTTGAACATTGCCTTATGTTACTTATCATATAGTCATCATACAACAATAATTTTCAGTCTCTACTGAATTGGGCCACAGAACAACCAGGGATTTAAGAAGGAAAGGCACACTATTTAATTGAGCCACACAGCCTCTCAGGACAGACATCATTGTAATAACAAGGGAGTGTAGGAAAGCAAGTGCAGAGTAGAAAAGCTCCCGTCATCTGAACCTCAGTAGTGGATGCCAGGAGTGGTATATAATAGTTCCACATCAAAAAGTTAGTGGGTAACACAGTAATATGTTATCAAGAGGAACCCAAAAATGTCATTTGAAGTAAAACAATGCTTAGTCTAATGGATAATACATTTACTGAACTGTCATATACATAAAGTCCTCTGTGGAGTCAGCTCTCCCTGTCAAAATATCCTTAGTGCAGTGGGGAAGGTTGCTAAATTAACTTCTGCTGTCAGACTTTTTTGATCATAGCAATCACCCAGGTTGCAGAATGTTCGTCAGTATTGGGCAGATCTGTGCGTGAAATCTGGGACTGGAGAGTTGACGGATGTTAGTGTCTTCCCTGAGGGCAGTAATCAGCCTGGTTTAACACTTTCTCTAACTAGAGGGGGAAAATTCTACCACATTAATTATTTTTTTCATTCTTATAAAGTTATTCTGTCTCGCTCGCAGGATTAGAGATAGATTTAATGGACCATAATTATACATTCTGCAATGGCTAATGAGGTAAATATTCTATTCTGGCCAAAATAACTTCACCTTCATTTTTACTTTTGTCTATTCTACAGCTATCAGAGGAAGAGGAGACTAGAGAGATGGGTTACTTAAAATGAAGGATCCCCCCACTAAATAGAGCACTCAGTGATTTCTAGGTTAAGCTATACTTTATAAGAATTTTTATAATGGTTAGTGTTAGGCAACCTAAGTATAGAAGTCATCACTGCTCCCCCATAGCACACACTGATCAATGTACATTTAAATATTTAAAAATGCCTAGAAGCCAACAAGAACAGGTATTTAAAAAAATTTAAACAAAGACATTCAAGGAAATAAATTCCAAGTTATCCTCAAGAAGTCAGTCAATAGGTCAAAAAAAAAAAAAAAAAGGTCCTGTGGATCCTGTTCTCTGTATCAGCCTTTGGGATTATGAGTTCTTTGAGGGAGGTACTATCTTCATGCTGTGTCTTGCATTGCCAAGCACAGTCAGTGCTTAACAAATAATAAGTAAGCTAAATCATAGATTGCTTCCTGCAGTATAGAACTACAGTCTCAAGTGATTGCTTCCAAAAGACTCAAACAGTGCATGACTTACACCACTTTCCCTTAGGAAATTTATTTTACAGGTCTGACAATACTCTTTACTTTGCCTGCCTTAGACCACCTAAGAATGCATCTCTGATCTCTTTCACATGCTGCTAGATTGCTGGTGGAATCCTCATCCAAAAATAAAGCCACACTTAATATTAAGGATATATTTATAAATAGCCCTTTTTAAAAAAGGGCTAATGGCTGTTTAATAGATACTTTAATAATTAATCAATTGTTATAAAGTCCAACAGGTAAATAAGTTGCTTAGAACCATGTCGTATAACCATCTAACATCTAATAGTCATGTCTCAACATTTTTATAAATCTATTAATCATTTATAGACCATTAATAAATTTATTCTTAATATTAAGTGTATAAAAATTTAAAACTGAACAACAAATAACCACCTGTGAAATCCTGAAATCTCAGAACCCCATAAACAAGAAAAAAACCTTTTCCTCAAAATCAGGCTAATGGGAAACCAAATGATGGGAAAGGACAGGATAACTAAAATAGTGCTGTTGGAGAATTAGCATCTTTCTGACTTTGCTTTATATCTTTCACGTGCACTGCTTGCATTAAATATTCTCTCATTTACCCAAGTATTTTGTAGTTCATTCATTGTAAAAGTAAAGTAGTACAACATATTACAAAAAAAAATTGTATAAGGACTGATTTATTTCTCTCTCCTCCTTCATGGACCTTCAATGATTCTGAAGGTAGTGCTCTCAACAATACCAAATACATCTGTGTGACTTTGAAAGCAATGATTGCCCTGGAAATTGTCCAGCAGAAGTAGTTTTTCTGAAATTCTTCAAAGCATTTTGATTTTGCACGACCAAAAATGTATTACAGAGATTAGCGTTTATGTACTACTCAAATGGGTGCTCCAGATATATCTTAGTTATAGTGGATCACATAACTAGATTGATCACTAGGCAAAAGAATGGTGTCTTGTGGTTAGTACAGGGAGCTGGAAGTCAAGATTACTGTGTTCTATTCCTGGCTTTACTGCATGGCTTTAGGTAGGTAACTTTTTACCCATCTGTAAAACTGATGTAATATTACCTTCCTTGTCCTACCTAACCAGAGTATTGTAAAGCCTCATTTATTAGTGTTTGTTTTGCACTTTTAGATTCTTGGATTAAAGGAGCTATATAGAAGTGCAAAGGATTCAGGATTCCTATGCTCTATTTTATGATGACTGCCACTGACTCAAGATGTGACCTTGACCAAGTTACTTAACCTCTCTGAGCTCACCTTCCTTTTGTAAAACGAAGCTAGTGCTACTTGACCTAGCAGCCTTTTTATCTAAGTTGTTATACCACAACTCCTCACCCTGGTATCTGAACGCCCAGGGTGCAGTGATGCTGAATTAAATTCATATTTGTAAAGTACTTTAAATCCTTGGATGAAAAGAGCAAGAGAGGTGCCAAGAAATGTGATTTAAAATATCCTTTTAAAAAAAGTAAAAGGAAATAACTGTTGGTAGAGCTAATAGCAAAATTTAATAAGAATTCTCTTTTCATTTCTCAGTAATTTAGTGGTAAATGGCTTTATTTAAACATAGGGAAAAAATCACAGAAATCTAGCCTATATTAAGGCAAACCACACAGATAAACATTTTGACTCTCATTGACTGAGAGAGGTTTATGAGTTTTGAACTAATTAAAAGGGAAGACATATTCTATGTAGGTCAGAACAGCTATTGTCTTATTTAGTTCCTTGCACCCAAGCAATTTTGTGGTTCATTACAGCACTGGGAATATGCCATGTGCGGTGCCAGCTTGAAAGGAAGTGGCTACAGGTGGTCATTTTGAGAGGCCAGTAAGGTGCTACACAACACCAAGGATTCTCCGGCATAAAGAATGGGGGTGGGGGGGTGGAAATGACAGCCAGAATGAACAGGAACTGAGCCAAAATCTAAAAGTCTGAGTCACTGCCTTGAGCCTA
Source organism: Platysternon megacephalum (assembly GCA_003942145.1). Lineage (NCBI taxonomy): Eukaryota > Metazoa > Chordata > Testudines > Platysternidae > Platysternon > Platysternon megacephalum. Next base: position 3,449,280 of record QXTE01000088.1, read on the forward strand.
AGTCCCATGGCATAAGCAATGGCAGGAGATAAGGGAAAGCTGGCTTGAGCAGCTGGGGCTGACTAAAACATTATAAATGAAAAAGAAAAAGGAAAAAAACACAATCTGCTGGCAAAAAAATGTGATATCAAAGCAATATGACTGAGGGGGAACATGATAACAGCGTTCAAGTATGTAAAAGGTTGTTATAAAGAAAAGGGTGGTAAATTGTTCTCCTTAACCACTGAGGACAGGACAAGAAGTAATGGACTTAAATTGCAGCAAGGGAGATTTAGGTTAGACATTAGGTATAACTTCCTAACTGTCAGGGTAGTTAAGCACTGGCACAAATTACCTAGGGAGGATGTAGAATATCCATCACTGGAGGTTTTTAAGAACAAGTTAGATAAACACTTGTTGGTGATGATCTAGATAATACTTAGTCCTGCCTCAGAGCAGAGGATGGAACTGGATGACCTACCGAGGCTCCTTCCAGGCTTATATTCCTATGATTCTAGGAAAATCACTTAAAAAAAAGGTATACACACACTCCAATTATCTTAATGTTCTAAAGAAATCTAATTCCCAGACAAAAATCATTGCATGAAATTCTGCTCTCAGTTGCAAAAATGTCAATATGGAGTAACTACTGCCTTCAATGAAGTTATTTATGATTTATAAAAGTGTAAGGGAGAACAGAATCTGGGAGCTTGTCCAGATGGAGATTTAATACACAGCAAACTGGCAAGTAAATCTACAGTGCACAGTGGGTCGTGCACAACTGTCCGTGTGGACCATGCTGCTGCCCACTAGAAGTTCCCTAGTGTGTGGTGGCAGGGTCCACACAGACAGCTGATGCATGGCATGCTAGTGCATGGTAGATTTACACCAATCTTGCCACACATTAACTCGCCATCTGGACAAGCCCTGACACTTTATTAGGAGAGAGATTAAGGCTCTGATCTTGCATTGGAATCCACTAGCATGGTCCCCTGAGTTCCAGATTTTTGAAGTTTTCAATAATCTTAGTTTAAATTGAGTATCCACACACCCTTTTGCACTAGTTTAACTAAGTGGGATTAAAATTATACCTTAAAACTAAACTAGTGCCAGCTGTTTGTAGACAAACCTTAAACTTTCCAAAGTCTTCTCTCTTTTTCCTCTAAGGTAGTCATCTTCTTGAAAATACTGTATTCTTAAGAACAGAATGAAGGAAAAAAATTATACATAAATGCATAAACCAACTGCCCCTCCTATGAAAAACAACCCAGCTCTGTAAGACAAGGAAGTCACCTGGTCCAGGACACTTCTGGAGTTAATAAACTCTCCAGAACCAGTGAAGGTTTGAACCCTGGTGGTTCTCTCATCTTTTGGAGCTTATGTGAGCCACAGGATTCTACTGGTTTCTCTTGCACTGTCAGAATTTATAACTCTACTGGGGAACCTTCACCTCCACCACGAGAGGAAGGCAGTGTTTAGGTCAGGAATCAAAAGATTCAAATCCTTGCTCCACCACAGAGGCCCAATGTGAGTTTGGGCAAGTCACAGTCGCTCTGTGCCTCAGTTCTCTGTAAAATGGGGGTAATAGCAGTTCCCTACCTCAAGGGGTGTTGCAATGAGAAATACTTTAAAGATTATGAGGCTCTCAGATGTTAAGGCAATGGGGGTACCATAAAATAGATTATTTGAATAGTCACATTGACTGATTTCCAAAACTGACCACCCTACCTGCCACAAAACAGTACTCAGAGACACTAGTTTTCGTTCAGAACAAATAAAGAAATGTGGAGTTTCCAGAACTGGCCGTTTTTGAAATGTTATATTCCAAACAAAGCTAGAAACTTTACAACCAGTGAAATATCTTATTTTTCAGGTTCATATCGGAAACACCTTATAAAAAAACTCAATATTTACTCCCTGGCTGGCAACCATAGAGGAAAGTTGTTTGTTTTTTATGAAAATTGCAGACAGAAGGAGAGAGAGAGAGAGAGAGAGAGAGAGAGAGAGAATCAGAATCAAGCCTGTAATGGAAAGCATGTTACAGTCTTAAATATTGTCTGAGTTGCTACCATTTGCTCCATAAAAGCAAACTGAAAATGTATGCAAATATATTTCATTAGCAGAAAACTGTAAATAATTTTAAATGGATAATGATAGCCATAGGGAGCATTTCTCCACACATCTCTAGTTCAGGGATATTACTCATCCGAGATTGTGTACTAAATACTTTGCATAAATCTTATTCTGGCAATAATTTTACTAGCATATTTTATCCAAAATCTCTTGAGCACTGACTGCTAGATAAATAGCAACTGCTTGTATAAATCATCCAAAAGAAAGCAATTACCAAATTGTTCAAACTGCTGTCAGCTCTGCAGCCACAGGTAGCATAAGTATCTTCTAGGTTACATTTCACTGAACTAGGGCCGCTGACAGTACACACAGACCCTTAAATTCCCTGAGACCTCAAACTGAGTTGTGAGAAAATATAAGAACTATTCAGGCATTAACAGATGTTTTGCTTTAAAAAAAAAAACACCTTTCAAAAGCTAAGAAATTGGCTTCATTACTTTTTTTTTTTTCCATTTTTTCTCCCCACTCTTAGAAATATTGCTTCTTCCAAACCCTGTGTAGGAGTGTTTTCTAAATGTGATGCATCTTTTATAAAATTGTAATATTCTACAGGGGTAGATTACATTATTCCTAGAGTCAAAGATGTGAAGTTAGATTTTCTAAACACAAAAGCTCCATACCACTGATGGAGGCACCAAAACATGTTAATATGAAAAGATAATATAGCAAGAAAGGCCCCCTGGATCAGTGAACAGTCAGTCACCTCAGGACTTTTATAGTAATTTTACCTCAAATTAAACCATACTTCTGAGAATGATTACAACAGCATGAGTAGCAACAGAGCTATGCTGTTCCTCCACCTCACTAGAATGTGGAATGTATTTGGAGAACACATGTTCAGGTGGTTACAGCAAGGAGATCTGTTCCCTTTTCGGTCATTGACTCTTTGTGCGATCTTGGACAAGTCATTTAGCATTCGGTGCCTAAGTTTCTCCCTTTGTAATATGGGGACAAAAATACCATGCAAATCACTTTGAGATGCTATAAGAATTCTCATCCTTCAAGGCCACCATCCTGCAAAGTGGACGCTTACGCCCACCCATTGCAGCATCAGGGTCCATCTTGGTAATTTGATATCTGTGGGAGTGACTTGGTGGAGTTCAGCGGAGCCAGAGAACGCTCTCTGACCTGCTTGTACAACATCATTTGAGGTTGTCTGAATGAATCTCTTGCACTTAATAAACATAGTTGTCATATTTTCTAATTTATTTGCAGACTCTTTTTTACTACTGCACCAAACATGATACGTCTTCCTATTTGTTTGTACAATGCCTAACACAATGTATCTCAACTCTGACTGGGGCCTTTGGGCACCACCATAATACACCTCTACCCCGATATAACGTGACCTGATATAACACAAATTCAGATATAACGCGGTAAAGCAGCGCTCCAGGGGGGCGGGGCTGCGCGCTCCGGCAGATCAAAGCAATATAATGCGGTTTCACCTATAACACGGTAAGATTTTTTGGCTCCCGAGGACAGCGTTATATCGGGGTAAAGGTGTACAAACAACTAGTAAATTTTTGCTTGGGTGATTTATTTTTAAAAATGACTAACTTTGTAACACCAAATTCATTTCATCTGAAAGTGTTCTAAAATAGCTTTTATTGCAGACGGAGGAAGTGAGGGAGTTTTTATCTGGCTGTTACTGTGGAAAGCAAAACAATGAGATTGATTCTTTGCTGGGAAATAGGACTCTTATTTGATGACAAATTGATGCTTGTGTTCTAGGCTCAACTCTATGGGCAAGTTCTGCAAACACACATCAGATGACAAGATGTGGCAACTTCTGCATCTATATTTAAAAACATTTGCAAGTCTTGGATGGACTGAAAAATCAAAATCTTGAGTGAATTGTATCGACAGAAAATCCAGCTTAAGTGTCATACCTGTGTGCACCAGCTGCATAATCTTGTGTACAGTTATACACATGAATGACAATGGATCACTTTTACATATTTTCCACTTAAATGGCTATGAGAACTTGACATTGAGCAGGGTGTGGATTTGGCATAATTTATAAAAACGTGTCCAGAGGAAGTATGCATAGATTTACATCTTAGAAATGGCTAGCAGTTAGTCTTCATTACTATTATTATGACTGATGCCTTAAACGTTAGCATGTGAACAGTTGTAAATGTAGGGAAGAGTTAATGCAGAAGCATAAACTGTAGCCATTTTATTGTGAAAAATCCTACAAGGAGGCACACAGTTATATTTAAATAATGTAACATTCACATCATGGACAATGTGTCCCAACAAATAAGTTAATAAACTGCAATTCAGACAGATTCCTTTAGAATGCAAACTTTTCCATAGAATTTTTAGACCAACCTATGGAATGCCATGGCAGATGATCCTCCATTAACTTCTAGAGGAAGGGTTAAAAATTCAACAGAATGGATGTCATTCTTTACTAATTCAAAGGTTTGAGAGGAATTCGTTTCCATAGAAACTTATTGGTTTCATCCCTTTTCAGTTCTATAAACCTTTGCCTTAAGTGAATGTAAAGGCTAGTGCTAATGCCTAGAGGAGCATAGATCAGCTAAGACAAACTCTCTTCTGGGTTGGGCAGCAACTCCTCTGGTAATTTCAAGAGTAGTATTGATAGGCTTAGGAGGAAGCTGTATTCAGCCACTCTGAACCAGGAGAGATCATCATCCTGATCACAGAAAAAGTACTGCTGGGGTTTGGAGAGCCAACTACTTGTACAGTAGCAAATTGCATGGGAGGCAGTGTTGTCTAGTGGTTAGAGCTCTAGACTGGGAGTCAGGAGATTCGTGTTCTCCTGTCATCTCTGCCACTGACTTGCAGTGTGACCTTAGGCAAGTCACTTTACCTCTCTGTGCCTCTGTCTCCTCCCACCAATTTTCTGTCTTATCTATGTAAATAGTCAGCTCTTTGGGCAGGGACTGCCTCAGTGCTTAATATGTAATGAAAGGTGCCAGACTCAAGCAATTTTTTTTACATTAATAACTGATGCAACAAGCCCAAATGTGCCGGGGCTATGAACTGCCAAGTCTAGAGATGCCAAGGCTCAGTCCTGGGGCAAGCACTGGATTACTTCTATGTACAATGCCTAACACAGTGAGGCCCTGAACTTATCTGGGGCCTCTAGGCCTCACTGCAATACAAATAACAACAGGTCTGAAAGTTCCCAAAATTCAGGAGGGGTTGAACTGGAGTTGTCATTCAGAATCATCCCCACTTGCAAGGTCATGGGATGTGATAACTCAGAGTACCACTAGTCCTGTATAGATGGCCAAGAGGAAGAAAGAACCTGTCAGGAGATGGGGGTGGGGAAATGCAAGTTATTTCATCTCTGAAAAACCCATGAAAAGCAAGGAACAGATTACTGAACCCAAATTATTTGTGAGTAGACAGGCTCATTGAAAAAACAAACACACAGACACAAAAAATGAAAGATTTTGAAAAATACATGTCTTCAAACTTCTTCTCAAGCTTACATGTCTGTCTGCAGAATGTTATTTTCATTCTGAGAGGCTCAGGCAACCATACGAATAGCAACAGCACAGAACTTGTCATAAAAGAAAAGTATTTCTGTAGAAAGATGGGGGGTAGGGGAAGCAAACATATTTCTCAAAAACTGAGAATTTTTTTAAAATTAAAAGAACTTTTCTACACTAGAAAAAACTTTTTTTAAAATAAATCCCTGTAATTATGAATGTAGCACATTCAGTTTTGAGTTCCTTTTTTGTTTTTTGTACAGGGCTAATTCTTGGTTCAGCCTGATGGGTCCCCTGAAGGGTTTTGGGGTCACAGTGAACAAACAACTCAACATGAGCTCCCAGTATCATGCTATGGCAATAAGGACTAATCTGACCCTTGGATTTTTAAAGAGGAGAGCAGGGAGGTGATTTCATCTCTGTATATGGCATTGGTGAGGCCAATTCTGGAATGCTGCGTTCTGGTGTCCACATTTTAAAAGATATTGAAAATTGGAGAGGGTACAAAAAAGAGCCACAAAAATTATTCAAGGGCTGGGGAAATTGTCTTATAATGACAGACTTTGAGAGTTCGGTCTGTTTAGCTTATCAAAAGAAGACTGAGAAGTGACTTCATTATAGTGTAAACGTACCATCACAGGGCGAAACTACAGGATTCTAAAGGGCTCTTTAATTTAGCAGAGAAAGGCATAGCAAGAGCCAGTGGCTGGAAACTGAAGCCAGACAAAATCAAATTAGACCTACATTTTTAACAATGAGGAAGATTAACTATTGGAACAAACTACCAAGGAAAGTGGTTGATTCTCCATCTCTTGATGTCTTCAGATCAGGACTGAATGCCTTTCTGAAATATATGCTTTAGTCAAACATAAGTTATTGGGCTTGATATGGGGTAACTGGGTGGAAATGAATGGCCTGTGATATACAGCAGGTTAGACTAGATGCTCTAGTTGTCCCTGCTGGCCATCAATCTAAGATGTTCAGAGATTATAGAATCATTAATATAAGATTGGACAAGCATCATGATATACAGAAGCATTGCCCATTTTAAACAGGAGTCATTTACTACACAGCTGTAACTACAAACACAACCAAACCAAACCAAACAAATATGATTTCACACAGCTTGAGTCCTCGCTTTTTTTCCATTGTTTACCAGGAACACACTTTCCATGGAACCTTATACTGTACAGTACACAGATCTATCTAGTGGCTGAATAATATACTGCAACTAAATATCTCCTTACAGCAATTATTTCCAGATTCAATTTGAAGGCCACACTCCTGCTTTTACTTGCGATATAATGAAATACTATATAAGATGTTTTTTATTGCCTTCTTGGAAGAAGGCTGTGAAGCCTGGTCTTCTCTGATAAGGCCATGATGAAGAGATTAGGGAAAAAGAGGATACAGGAAGTTGGTCTCAGTTTTCCAAAGTGAGTTTTTGTTTAATTATTTTTCATATTTAAAATTCCAGAAATAAACTAAAAATTAGATTGTACACAGAAAGGACCCCAGTGCCTAGATTTCCCATACAATTTATATGAAACTGGAATACATTAAGCATGGTTTTGGGATAGGCACTACACACTCATCCTGTAGGCACCTGTAGGAATACAGGCCCACATTAGACTTGGATGAACTATGGTTTTAAGCTGAGTTGGGATATTAGCGTGAGCAATAGTCCCAAAGCATGTGACCAAAAAGAATGAGCTCACGAGAAAGAAGCGTTGTGTTAAACTTGTAGTGATCCTTCAAAATACCAGTGTTATCTTATTTAACTTATTTATTGTACTGAAGTACTAGAAATAAAACATGGTTAATTGGGTACCAGGTGCAGTAAATAATTGGCTTTATAAGTTTGTTTAATGTATTATAAAAAACTGTTTCATCCGGCCTTAGCTAAGGTCCGAGAATCACACTGACATCACTTGTTTATTAAAAAGAGTATAAAAAAGTAAACTTGTTAAGGGTTCATTGCTAATACCTGCCTGACCAAGTTGGAGCCAACCAATATAGGTCTAAGCACCCCTGCGTTTAGCCCTTTTGTAAGTAAGTATTTTGATCAAAATGGTTATAAATGTTTTGTTACTGTTTGGATGTAGTAAATATTAGACTTTTTAGACATATTTAGAGCAATTGTAGAAATACCATTCGGCCTTTAGATTTAATAAAGGAATTTATGTTTAAATTGGTGTTGTGGTAATATGCTATATTAATAATAATTTCTAAAGCACCTCTGTAGGACAAAAGCTGAAAGATCAGATTGTGATGTAAAAAGTGAAGAGACACAAATAAACTCAGAACACTCCTTTGCAATTGAAATTCTAAAATACAACATTTCAAAAATGTTGGGTGCACATATATTCAGCAGCATCCTTGCCACCTGCCCCAACCAGCATCTACAGCCAATGGCACCTGGGAAGACAGAGAACTTGCATGATTTCTATCAAAATCTCTAAGCTGAAAAAGTANAAGCATGGTTTTGGGATAGGCACTACACACTCATCCTGTAGGCACCTGTAGGAATACAGGCCCACATTAGACTTGGATGAACTATGGTTTTAAGCTGAGTTGGGATATTAGCGTGAGCAATAGTCCCAAAGCATGTGACCAAAAAGAATGAGCTCACGAGAAAGAAGCGTTGTGTTAAACTTGTAGTGATCCTTCAAAATACCAGTGTTATCTTATTTAACTTATTTATTGTACTGAAGTACTAGAAATAAAACATGGTTAATTGGGTACCAGGTGCAGTAAATAATTGGCTTTATAAGTTTGTTTAATGTATTATAAAAAACTGTTTCATCCGGTCTTAGCTAAGGTCCGAGAATCACACTGACATCACTTGTTTATTAAAAAGAGTATAAAAAAGTAAACTTGTTAAGGGTTCATTGCTAATACCTGCCTGACCAAGTTGGAGCCAACCAATATAGGTCTAAGCACCCCTGCGTTTAGCCCTTTTGTAAGTAAGTATTTTGATCAAAATGGTTATAAATGTTTTGTTACTGTTTGGATGTAGTAAATATTAGACTTTTTAGACATATTTAGAGCAATTGTAGAAATACCATTCGGCCTTTAGATTTAATAAAGGAATTTATGTTTAAATTGGTGTTGTGGTAATATGCTATATTAATAATAATTTCTAAAGCACCTCTGTAGGACAAAAGCTGAAAGATCAGATTGTGATGTAAAAAGTGAAGAGACACAAATAAACTCAGAACACTCCTTTGCAATTGAAATTCTAAAATACAACATTTCAAAAATGTTGGGTGCACATATATTCAGCAGCATCCTTGCCACCTTGCCCCAACCAGCATATACAGCCAATGGCACCTGGGAAGACAGAGAACTTGCATGATTTCTATCAAAATCTCTAAGCTGAAAAAGTATCAGCTTCTTGCATCCGAAGAAGTGGGTATTCACCCACGAAAGCTCATGCTGCAAAACGTCTGTTAGTCTATAAGGTGCCACAGGATTCTTTGCTGCTTAAGCTGAAAAAGTTTCTCTAGCAAGACTAAGTACCACTGCCACCATGTGGCTAAAATGTGACAGATACCATGGTCTGGTTCTGACCCTGACAGAATAATAAGGATGGTTTACCACCCTAAACTGAAATGTTCTCAAGTGATTCTCTAGTGTCAAGCACCCCATTCATTCACTTATGTTCAAAGATGCTTTCACAATTGAAAAGAAAGCTGCCAAAAGTGTCAAAAGTGACTTCATAGGTGCCCTCCCTAAAAGGATAGGACCCAAAATAGAAATCAGATCCCTGCTATTTGTTCTGCAAGGATAAAACAATTCTAACATGACATGACAAACACTAAACCGATATATGGATCATAAAGTATTCAGCTTACCTAACACACTAAAGCTATATGAAATTCAGCAGTTTGGGATACCACTGCAATGGGTAACTTCTTTTTGCTTTAGTTCATATAAGTGTATATGCATCCCGGAGTTTTGCTCTGAGTTTTCAGGTTCCAGCCCAAATATCATGCAAACAGTATTGCCAACCCCAAACATTCAAAAATCATGAGTCTTGCCCCACAAAATCATGAGGTTTTTTTAAAAAATAATAATTGTTGGGTTCTTTTTATTCATGGCCTGTTTTTTCAGCCATTAGGTTGCACTTGCTTCATGCTTTTGAGCTCTTCTCTGCACCAGGGAGGGCTAGAATCTTTTTTTTTTTTTTTTTTTTTTAAAGTAAGTTGAGATTTTCATGTATTGGCATGATTTCAGCAGCGAGGGCTTCAGAATTAAACTAAAAACCACAAGATTCACAATAGAATCATGAAAGCTGGCAACACTGAGCTGTTATGTATATTGTGGTTTTGGATCAAAACCATACATCTTTTCCCAGTATCCGTGGGGAGCGAGGGAGCTTGTGTGATGCTTACCCTAAAAGGTTCACAAGCCTCAGAGAACCTTTCAGCAGTCCTTGGCTAAGGCTCAGGTTAATAATGAAAGGTTCACAGAAGCCTAATGGACAAATTTAGCTACTTAAAATCATACCCTTGTTTATGTCATCATTAAATATTTATCTTATGGCAGTGCCAAAAGCCTAGTTCAGGACTGGGGTGGTCCCGTTATGTCAGTCTCGGTACAAACACAGACAAAGGACAATCCATGTTGCAATTAGAGCTAAGTGAGTAATTGATTTTTCAGTGTGGGGCCAAACCGGAAAATCAGAAATAAATTTGGTTCTGTTTGAACTAAAACTGATTTTTTTCTCATGAAAAAAACCCAAAAAATTCATTTCAGGTCAAACAACATGTTTGTTCAACTTAAAATAATTTTTTGGTGCTTTGTTTCAGATAATGTTGGGATGTTTTCATCCTCTTTTATTTTTGTTTTTAATTAGGTAAATTTCTGAAGCAATCATTTCATTTAGAAATTTAGTTTAAAAGGGTGAAAAACACCCACAACTGATATTTCAAAACAGTTAAACTGAAACATTTAGTAACAGTCAAAATAAAATATTTTGAAACAAAAAACTGAAATGTTTCATTTTGAGATGGCTGAAACAAATTTTTTCAACTTTAAAAAAAAAAAATGGCCAAAACTATTAATCAAATTCATCCAAATTCACAGGTCGTTTTGGTGCCCTTAAAAATGCATTTTCCAGTAAATTTACTATTAACTGAAAAAGTTTTGCCCAGTTCTACTTACAATCTAAAAGATACAAACAAGACAAAGGGCTCAGGGCAGGAATGTAGCATACAAGTAGATTCATATGGTGAAAAAATGGCACAGCTTTGTTAATTACAGGTTTTGTTGTTAGTGGTTTTTTTCTTTTTGAATTTTCGATTGGGGTTAGAGATACAGTCAGGAAGTTAGTAAGACTGAAGGAGTAGGAAAAGCAAAGAAGAGGGAGAAGACCAGTGACTGCTTATCACTTGTGTAGCCATGATCATCAGGCTGGGTTTGTAGGGATCATGGCAGAAATGAGCCATATAAGGAAGGATTTGAAGGAAGATAAGTGGCTGCATAGGTTTTGAGAAGTTCCTTCAATGGATAAAGGGCAGTGTTGCAGACAGCACAAAATGTTATTACATTTTACTTTCAAATCTAACAATCAAAACTGTATCACAAAATGAAAGAGGCTCATTGGTTTCCCCCAATATTTCAGAGCAAGAGATTCTCAATAAATAAATATCCCCACGGTTGACACTAGGTGAGTCACAGTCAGTACCATAAAAGGTCCCTTACAGAGCTAACTAGACAAATCAATGAATGCACTTAACCCAACCTGAAAGCGGTATAGATTTTAATTGTTAAGCAACGAGAGAGTCAATCTAGAAAAGCAACAGCTCTCATCAATAACATTACTTATGCCATTTAGTTTTTATTTCCCCAAGTAAAATTCTAAGAAGCCTACATAATGGTGAGACTAGCTGCAGTGAAAGTGGTAGGAACATGGAAAGGAAAAATAGCTAAAATCACAACCAAGGAACAGAAAGAGTAAAAGGAGGAAGAAAAGAAACTATTAACTAGTTGTTAATGCCAGTACTATTTATGTACCAAACATTCCAGGTTTCCCTATACTAGTTCATGCGCATGTGTAACCCGCTAGCCAGTGTGTGAGGTGTCCCACTCTGTGCCTGATCTACAGAGGATGCAGAGTCTGGTTCTTTAGCTGGAGCTGTAGACACTCATGTTTTAAGCTCTGGAAGTCCTCAGTGTGTCAGCCATGGTGACCATCACACATTCAAGTTTCATTCCACAGTAATATCAGACAACACCAAAAGGGTAAAGAAGTATTTTTAATAATTCAGTGCACTTCTGGGCAGCTGTACCTTTCATCGAAGAATCTCAAAAGCACTTTAGTAGAGCTGGATGGAAAACCAACATTTCTTCTGCAGACAATTTTGTGAGAATTAGGCATGTTTGAAATTTTTCAGTTGAAAAATTTTGGTTTTCCACAGGAAATTTTGAAACAAATTTTGTTTTGTGTCAAAGTAACATTTTAAATGAAAAATTTCATTTTTTTCTTAAAATGTTGTGGGGTTTTGGTTTCTTACAACTGAAAAATTTCAGTTGTCTATTTTCAGATTTTGGATTTATCCCCTGCCTCTTTTAAAAACAAACAAACAAAAAACCCACAATTTTTCCTTTGTTAAAAGGGAGAAAGGTAAACAAATATGAGAAAGTGGAGAAAAAAAATTTCACACCTTGTTCCTGATTTCCAGAAACCATTCCAGTTGGAAAACTGTGGGAAAATGTGAGAAAGTGGAGGTTTCCCCACTTTCTTGTACTTTTTCCATCTCCCCACCCGCCTTTTTCCACTGGAAAACTGGGGAGGAGGCTCAGGGAGAGGGGTAAAAAAAGAGAGGGGAAACAATCAAAAATCCAAAACCCCAAAATGGACAACCAACATTTTTCAGCTTCAAAAAACTAAAACAAAATAAAAATGTGTTTAGTTTTGAAATGTTGCTTGGAAACATTTTTTTTTGTTTAAAATTTCCTCTTGAAAAAAAATCAATAAGATTTGTTGAAGCCAAAACTTTTGGTTCAAAAATTTTGAGACTGGTTCTAACCCCAATCCTGAAGTGAGCTTCATATTGGCATGCACCAATGCCTGCATAGAGCCACAATGATTTCAATGGGACTCTGGATGGACTAAGTGTTGGCGCTAGTGAATTCAATTGCAGGATCAGGGCCTAATTCTGTTAGGTAATAAATAATAATACCTAGCTCTTATGTAGTGCTTTTCATCAGTAGATCTTAAAGCGCTTTACAAAAAAGGTCAATACTATTATCCCCATTTTAGAGATGGGGAAACTGAGATGCAGCGACCCCATTTTGCAGCTAGGTAAACTAAAACAGAGAGGATAACAGGATTTCTTTTAAATGGTTTCTTAACATAGGAGAAAACGTAAATTTAAAACCAAAAGGTAATGGCACAAGGTGTTTGTTCTCCCCTCTGTGTCCACACGGCGCTCTCATGCAATGTTGAGTGCTGTTATGTATGGTCAGACAACTGTTTCCCTACCCACTTTCTCTTCATTTCTACTTTTTAGCTCACTTCTTTAGCCTGGTCTTACCACAAAAGCAGGAACAATCAAATAAGAAAAAGAGGAGAAAAGGAGTAAGAGGGGAAAATTCACATTTACATATTTTTAAAAAAAAATCAGTAACCTTCTGGAGAGGAGGGAGAAACGTAGTCTATTTATTGGAATTTTTCCTGTCAATCACTTTTTGGAGACCATCGGATACTACAGTGATGGGTGCCAGATAAAAACAGATTAAACAGATGGCCATGAGAAAGAAAGAATCTGCTCCATGAAGTTTCACAAGCAACATCAAAAACTATTTGCTTTAATACGTATCAAATATGTGTTGAAAGATACTTGAAGATTAATATCTACCACGTAAATCCAATTGCGGTAACTCAAGATTACAAAACCAATGAATAATCACTAAGTAATCCCTATGCATTTCATGTATGAATGATGATCTAACTAAACACTGGGAGTGATTTACATAATTTTAGGAGAGATCTCTTACAAAATATTCAAGTGTGTTTTTCTTAATCATTTACCACAAAATTTCTTCAATTGACTGTAATTTACTGATGACACAAGGCCAGCCATTCCCTGGGCATAGAAATATGAATTTATGAGATATCTTTTGTTAAATCAGAGATGTAGGATCCAATCCTGCATAGATTTATGCATGCCAGTAACTTGATTGATATGCAGTACTGCCAACTCCAAAAATCACGAATCAGATCACACACACACACACACACACACATCATGAGATAGACCAAAAATATAATACAATCTTTTTCAAATTTCAGGCCAGTCTTATGATTTTTGAACTCCCTTGACCATGCCCACTTTGTGTGTGAGAGACAGTTAGTGTTGCCCACTCCCCTACATTTTTTGGGACAGCGGAGTGTGGCCCCCGCTGCTGGAGATCTCACCCCGACATCTGCCCTCCGCTCAGCACTTAGCTCTGCACCCACAACCTCCAGATCAATCCTGTCCCTCCTGTCCCCAGATCAGTTTTTCCCCCACATCAGTTCTGTTCACCCCAGCCTCACCTCCAATCCTCCTGGGGTTCCTTGCCCCTCTCCCAGGCTTGTAGGGGGGCAGCTGCAGTGGGGTCCCTGTGACAAAGTAGAAATTTTCTGTAATATTTTTTATAAATCGTATATGTGCCTCAGTTTCCTCTATATTTTGCATGGCCACCTAGCGGGGTGAGGATGACAACCTAATTAGCTCTCAGGGAAGGCTAAGGGACATGGGTGGTGCCGACTAGCTGTCTGAACCTGAATGTGTCATTAAAAGGGACCAGCTGAGGCCGACCCCATATCAATGGAAGACAACAGAAAACCCAACCATCCAGGATGTTGACACCTAGCAACCAATGACCCAGCCTCTCAGCAGGAAAGCTGAGCAAAGACCCCACCTCAAGAACAACAGAATGGAAGGTGTGAGGTGTGGGAATAAAAAGTGTTGGCTCCTGGCGGAAGCTGGGAGCTCTCTCACCTGGGAGCTGACTAAGAAGATCAGACAGAGAGACAGACCTAGGCCAGGTCTACACTAAAAAGTTAGGTCGACCCATCTACGTCGCTCAGGAGTGTGAAAATCCACGCCCTGTGAGCGATGGAGATAAGCCAACCTAACTCCCAGTGTAGACAGTGCTAGGTAGATGGTAGAATTCTTCCATTGCTCACTACTCATCGCTGTAGTGAGTGTCTACACTGAAGCACTGCCACTGTAGTGTTTCTAGTGAAGACATAGCCGGAGCCTGAAAAATGGAGTTTCACTACAGCTTGGCTGATTAATTGCTCTGGGCTGACCAGAATGGTCTATGCTTTAACCTTCGTTTCTCTGTGCTAAGCTAAGGACTTCCTATACTGTGTTCCAACTGACTAATAAATCCTACTGTTTTGAGAATGCTGCCTGAGAGTCACTGTAAATGCTTGGTGAGGTGCATTAGTCCCTGAAGACTGTACAAGTCTCTACCAAGAGTCTATCTGAGTTGGACTTGCTGAACAGAGCTCATGGTGGGATGCAGGAGGTCTGGCATGCAGAGGTTCAGTCTCAGGAGGTGGTGAGGCTGCATGATCTACCACAGAGGAAGAATGAGACCCCTTGCACATCCAAGGGACTGTTCCAAAGCTGGGGGCATAGCACCGATCCTGTGGGTCTGTGACAGCCCCCTTCCAGGCTGTGGGGGCAGCCTCAGGAGCTCTTCACTCCCCTCTCCCGTTCCCAGGCCTGGTGTTGCAAGGAGGGAAAGGGGAGGGGAGGAGCTAGGGTGACCAGACAGCAAGTGTGAAAAATCGGGATGGGGGTGGGGGGTAATAGGAGCCTATATAAGAANCCCTTCCAGGCTGTGGGGGCAGCCTCAGGAGCTCTTCACTCCCCTCTCCCGTTCCCAGGCCTGGTGTTGCAAGGAGGGAAAAGGGAGGGGAGGAGCTAGGGTGACCAGACAGCAAGTGTGAAAAATCGGGATGGGGGTGGGGGGTAATAGGAGCCTATATAAGAAACAGACCCAAAAATCGGGACTGTCCCTATAAAATCGGGACATCTGGTCACCCTAGGAGGAGCAGAGGAGCCCCAGCCATTGGGATCTTTCTGCTCCCTCTTCCCCCACCGCCTCCTGTGCTAATGGTTGGGTTGCTGGGGGGCAGGTAGAGCTCTGCCTGCTTCCTGCAGCAGCCCTGATTGGCTGCTATACCCCAGGAGATGGACAAGTGGGACAGGCTGACAATCAGAGAGGTTCTCCCCACTTCTCCTGACATGGCTGGAATTCACATGTCATCAGCAGACTCCTATTCACTTGCAAAAAAATTAAAAAATCACAAGAGTTGGCAACACTACACGAGAGTGTAGCACTACACTGGCATTGTAAAAGGGCCTTACTGTAAGAATCAGGACCACGGGATTATGATGTCTAGAGCCACATGTAGGTCAATATTATCCCCACTTTGCAGATAGGAAAACAGAGAAAGAGATAAATGACTTGGCAGGGATAATAAATAATGGGCTCTTAGCACATTTCGTGTATATCTCTCATAGGACACCCCATTTTTGCAGATAGGAAAGCTGAGGCACAGAGAAGTGATTTGCCCAAGGTCATACAGCCACGTCAGTGGAAGAGTTGGGGAGAGAACACAAGTCCCCTGACCCCTAGTCTAGGGTCCTGTCCACTGCACAATGTTGCATCCTATTTCCTAATGGACTATACAGGACACGCTGCTATTGTCGCTAAGCATTGAAATAGCTTACCAAGGGATGTGGAAGTGTCACAGGAAGGGATGGTACTTTCGGGGATTAAGACACCCAGACTTGCATCTGACTGAGGTGACCAATGGACATGTGACAGCCCAGAGGTAGTGCTCCTGTAAAATGGGCTTCCTCTTCACACGTGAGGGAGGCCTGTAGGAAGTGGGATGGCTCTCCTCCAACAGAGCCAGTATGGTGGCAGGTGGGGAAAGTTCACAAGGATTTAGGCAATTCCCTATGGAGAGGGAGCCAGGGAGAGACCAGCAGGAACTGTGCTGGGTTCCAGGGAGAACCAGCTGGTAGCAGGAACAGGGAAGGAACTTGCAACCATGTTCTGTTGAGTCTGATGCTACAAAAGAGACAGGAACTGTGAGTTAAAGGGAACTTGTTGACAACCACCTTTGCCTGGAAGGGCCAAAGGAATTGATTATATTATGGAACCGAAGGGGCTTGATAAAACAAACTGAAAGGGGGCACGTTAATTAAAACAACTGGGTGTTTGTGCTGGTTGGAAGAGAAACTGAGCTGCAGATGTGCGAGTCAACAGGGAATGCTACTTCTAAGGCACGTGGATTTTCCATCACTTGAAGTCTGTAAATCAAGACTGTATCTCCTGTTAAAATGTATGCTCTAGGTCAAGTTATTGGTCTTGATGCAGGAATTACTGGGATAAATTTTCTATGGCCTGTGTTATTCAGCCAATCAGATTAAATGGATCGTTATAAGCATGAATGGGGGCAATTTTATGAATTTACTGAGGTGCCAGTTAGATTTTAAGGTTGAAATCTAACAAGTTAGATTTGCCAACTGGATAAGTGCTATAGTCAATATCAGAATGGAATCTAATAGGATAATCCCTTTTTACTGAGTCCAGGGAATGCTATTTTACTAATTGTAATGCTAGGTGCTTTTAACATGCACAGTATTTCTCAAACTAAGACTTGGTTATTCTTAACCAGTCAACAATTTATTAATTCACTCAGAACCACATAGGTATACAACCAACAGTTCATTAATCAAGAGTAGACACAACCAATCTTCTAGGCATGTACTGAACACACCAGTACAGTCCTGAAAGCAAGTGTCAGGGGCCAGAGCTCAGCAGTTACACCAAAGAACAGTGCAAATCACAAAGATTTTACATATTTACTTACGATCATCGTCAATCATCAATTTTTTGGTACCTAACACATTTATCACACTTCCGATATTTCTCCAAGAAGAAAGGATGCACTAAAAGCACTTTTAAGAGTGTGTTTCCTGCTATTTGAATAGTTTGGTCTGAAAGGAACATGTTTAAAATATCAAAAACAATTGCTTAAAGTTCCAGTTCAAAAACTGTCTACAGCCAATTTGCTTGTATGCATATATCATTAGTTAAAATCTCAAATATGGATACTTGAGCTCTCACTAAAGAGCATAGACTCAAATAACTGAAGGTTATCTTGTTATGTTAAAGAACAGAAGGGAAAATACAATCTTTGAAATGGAATTTCACCACTTCTTACCCTGTTAACCCTGGAATGAGGGAGAGTCCTCTCCAGACAATTGGTCCAGGCATTGGTCTTATTGGGGGATCATTAAGCTCTCCGTAGACTTGTGACACAGGAGGAGGGGAGAATCTTTCCCATACAGGGGTTCAGTAAGCTCTGGGGTCCCACGTGGTGACCTCAGTTTTATATACTCTGATTTCAGGGCTCATTGGAGAAGGCCACCCTCTGATTTCTATTGGGCAGTTGCCAACTGCATTTGCTTTCAGCTCTCTCATTAAGGGCAGGTCTACACGAGAAGCTATGTTGGTGGGAGAATGTCTCCCGCCAACATAATGCTAGTGTGGACAGTGCTGAAGTCACTGTAACTTGTGTCACTCGGGGGGGGGGGTCTTTTTCCCACCCCTGAGCGAGGTAAGGTAGATCGACGTAAGCGATAGTGTAGACCTGCCCTCAGTTTCTCTGCTGCTTACATTGATATCCAGTAGGTGGTGTTGGTGCATAACAAACGTCTTCCACGCTTCTTCTAGTCAGAGGGTTTAAATCATTTCACGGATTGTATTTTAATATTAGCCCCAATTGTTAACTGGAATTCCCTTTATAAATCTTAATATTCCAAAATTATACCGTAGTTAGGTGCTTATGTTTCAACATTCCTTTATTCCTTCTGCTGCTGTGCAATTCCTATCACTTCTCTAGTGTAACATTCATAATCAGAGAAGACACACAAAATCCCTCATAATTACTCTAAATCAAATGGACACAACCTATTCATTCTTTGATTATATCTAATGCTTTTCACGTCATATCTCTCAGATTTATCATAGGATATGAAACATTCATTTTCAGAATGAGACAGAATATTCATAGAAGAGAAATGCATATCTGATTCACAAGGCAGACAAAAGTACAGTTTCTCAGTTGGGGTGAAAGATGTATACACACACACACACACACACACAGATAGAGGTGTCAATAAGTCTGACCTCTGGAACTTTCGGGTTTTGGGGTCACCAGCAAGCTATTCCTGACTTGTTTAAAAACAAAATGTAGGTTTATGCTTGTCTCTCAGACTTAACTTCCAGAACACAATGGCCCATGTGCTTAGGCAAATGGGATGCTACCTCAGTCTGTAAATCTTTGTAGCTTCTTTGTAGTTACATAAAGGGAGAGAGAAGTTCCATCCTTATATAGCTATGAGACACTCTTGTCGAGTGGCTGACTATAGTTTGTAGATTTTATTTAAACATTGCATTTCCTATTCCTAGGGTAATGAGATTCTTTAGACAATGTGTCTCCAGAACAAGGATGGTTGGTCTATCTGGGCAAACAGAGGTGCAGAAAATGAGGTGCATCTTATAACCTTGTTTTGTAAAATTTTGTAGGGAAATAGGATGACAGTTTGCTGATTACAGGGGCAGAGAGTGAACTTAGGTCTATCGACAATATATTCAAGTCTTATTTTAATGTCTATCTATTGTCCCCTTTTGGCCTTAAAGCTCCCATAGTTTAGATATTTATTGTAATTTCTTGCCTGACCATTTCTCAGCTCTCTCAATATAGTTTTATTGAGGAATATTGTAGCAAACTACAGGTATCTACAGCTTCTATATCTGTTAAAGACCACTGTGCAGCTGGGTTGTCTTTACATTTTGGAATCAACCTCCATTGGCTCATACCTACCTAAAAGATGCTTAATAAACAACAGATGCCTAACTGCTTTTTTGGATGAATGTATTATGAACTGGATAAACAGGCTCTAGGTGCCTATTAAAGTAAGGAACATTTTCTGCAGCTGGGCATGGGATTGTGCCAGCTTCCCCGATGCTGAGGCAACTGTATCCTGACCCAAGACATTCCTGCTGTTCTAGTTCAGTTCCTCTCTTGGACATACTGTTAATCATGGTACATTCCGTGGTGTTTTGTGATGTAGGTGACCGAACTAGACTTAAAGCAATCTACAAAAACTCCCTAATTCATGCCCTAAATCAGGACTCGAGCTCCTGGCTGCAGAAAAGAAAAGTAAATGACCTAACCCTCGGCAATGCCTCCCCCCTACCAAGCTAATCACAATTTGCAAAAATGTCATAAAAATAGCAAAACTAAAGAGTACTAATATTTAATTATCGTGGATATAATTTCTTGTGCCAAAATAGTGTTCTTCTCCTCTTCCAGCAACTGTAATAAAACGTTCCACTTAATATTCCCAGTGAGACACTAGCTCCAGCCTGTAGCTAGCCTCCTGCTGAAGGAGATGCTGTGAGCTTATAGCTGTAATGTATGTTGGGAAGATTAGATAGACTAACACAAGGGAGCCCCAAATCACTCTTGCTTAAAATGCTTTGAATTCTCACACGTAGTCCAGAAACAATAATGCTTAAAATAAGACAATCTGAGACACTACTACTGCAGAATAACCCATTGACTAACATCACCAATTCAGGATTGGTAAGGGGAGCAACTGACTGATGAAAGTTAGCTTTTCCTTCCCTCTGGAATCAGTGAGTAAAAACATACTTTAACTCGGTTTATTGGAAGAAAATAAAAGGTTCATATTAAGTAATAAATAGAGCTGGGCAAAATTTTTCGCTGAATAGATTTTTTCCATCAAAAATGCATTTTTCAGTGTTCTGAAACTATTCTTGAATTTTATGAATTTTCAGAGAAAAAAAAGTTTCCTAAATCAAAATATTTTGTTTCAACCATTTTTAAAAATATTTCAACTTTGTTTCAAAATGGTGTTTCAAATTCAAGTTTGAAAAATAAAAGGTAAAAACCACCCCAAAATGGCCAGATTGAAATGAAAAATCTTTTAAAAAAAATTTAAATTTCAGGTTGACAAACATTTTGGTCAATTTGAAAAGAATTAAAAATCAAAAACATTTGTTTCAAAACTACCTGAAACGTTTCAGTTGATTTGAAATGAACTTTTGATTTTTTTGGTTCAATTACTTTTTTAAAAATTGGTTTTGGTTCAAATTGAACTGGATATTGTTGGGGTGGGGCTGGGGGGACAATTGGTCTTGAAATCAAAAGAGTCCATTATTCATTCAGCCCTAATAATAAACTATCAAATTTCAACCACTACAAATTCAAACTGTCAACGTTTGCCCACCTTAGTGTGTGGATCAATGTTAGTATGAAAGTCAGCAAGAAAATATTTCAGAGCAAATGGAAGGAATATTATAGAAAGAAGAAGCAAGGAATTTCTAGTTGTAGTGGATGATATTCAGATAGAATTGCTAATGGAACAGTGATTTTCCAGTGGTTAATAAGCTAAACATTCCTCACCCATTAGTATTTGCACTTGAGGTCGGCAGGGTGCAGATAATGATAGTTATGGTTTCCAACTCTCTGTTGTAGTAAAAAACTGAACAAAAGTATTTTTCAAAACACAAGATGTGGGTGTTTTGTGTGGGAGCATTTTTATTACAATAGCAGATATCTCATTATGCCATTCTGAACTTGAATGGAACTGCATCAATTCCAGCAAACACAATGAAAAGGGGGAAGAAAATTCTCCACCCTTAAAAAGTAGTCTAGGATGAGTTATAATTCTGAAGCAAGAGTTCAACTACAGTGCACATTAAACACACGTAATTCTGAGAGCAGTAATTTTTAAAATTGCCTAAATAGCAATAAACATAATTAGAAGCCATTTCAAAGGGAGGCATTTCAGTTAGTCAAGATTGTCTCCTGTGATTAAAATATGAAACAGACATGCTCTAGCACACACTGACTTATCAAGCGTGTTACAAAAGGTAATTGAGGATGCCCAGGCGACACATACTGTGTATGGCACTATATAATCAGAAATGCCCTAAAGACAAACAATGTGGCTGTTCTGGAATCTTTCAAAATGGAAGATACTTTAATTATACCAACTATAATTGCCTTTTTGTGGGTTTGAAATGTTAAAAGTTAAACTGCACATTAGGTGGGAGATTGTCAAAGGCACAAATGAAGTTAGCCATGCAACTCCCATTGACTTTCACACATAGTCTAGAAACAGTACAGACTTTCAATGGCAGTTTGGTGCCTAGCTGCATTTGTGCCTTTGAAAATCACCCTCTACATACAGTGTTCTATTTATAGTATTGGTACTATTTACCATTTTAAGGTTGGTACAGTCACCAATAGGAAAATAGATTTATAATCTCAGTGTTTCATTAAATTTATAATTCTCCAGTTAATTCAACTGTAGGTCAGCAAACCCCTCTATATGAACAACACTATTTGTAATAACTACTAACACATGACAAGTGGACCTTACCCTGAAAGGTTTAGTACTGTCATTCATTTATAGATAAAATAAATCATGATCTACCTTGCCCACTATAAAATGTACTCTGTTGTCTAAGGGGCTGGGGCTAATGTAAATATGGGCTGGTAAATAGTTACTGAACATTTTTTGATAAAATATGGGCAGAAGTCTCAAAGAAGACCACAGCCACTCCAGACCCATCTCCACCAGGGAAAGATATCAAGTTACATGTAGATTTCAACAGGAAATTTGACTTAAAGGGCAGTGACTTAAAGCTGACCTGTAAATGGGAAAAAAAATAGTTTTGTCCTTTATGACGATTTGGCTTAGGGAAAAAATGGTTATTTTTCTACTTGCTTTTTTCCTTAGATATATCAGGGATGACCAGTCTGATCTTCCCTGGTTTTGCTAGAGGACTTTTGAGGAAAGTGTGTATCTCAGATTTGATTTGGAAGTTCTCTTACCCTTTAGTTAAAGAGTGGGGTTGTTGAATCTTTTTAGTTTCTCCTAAATTGTGTAGGGTGATTGAATTAAATAGCAGTGAAAAAAATAAGTAAAACCCAAGGAGCTAAATTTTCTACGCTAGAAGAGAATTTATCCCAGAGAGTTTTAAACAGTCGGGGTGGGGTGGGGAGACGTCATCCTTTCTCAATCAAGCTTCATTTTCTTGGTGTTGTGTATCAAAATCTAATCAGTTCTCCAGTGGCCAGGTGCGTTCTCCAGGGTAGACAAGGCTTAATTAGAAATGTAAAATTAGGGGGGAAAAGAGTGGTTTTGCAAAAAAGCCCTTTTAGATCTCCTTTTCATAAAATCAAGTGGGTGGTGGGGCCCTCACAAGCCTATACTTTTTTCATTTGCAGGTGACCTATAGTGGATCCCCTTTTGTAGTGCAGAGCACTCGCATACAAAATAGCTCTGCTACAAGTGAAAGCATCTCTCCTGAGGAAATGTAGCATAGACAAAAGAACTTCAGTGTCATTGAGCTGTGACCTAATTATTACAAAGCAAAGAAATATGACTTGTCTGTCTGAAAATCATCTGGACTATGAAGGATAAAAAAAAACCTCCAAAGAGAGGGAGCAAAAAAAGCCTTGGATGCAGCTTGTCTATTCAGAAGATGGAATTGTGCTGCTTTGCTGCTAAAATCCATTCTGTTCAAGGCCTTTATGCAGAAGTTGTACGTATGTAAATAAAAATAGATCAAGATAATACAATAACCCTCTAATATTCTCTCCTTCTCAGACCCAAAGTTGCTACATCTTCTTCACACAATACTATTCATCTGTAATGTCATACAACTTTTCATGTGTGTTTAGATTGAAAATTTATACTCAAAGTAATATATATCGCCATAGAAAATCAATACCAAATGAGTTTGTTCAGCAGTTTATCTGCAACAACAATAGCACTCTGTACTGGCAGCTGGGGACCAATTAGAGTTTCCTGCAGGCTGGGAAAATTTTGATCTACTCAGTTTCTGGGGCAGCACTTCCTACCAATACCAGAGTATTGAGAGAATGCGCCGCAACAGCTGGTTAATTTCTGCACTGTGGTATTGACGCTTCTGATTGTCGTCTTTTTCAGATGTTAAAGTTGCAGCAAGTAATTTGAACAAGAGGGTATGATACAACAGTTCAGAAAATGGCACTAAGAATGAGTTGCTAAGGAGTCAAGGGGCAAGAGAACTTTAGTGAACCATAAAGAAGTCTGATGTGTACAGGTATGGCTGGGTTTCATCATTTATTTTCTGGCCTTAGCTAAGAAAATAAGAGCCAGCACTAGCTTAAGGGCCAAACGCTGCTCTCATTATATCAGTCGAGTTACGCGATAGTGAGAACAAAAGTTGATCCTAACAATAAGGTAGGTTTAAAAAAAAAAAGCCTTTCAAATAAATCTGGCTGTAATTTTTAAAACGATAGAGAGAGATAACGAGAGAGAGATAAAACATTAAAATGATCAATTTAGGTTTCTTAATTAAAAAATGAGTAAAAATTAAAAGCAGATCAGGGTTATTGAAAGTCAGGTAGGTATAGAGTGGAACAGATAAATGTGAGTAGTGTGAAGAAAGGCAGAATAGTGGAAGATGTGAGACAGTATAGTGAGGAAAAAGGAGATGCCATATATTAATTTATTTTATGTTCCAAAAGCTCTAGACACATATACACTAACAACCAGCTATACAGAGCAACATATTTCTATTTATCTCAGTGTTTCATAGTCATCAGACCTCTCAGACTTCACCCTTATGATTTCTGATGTCCCAAGGAATCATAGCGGGAGTAAAAATTTGGTTACACAATCGATTCTTCATTTATTCTTTGTCTTTCATTTTGAAATAGAAACAAAGAAATAAGATAGATGCATAAATTGGAACCTCGAATTATGGATATTCATGAGAGTTGAGTAAAAAATGAAAATTATTTTTCGCATGACATTTCAAAAATCAGGTTTTTTGTTTCTGTCAAAATTTCCTATGATTCTTTTTCAGTTTTTCAATGAAAAAGTGAATCCAACATGTCCCCCTCCAAAAGTTCTGGTTTTTGAAAAACATTCAGTAAAAGTGTTTGTTTAAAAGAGTTCCGTTTCTGGTAAAAAAAAATAAAAATAAAAAATTTTAAAAACCCCAAACTGTTGAAAAAAAAATGCATTTAGGTGGAAATTTTCATTTTCATTGAACAAAATGTAACCACAACTCCTGAATTCTAACCTGCCCCTACAACAATTTTAAGTCCAGGTCAGATCTAAAACTGACTACTTGGTTACTAGATTCTGCAGTCAGCTGGTCTCAAGACTTCTACCATTTGGGGGGAAATGTAGCTAGAACAGCTCATGAGAGATCAGAGCCTTCAGATTTGGACCTTAGATATGAAACGTGATTTTAAACAGACTACAGTCTGTAATCAAAATCCCAACATTATCGTCTTGATCCATCTCCGATGGAAGTACTGATTATATGCATTTTGACTAGATGTTTGAAATCCATGGTAACCAAGCAGACCTGGACCAAAATGAGTCTAGCCAACCTGTTTCTGTGACTGTAGATGCCTCTAAGTCCTGGTCTTATCATCAGGATTGTCTAACTAATTGCTGGGGGGGGAAATCACAGTGGATACCATCTTTTTCATCACTAAAGTTCTACTTCAGCTCTATTTTGGGGGCTTAAATAGGTTCTTAAGTGGTACATAGATGTTGTACTGGCCCTCTACACAAAAGCCTAACTATAGGCTTGCATGCATGCTAGGCATGCGTGTTAGATACTAATATCTAGTGAGACGCACTGGGCCTCCAGTCCACACACATGGCTTCCACTGAAACTAATAGGAGCTGCATTGGCCTCAGCTGACATAAATTGGGATAGCCCCACTGATTTAAATTAACCTACGCCAATTTTGACCACTTTAAAATTTGATGCAACGTGAAAGCCTCCATAGATCAGAAACAGGAATGCTCCCTGATTCTTCTGCTTACTTGTGTGGTGGCATTATTTGCTAAAGAATACAGACTCCAGAAATAACATCATGGACAGATTTATGAAAATTAAAGGAATCAGTGAGCAATTCTATCTACAGAATTCTATCTCTGGTTTAGGGTCTTAACAGATATTTAAACGTAGCTGACCTTTACATTTTAAAAATAGAACTAAGCAGCAGATTGATCATGAATGCAGCCAGCTAGTGCCTTTGTATTTGAATCTCCACTTATTTATGATTTAAATATGTTTAATGCTCTTGACAGATAGCCTATGTTAGATATTGATTTCTCCTGTGATTACATTCAGATGATGGGATGAGGAAAACACAGTTCCCCATGTTAATAGAGAATTGCAATAATGTATCTAATGTGGATGGGGAGAGGACAGAGAAGAGTTATTAACTATTTTGGATAGGAAACCTTCATTCACAGTGCAAAGGGGGGGGGGGATAGTTAGGCCTTTAAAGGAGCATATGGAACCTGTGCAGTACTGCCCCCTCCCCTTACGGATGAGCATGGGACTCACTGCCCCGTGCCCCTTAGGGAGAGGAAGCTAACTAGAGAAGGCCTGCAAACACTTAACACAGTGTGTGAATTCCCCACACCTTTGCGCCAGAATGAGGGTTTCCGTACAGGGAGCAAAGGACAGTGGCAGGACACTCCGTCTGAGCAAGGGCTGTGAAGGGAGTGTGACTGGCAGCTGGAGACAGGGGACGTGGTGGGGGAATGGATGTGTTATATGAAGGGAAAACTGAAGAAAAAATGTGTTGTGTACATTTATGAAGGTGTTTTCCATTATCTCTCTATATCTGTTTGCCTGCTTTGTCTTTTAGATTGTAACTTCTTTGGGGCAGGGGCAGTCTGCTATTCTATTATTTGTACAGTGCCTAGTGTAATGGAGCCCTCCCCCTGGCTGGGGCTTTTAGGCATTACCAGAGAACAAATAATCTACTGAACGGTAATAAATGAAATATTAATACTACCCCCTCTCACTTATTGCATAAAAGCACCCACTAGCTCCTCCTCCAGATCCTTCCTTAAAACCCACGGCTTCCTGAGTGGAGCACCTCTCAAATGATGGGCCAGCCTCTTCTTCACTGCCTTGCACCTTGTGCAGCCATTCACACCTGTGGAAAGGGGTTCAAGGGGAAACCAAATCAGGATGGTAGTGTTGTGCACTGGTGTAAATGACTACATGAGGCATAAGGCAGTGGACAATCTGGCCTGAGGTCTCAGTGATTTCTTGCATTTGAACTTCTGTCCTGTGTATTGTTTTTGTCTGGTTTAGAATTAATGATACTTCTCAGTGTGGGAGAGGGGTTTGGTGGTGGGGTGTCTTTGTGTGTTTTGTTAAGCATTGTATATACTTAGAACTCTCTCTAATAATAAAAAACTTACAAGACTGTAGCTCCCTGAATAGGTTCAGATGGCAATATTCAATAGCTTGGCAACAATAAGAACTTTGTTCAGTCCTTAAAAAAAAAGAGGCTTCATGCTAAAATACTGCTCAAAATCTTTCAAATGTTCCATGAAACCGCTGTAAAAAATGTGTCACCACAAATGGTCCCATGAAGGCAGCTTTAGAATTCTTCGTCTGCTTGTAAAATGCTCTCTTGCAAAGCTCCTGCAGCCAATGGTAATAGATATACATTAATTATCATATGTGATAGGGGCAACTTGTATGATTAAAAATGATCATATGGTAGATTGCAGTGAAGAAAGAAAAGGACATGAAGAAGGATTAAATGTAAGAAAGAAAATATGGGGCTGAAACGGAGCTTCTCAGCATGAGAAATTTCTTTTCTATCTTTACTATCACTTAAAATTAAGAGAGCTGAGAGTCCTAAGTTGTCTAGGGAACAGTAATCAACTGTGTGTAGAGTAAGTTGAGGAAGTGCAAAGATAGAATAAATTAGCATAAAATGTTGGTATCCAAGAAATCCCATTAACTGTGTAGGTTACTTACATTACTATTCTCAACAAAATGTTAGTACTGTATGTATTGCAATGTATACTTTACAACTAAGCCCCTACCCTCATAAATAAGGTTAAGATTTTGTCACAGGTATTTTTAGTAAAAGTCACAGACAGATCGTGGGCAATAAACAAAAATTCACGGAAGACCGCAACCTGTCTGACTTTTGCTAAAAATACCCAGCGGGGAGGGGACTAACAGTGGGAGCCCCACCGGGGGGCCGACTGTTGGGCTGCTGATTGGGCAGTGCCCCGGGTTCTATGTAGCTGGTTAAGGCCAGCACCTGGTGACAGCAGTTTTGACCAGTTCTAAATCCGGTCTGGTCTTTGGGAACCTGTTGCTCCAGTATCAGCTTTAACCTTTGAAGTAGGAGCCACTCCAACAGTTTATAGCAACTATTAAGGAGGGAGATGGACAGGTAGCTCTTTGGGTCAGTAGCCTCTTTTCTAGGCTTCAAAATGGCTATATTTTTGGCTACCTTCCACTCTTTTGGTATTATGCCAGAAGAATGTATGTTGCTGAAGAAATCTGCCAGCCACCTTCTTGTCTTCAGACCAAAATTCTTCAGGAATTCTGGATACATTCCATCTATTCCTGCCCCTTTCCTGGACTTAGTGTTGGAGAGACCCTTGTCCACTTCATCTACTGTGCAGGGGGGTGAAGACATCTGGCACTGGTTTAGTGTACGATAAAGTTGTTTGAGGACTTGCTTCCTGATGTTTTTAATCCACTGGCACACGAGAGTTGGGAATTGACTGTGAAGAGATGGCATCTGCACTTACTCATGGTGGTTTGTAGGCTGCTGGAGCCACGCTGCGTAAAAGACTCAGGAGCTTCCAGGCTTTGCAGTTTGGCCTTGTGAAGTCAAGTGCCATCACAGTTTCACACCACCATGTTCTTCTTGCTGAGTTTAAAGGCTCAAGCAACGCTGTTGCAGTTTCAGGACTTTTGTTGGCTTGATGTTGCCAGAAGAGTTTCTTGCTCTCTTCTGTCCAGCAAGGACTGAATGCTTTTCAGAAGCCCCTAGCAATGCTTGATTTGGTGGCTGATATTAGTAGGCCTACAGAGTGGTGGTAATGAGCTGGATATGGTGGAATCCAGTTTATCAAGCCCTCTAGAATCGCAAATCATTACTGTATAACAGCTTTTTCAAAATGTGTGAAGAATTTTCATTCAAGGTCTGAACAGTATGTATAACATTTTTTATGCATGTGTGAAAAGCTGGTTATCTCAATAGAGTGGTTCAGTAGTTAACTGTGCCAGCATGAACTCATTTTGGAGTAAAGAAAATGACGTAAATGCTTATAGATACATAAAACCTAGGCTAAGAGCCCAAATCTGAACTTAGTTACACTGTTGTAAATCTGGATAGTCCATTGTAACTATATGTCCTAAAATGCACACAATAATTAAGAGATCCCAAGCTAACAGACTGCGCAGATAGATTTCACAAAGAGAATTTTTAATAGAATTGCACAAGTGGCTATAAAATCTGTCAGAACATTGGTTCTTAAGTAACTGATGGGATTACTGAATACTTACAATTGTGGTGGGGCATTCATTGTTTGTCATCTCTGTTTCAGTAACACAAATTTGAGAGACTCAGAAAAAGAACAAGAAAAAGTCCACAGTTTTCTAGACTCAGTTGATGGTTACACACACTTCTTTCCCCAGAGCCATTGTGCTGCTACAACTTCAAATATCTGAAATCAATTCACTATGAAGTATGTTTTGCAGTTTCCTTCTCAAAGGCAACACTGTTGACATGAGTCAACTCTTGTATTCACCGGAGCGTTCGTCCAGTTTTTCACTAGCATGGAACTTTTCTCAAAGACACTTCTTTGAAATAATACATTTTTTTGTAGAATAACTCATAAAAAAGAGCCATCAACTTGTTTTCGATGCATTCCAAGTAAACAGAGACAAAAGTGCAAGCCCCATTACTGACAAAGATTGATGAACTCTTGGGAGATGAGATTAAGCAGAATGTAAATATAAAATCAGACATCAAGGGCTGTCAATGTCTCTGCAGCGGTGAACCAATGCATTGAGTTTAGCTAAGAAACAGAAAATAAGAGTTCACTCTCTAGAGGAAGGGCACTTTCTGAAGAGGAGAAAGCGAGCAATGCAAGGTGCAAGCCTTTTTGCCAGTACTCAGTCCTATAAAACTACATTGGCATAAGTAAGTAACAGCTTCTGTGAGGGCTTGCACTACCACATACCAAGCACCATGGCCTCACTATACTAACTGCCATCAAACCCATGAGGCTTGGAAGAAAAAGAAATAAGCAGCATACAAAAAAATCAAAGCTGAACACTGTAACAAAAGAATGTCACACTAAGATGACAATATTTTTTTTCTGTATATAGCAAGATGATAGCCTCCAATTCAAACATACATCAACAATATGGTAAGGTGTTTTCAGTGACAAGCTGATGATTTCCTTAGGTATTTAAATCAGTTTATCAAGTGCTTGACATTATAAATGTATCCTGCTGTCAAGTTTGCTGCTGGAAATAAATTATGGCTGAGACTTGTGGTGGACACATGGTTTAAAGCATATTTCTAATGAAAGATCAACAAGTGAGCTGCATCTTTATAGATGAATTATTTGCATGCTATCATGTAGTGATAGTCAAAGTGTGGTGACTAGCCCCAGTAAACAAAGATGTTATCACACTAAGAGAATGCAGAATAAATATTGGCCTATTTCATGCATCTAGTCATATTCCCAGTTACTTTAACTACTATTTGGAGCACAGGGTTACTTTTTCAAAAGTTGCCCTTTCCATTGACTGGCTATTCATTCCAATTAAATTTCAGTTTACCTAGCCAACATAGCCAAATATAAGACCTAGATATTAATATTACATTTTTATAGAGTCTCTCATCCAAATGAATCCCACAGAATGCTACAAACTATGGCTCAGATCTTTAGCGGCTATAAATCAGCATAACTCCATTGACTTGAACTAGCTGAGGATTATATATACAGGAAGTAGTTCACGCACCACTGAAACGCAGTCATTTTGGGGTGGAAAGTTGCAGCTGCTTGACAGCACACAGCAATCCCATGCAATAGTTCAGTAGATGAACAATGCCATACTGAATTGAAACTACCAGGGTAACTTAGGTTGCCAAATGTACATTACCTAATTTGGAATACGTATTTTCTTACTTGGAGTAATAACATCACTATGGATATATATAGAAACCAAGTCTCTGATCCTGCAAAGACTTTTATTCATATGCTTAACTTAATGCACTGCAGGTAGTTGCATTCAAACCAATGGGACTACTCCATTCCACAAAGACCACAAGGGAGAGTTCTGCAAGTCTGAGTGTGCAAAAGCACAGAGATGAAACTATAATTGAATGATTGACCAAGGCAGAGTTCCATCAAGTACTATGGCATTTTCATTCTCAGAGTGTAGAAAATGCTGATGCATGCGCCCTGGAGACTTTTCCTAAGGGGTATCCCTGAACCGTATGAAAAATGCACATAACACTGGAAGGGAATCATTCTAAAAATTGGAAAAAAAAATTGCACAGACTCAGACTTTGATTTGGCTGTAAGAAACCATTGTTCATGAGTTTCTGTGAAACAACATGGCTAGAACTTTTAACTATGTAGGGGACTAAACTCTTCTACTATGTCTCATTATAAGCATGGGGGCAAGCGATGTTAAGACTAGTATCTCAACAATTCTGAAAGACCAATTTTCAAAACCACCAAAAAGGAGAACAAGAGTCAAAACACTTAGACTACCTTTGTGTACTCATTTTACATGCTACCGTATCAAATGGC
Organism: Platysternon megacephalum; assembly: GCA_003942145.1. Classification (NCBI taxonomy): domain Eukaryota; kingdom Metazoa; phylum Chordata; order Testudines; family Platysternidae; genus Platysternon; species Platysternon megacephalum. The sequence goes on from QXTE01000088.1 coordinate 3,480,613, forward strand.
TAATTTGATTCCTGGAAGTCTACAGTACAATACTTCATCAAACAGGCGAAACAACTACATTATCACGTCAGTTCAGTAATGTTCTTGGCAAGCTTGATCACTGACACCACAAAAGCACAGTCATTTACAGGAGAATACAAACCTATGCTCAGGGAGATTTTAAGTTTATTTTCAAGAATTTTCAATAATACAATAAAGAGATAAAAATAGGATGTTACAATAATGGAAAGAGTGACTATTTTTACGAATGGCAAAGAGTGAAGTGGGTTTTGGAAAACCACTGAGAGACTGTTTAGCTGCATCAAACAAAGGATTATTGACTGTTACTGGAATCCTGTGATTAATTCTCGTGTCCGCAGTTCAAGAAGGATGTTGATAAATTGGAGAAGGTTCAGAGAAGAGCCATGAGGATGATTAAAGGATTAGAAAATGTCTTATAATGATAGATTATACTCCTTGAGCCTATTTGACTTAATAAAATAGAAAGTTAACTTGATCACAGTCTAGAAGTACACACATGGGGAACAAATATTTTTTAATGGGATCTTCAATATGGCAGAGGAAAGGTACAACACTATCCAATGGCTGGACAAATTCAGACCGGAAATAAGGCATACATTTTTAACAGTGAAAGTAATTAATCATTGGAACAATTTACCAAGGTCCCGGTAGAGTCTCTATCATTGGCAATTTTTAAATCAAGATTGGACATTTATCTAAAGGATGTACTCTAGGAATTATTTTGGGAAAGTTTTATGGCCTGTTTTAAACAGGAGGTCAAACTAGATGATCAAAATGGTGCCTTCTGACGTTGAAATCCATGAATCTGATACATAACTGAAATTTTATGTAAGTTTTACTTTTAAAGGCTTTGGTAGGTGAGATAGAGATGTGAAAGGAAAGGGAGTTTTTTGTGTTTTTATGTTAAGAACAAAATTAAGAGGGTTTGTCACTAGCTGTTTGGAGACCTACTATGACTTTGATGCTTCATCAGCCTCTAAGACATACAAATTATTGCTCTAAATTCAGTTGGATAACTTATTTCAGTTTCTGTGCTTTCTTGGGCCTAGAACCTGCAATAGGATCACCACAGGCATTCCCTTCCACCCACACAGAACAACATTAAGGCTTTGGTTCCTCTCATGATTAAAGTCACAGACAGGATGCAAGATCCTGCAGAAGGTGGCAATATACTGTTTTCCTCGCTCTGTACATACCATCACAATGGAACAAGTTCTTGTTGTAACACAGAAAGGAAGAAATCACATTAGGAAACCTCATGCTGGGAAAATGTATCACTATTCTTTGATCATCCAGTCCTTTTATCTAGTTCAAGAGCTGGTCAAAAATGATATGGTTTTCATGAAAAATTTTGATTTTTTTCTGATTTTTAATGAAAAAAAGAAAAGATTTTAGGTTTTACATACTGAAAGTTTTTTGGTTGCAATTCTTGTCTCCCCTCGCCCCATTTCTCTTTTCCTCCTTTTCTTCTGTTGCCATTTTCCATTGGGAAAAAAGGGAGATAGGGCTAAGAAGATAAGTGGCAGGGGAGTGAGGAAATGGGGGAACATTACATGGGAAACCAATTTTGTTTTCAAAGCCTCCCAAAAAAGTTTAAAAAAATCAAAGTCAAACAGAATTTTTTCTACATTTTTCAAAAGAAGCCAATTTGTTGAAAAAAGTTATAAATAAAAAAAATTGATAAAACTTTTTCAGAGCATGGACCAAATCTTAGTGAGATTACCTGGTGGCTATATCCATGCCTCATCACAATTGCAGAGGACACTGCCCACCCTTTGTGATTGCAAAATATTCTTGTGGCAACTACAGCAATTGCTAATATGTGAAAGTAATACACCTCTACCTCGATATAACGCTGTCCTCGGGAGCCAAAAAATCTTACCACGTTATAGGTGAAACTGCGTTATATCAAACTTGCTTTGATCCACCCGAGTGTGCAGCCCTGCCCCCCCCCCGAGCACTGCTTTACCGCGTTATATCCAAATTCATGTTATATCGGGTCGCGTTATATCCGGGTAGAGGTGTACTAGGAACATATTCGATTCATTGTTAGCTGTCTCAATGAGACTTAGCAAGTGGAAACAAGGAAAGTTAGCTCCAGGGCACCAGCCAGCTCCCCAGGGAGCAGCATCAAATGCTTGATGGACTATTTTTGGGAACCACTGATCTATCTCATAAAAACAAGAAATGCTAAGCCTTGTGAGCAACAGAAAGGGGCAGCAAAACTGATTATACAATATAAATGAAATGTAATAGAATACAGTACTGATACAATAGTTCTAACAACTACAGCAAGAAATCTAGTGGGTGCCATTTAGATAGGAGAAGAATCACATTCATTCTCAGTTGATGAAACAGCCCAATATCTTGGCCCTGACAGCCAATTTGGACTCAGTGTTAAATTCTGCAGTTCCTTATACACCTCTACCCCGATATAACGCTGTCCTCGGGAGCCAAAAATTTTTACCGCGTTATAGGTGAAACCGCGTTATATTGAACTTGCTTTGATCCGCCGGAGCGCGCAGCCCCGCCCCCCCCGGGGCGCTGCTTTACCGCGTTATATCTGAATTTGTGTTACATCGGGTCGCGTTATATCGGGGTAGAGGTGTATATGTCGCTGGGAGCTTTGCCTGAGTATGGACTGTAGAACTGCTCTAAATGCTCTCCAGGTTCTATAGGACATCAATATTCAGTTTACAGAAAATGGATAAGGAGTCACATGTCAGTGTAACTCACTGGTGAAGTGATCAGGTCTGCCTGTAGCACTGACTCAGAAGACGACAGCCTAACAGCAACAGTTGCAGAGTTATTACTCTTTCAGCTCAAGTACTCCATTTTGGTGCTGAATGTCTCAGGTTCTATCCCTGCTGATAACTCCTTGCGGGGGAGGGGTATCAAGAAAGTCCCCTTTGTAGAAATCTAATGGGTAGATTAAGTCTTATTTTCTTCCCTAATTTTATAAATTTGGAATAAACTCTCCCAATAGCTTTTGATAAGTGGTTCAGGAAACTATCAGAAAGTGGCCAAGATTAAGAACAGTGAGCTGGTTACCCTCTCAGCTTCTGCTCTGTTCTAACAGATACTTGCCAGAAACCAAGACCCCAGAGCCATGTGGTTCTGTTGCCTGCATGGAGCCATTCATGTTAAAAAACAAAAAAAACAAACTAATGCTTGCTTGTATTGCCCTTCCTAAACTTCCCAAAATAAGAATGATCATTTGCTGTCAGGCGCTTCCTATCCAGCCAAGGTCTTTTTATAAAATGCAACATAATTCTCAACCCTGGCTCAAGATATCTAATAAATGATCGATAGAACTTAGTGAATCTCTCGCAGTGCAAATGAAGTAAGGAATCATTTACCTGTGAAAAATTCATGTAAGGATTTCAGATGCTCCCTCTGTCACCTTCCAGTGAATAAGAACGTTTGTAAGAAATGGGGAAAATGCTACAGCGCTTTATCATAGCATCAGTGCAGCTTTTTTGAAGCTGGCTACACCATTCATGTCTGGCCCTACTGTTGATGAAGCAATGAGGCGGATTAAACTGTACACCATCTGTCTGCCTGCCTGAACCCGTTGTAGGGATAATACTGCTGATGCTTGGAAAGAGCTATTTGCAAAGAAATTAAAGCTGCAAAGACTAAAATAAAGATTAGAAAACTAAACTGTAAATACAGCTGATTTTCAATTACAAATAAAAATTAATGACGCATTTGAGTGTTAGTTTAAAAGGTAACTCTTTCTGCTTTGTAAATCATATATTGTATAGAAATGGACCTGAACAATAATCCTAGATCCAAACACCCCACATACTACAGTCTTCTTTTTCAAAATACATATCCAGATTTTGAAAATGGCGCTCACTTAATATTAAATGAGGAGACCAATAAAGGAGGGACAATATGGCCATGTGACCTGAAAATCATTCTTGTTCTTGAGGCTTTCCAGCATCTTTCTAGTTAGTTGTCTCTAGCTAGATAGTGGGGATTTTTACCCACGAAAGCTTATGCCCAAATAAATCTGTTAGTCTTTAAGGTGCCATTGGACTCCTCGTTGTTTTTGTGGATACAAACTAACATGGCTACCCCTCTGATACTTAGCTAGATATTAGTTTGCATTCTTGAGTTTTGGAATATTTCTAAATGGAGGGCTCATGTCCTTTCCCAGAGTAACTGGTCTTTTTAGTAGATAGGAGCATTGTTAACCTAGACCTTCCTGCATACTGGGGTAGGGGAAATATAGCATGAAGTAATCAACCCAGGACACTGTTTACATGGATGTGTTTGCATGAAAATGAAAATTAATTTCATCTTCCATTGCAGGCCAGAAGATTTTCTTGTTTCCATTGTGTTCATGAGTTACTAAATATTTGCATGCAAGCCTTTATGCTATACTCTTTAAGACAGAAGACAAGTTCTCATTATATTTCAAAGGCCTTTTAAAACTTATATGAAGTGTCTACTCCTTATTGGAGAAAATTAAAGGGGGAAATTTTCAAAGGTACAAAGGGCAATCCTCTTTAGCTGTAGATGGACCGCTTCACTCCATTTATGTCAGGGGTTCTCAAACTGGGGGTCGGGACCCCTCAGGGGGTCTCGAAGTTATTACATGGGGGGGTCGCAAGCTGTCAGCCTCCACCCCAAACCCCGCTTTGTATCCAGCATTTATAATGGTGTTAAATATATAAACAAGTGTTTTTAATTTATAGGGGGGGGGGTCACACTCAGAGGCTTGCTATGTGAAAGGGGTCACCATACAATAGTTTGAGAACCACTGATGTATGTTATCAGATAACGAAAGCCCCTACTGCAATGCATTTCTACAAGTGGCCAGTTACAATTCCTCGTGGAAAACTTACAGTCTCAATTTCTTAGTTTATATACAATTGGGGGAGGGATAGCTCAGTGGTTTGAGCATTTGCCTACTAAACCCAGTGTTGTGAGTTCAATCCTTGAGGGGGCCGTTTAGGGAACCGGGGTAAAAATCTGTCTGGGGATTGGTCCTGCTTTGAGCCATGGGTTGGACTAGATGACCTCCTGAGGTCCCTTCCAACCCTAATATTCTATGATTACACTTCACTCTAATTTATTTTTCTTTTAAGCACTTAAAAAAAGGAACAGTGAAAGTTCTAAAATGTCACTGTTAATAACCAGGGAATTTTAGGTATTTTTACAGTTGCAAATTGGGGCATGAGAGAGAGAGGGGTGGGGAGAGAGAATGGAGGCCTGATGATCATGAAGTTGCTGAAATAAAGCACTTCAGTGTTTGGGTCAAGGGGAGGAACAGAGGTGCCATATTATTCATGGAAGGGGTAGCAGGGTAAGAGTGATGTTTCAAGGCCAAATGTCATGCTTCTGACAATGCTCCATGTGCTGATTTTGGTGCAGTTTCAAAGGATTATCCACAATCATACAGATTAGTCTGGATTTAAAAAGAATTAAAGGATTTTATATGTTTTTGTGCTCTTCACTCTGTTCAATTCAGTTAATGTGAAACATTATCACTCTGCTGACCTCCAGTAACTATGTCTAGCTCTGGGTCATTTCCAGTTTGTATTTCTGACTGTCTGCAAAGCATGACCAGTAGCAGTTTTTCACTGCTTATTGAAGGTTTAATTCCACAAAGACACTCCAAATAAAATGAGTGGACAGAATTGATAATTTTATCACATCACACATTACTCTTGCTATTATTCCTGAACACAGCTTGGTGTAGAACTCACATGAGTGTTTCCACTTCGCTGTTTATGACAACTTCACCACCACCAATAGCAATAAACTTTGTCACATGATCCCTTTTCCATAATGAAACCTCACTTCAATCTTGAGCTTCAAGATATAGACACCCTTTTTTCCCCCATCACAGCATATCACAAGGTATTTAAAAATCATCCATCTGTAAATGCTGGTTCTCAAATCAGCTTGTAGGATTCTAGGCTAAACTTCTTACTTAAAATATTCATTTATATAGGCTTTTGGAATGATGCAGGCTGGCAGTAGTGAACTGTAAACAGTAGCGAAAACGGAGTTTGATCCACTTTATTTCTACTCTGTATGCACAGTATTTGGGCATCATCCTGGTTAATGCCATGTCAAGGGCATATTGATGGATGTATAGGCACCAAATCACCTATTCCAAGGGATTCTTCCCTCCTACACTATTTAGAAGGGCTCGCTCCCATGCCTGTTCTCACTCACCCCAGTAAAATGTCCTTTCTAACCCAGACCACCCTCTCCCCCGCCTCAGTAGCCTTCTACACCCCAGTCACCCTGCTGGTGGCTCCCACTGTCACCCTCTCACTCCTGCTTACTAGGGTCCATTAATCCCTGTCCCCTCCTCTTCATCTTTTCCTCCCTCTCACACATCACTTCTGGAGGGGACCCATCACTGGTGTCCTCATCTCCTCTCCTCTACCTCAACCTCTCTTTTGGCAGCTCTTCCTTCTGCCCCACCCCTTTGGGATCTTCTCTTGATTCCTCACCCCACTTTCCTCCTTTCTTGTGTTGCTGATATGGACTGATTTGCATGAGCTCTCTGTCCTGCCACAAGAAGCACCTGCTGCCTCATGATACTGGAGGGGGGCCCTCTCATCCCCTTTGCCCATGTACAAGGCTGAACCATGATTGGTTGGCCTGCTGTGCAGCCAGTTTGCTCAGCTACTACGCTCCTTGTTGCCATGGAAACCGCAGCCAAGATTTGGGCTCAGACATATTTTATTCATCAGACTGTTTGCATTTTGCTTCCTTCACTAACTGTTCATTAAACTGGTTGCAAAGCTAACCCTGCCAGTTTCAACAACTGCTTGAGAGGAACATCTGTTATTCTGTTTCCGTGTTTCTTCTAAGGATGCTCATTGCATTGAAAAGTTGCTTTCATACACACACACACACACTCACCAGTTCAGCTATATATTAGTATACACTCTCCATGCCACTTTGGTTCGACTCAGGAAACTGGCTCTCAGTGGTTCTCATTTCAGCATGGGAGCAGGCTGAGTAGTTTTGTCACCTTATGTCCTAGCTGATACTGGGAAATAATGACTACACTTTGATAAAGCCTGCTCTTGAGTGTACACAGAAAAGAAGTATGATGGGAGCTACAGCATGAATCATTTTCACAAGGCATATTTTAAATATTACTTTGGGTTAGAAACACAATAGGAGAGGCTGACTGTCCTGGCATCATATTGTGCCCTTCAGTATTAGCAGTGAGGTTTAGCAAAGAATACTTGCTCCATCCCAACGTGAATTAGGATTATGATGAATATCATTGCAAACCACAACAGTTAAGCACTTCCTGAGGCAGGTCTGTATAGGGAACACCTGAAGATTTTGCAATGCTACAAGACAGAACCAACGGGCTTTTTCATACCAACGCCATTGATCACAACAGTGACATTTTCACAGGGAATTAAATATACGGTATGTCTTCTCTGGTCTACTAATATTGCCCCATAAGATACTCATCATAACTGTGAAAAGACAGATTTTGAGAAGGTAACATTAACAATGGTGAACATTAAAGTCTGGATAAGCAGTAGATGGGGAAATAAGAGGTTTCATTTGATGGCTCAGGAATGGTGCTACCGCTTAAAAAGATTTCAGCAAAGACCCAAGATGTTGTGCATACACTGTGTCAGTAGCAGAAATTGTTGATGTCTTATGGGAAAGCCAAGAAAATGCTGATAACTTGCTACCACATTTTCCACTATGAACACTGAGTAATTCCCTTGCTCCCCTGCTTCAGTTACTTCAGTCATGGTGTCTATAAGTGAAGTTTTTATTTAATCAAGATTTTGGTTACATTTTTGCAGAATATTTTTGTGAACTTTAAAAAAATGTTTTCACAAAAAACATTCATCATTTTTTGACCGGATCCACATGAAGCACAGAGAATGCCCTCCCTTTTCAATTCTTCCAGTACAGGAATGATGGCTTTAGTGACTTGGAGATGGACAATGTCCATTGATCTTCTGGGTTCACCAGTATAGATGGACATCGCCCACCTTGGGAATTAGTTTCTCATTCAACTTCTTCCTCAGTAACCACTTTTGCTGTTTCACAATGGTCAAGAGTGTTCATTTACATTGCATTTATTTTAAACCAAAGTGGTAAAAACAATCATTAAAAAATTCTTGTTCTCCAGTGTTCAGCCTTTGCTGAGTAACTGCATAAGCCTACTACTGTAACCTTGTTCTTCCTTCCCCTACTCCTCCTTACTGTTCTGTGATCCCTTTCTTTGTCACAAAGCTGAAATTAGATTCTGAGCTTTTCAAGGCAGAAATCTATGATGAACCAAGTAGAGTCTGAGGTGCAGTAATTAATACTAATCATTGTTAACATTTGGCAAAATTGTGGAGTCCCTCACTTGGGAGGACTGACAGAAAACACCTGCCTTGGATAATGTGCTTTCGTTTCCCTGAAGTTGACTGGAGATTCTTGGGATAGAGAGGACAAAGGAAGTTGGCCCATGGGATTGTGGGGTACCTTTGGTGGGTTCCCAGGACCCGAGTCAGGAGTGGGTTGTGTCTACACTGAAAAGCAATAGGACTCAACCCCTGGGTCTGGGTTTGACTTGGGCTCAAACCCTCCACCCCTGCAGGGTCCTAGGTCCAGGCCCAAGTCTGCAAGATTTGGGTGTAGACGAAAGGGGAGTTTGGGCTCAAGCCTAAGTCTGAGCCCGCGCTTACATTGCAGTGTAGACATATTCATAGACTTCCCATTCATTTCCTTTTTCAATTTCTGCTCTTTCCTACAATCCTGAGATGTCTCACAGAGCTTTCATACCATTTGATAAATGCAAAGTCCATTTACCACAAGAGCTTTTAGAAAGATATTTCCAGGGGAAAAAAAAGAAGAAGATTTTAGTTGCAGGTTTGTTGGTGTTTATTTGTGGAGGAGGGTTGTTTTTGTAACTACTTACTCTCTTCCAGGTCTGCTTGAGTAGCTACCTTTCCTTTGCAATATTATTAAGGTTAATATTTTCAATTCTACATCATTAAGGAGGTGACTCTGGCAAGTCAATGCTTGGGGCACGATTCTCCACTTCTTTGCTTCATGTTTTCATTTACACCTGAGAGAAGTGCATGCAAAATGAGTGTAAAAAGCTATCTAAATCAAATGCTAGTGTTTTACACTCACTTAGCACATGAGATTATACAAGGTGTTAGGCAGTGAAGAATCAGGCCATAGAATCCAAACATCTTAAGAGTCTAGATAAATAGTCTCTTTTAATGTTTCATGAACTAGAAATGTCTTCCTGCTACCCACCCACTCTTCTGTACCTTTTTCTGATAAGAGACAGACATTGGCAATTTCCCTAGCTGGGGAAGATAGATTAGGACACCTATCAGAAATTAAGGGAAATTCAACTATTTCTCCCTCTCCTGCTAACTACTTAGAACTGGAGCACAGTGAATGCTCTCCCTTGGTATTTGGTTATTCTTTGGGGAGTGAGGATGATTCTTTGGGGAGCTCCTGTGTCTTGCAAGACTGTCTCCTTGACTTTCAGAACTGAGCAACAAATTTTGTCTGAGCCTCCAGAGAGGTTCTGCTTACTATGAATTTAAAATCATCATCCATCTAAGGAAAAAATCTAGGCAAAAAGCAGGGGTCTGAAGCATTTGTCTCTGCCATTTCCTCATGGGTAAATGCATTCTCATTATCTGGACCTGCAAGGCCCCTCCATTTGAGCAAATGGTAAGGGGCAAGTAGGTTGAGCAGAAAATTCTGCCTTTGTCTGGGCATTGAATTCTGCCTTTGTCTGGATTCTTTTTGCTACAGATTTTTGCCCTAGACAGAAAAAGCTCTAGTACCAGTCACGGCAGAATGGAAAGTGGAGAAGAAAAAGAAAGGCCAACTCCTGTCAGATGGTGCCATCAAAAACAGAGGGTTACTGTTGCTGCATCTGCCTGTCACACAAATATGGCACAAGATGGCTATGTGTCTACATTGGGATTCTAGTTAGCAAGGAATAGCCTTATACTTCTGTCAAGTTATAGGTAAATGGAGAACAATAAAGATTATAGCCCAGATTTTCAGATGATGTAAATCAGCATATTTCCATTGACACCATTTGACTCTGGCCCTCCTTGTTTCAGGTCAGTAATGATACCTTCTAAATAATTCAGAAAACACATGTGTGTTGCATACAGCACAGGATGATCAATGGTAGTGGGAACTCCTCTTGCTTTCCTAAATATTTTGGCCTGAAAACTTCAATTTTTCAAAGAATGAGTTTTGAAAATTACTCTGCAGGCCAAAACTGTGCCACCAACCTCACAAGACTGAAATGAGTTTTTTAGGTCACTGTATCTTCTTGTGATATATTTCTAGTCATGTCACATCTGACCGAATCATGGCATGATACACAAAGGCAGATATGACTCGTCATGTGACACATCAAGATGTCACATTTTAAAACACGGTCTATCCTATTCTCCAGACAGGGTAGATGGTATACACATCTCTTTCCAAAACTGAAAAGAAGACAGAGACCATACATCTTGTAGATGAGCTACAGATCCATAATGAGTTCTTTATTTCAAAGCATTATCACTCTATTATCTTTATTTAGGAGTTAGTCAGACAGCCCCAACCCAAAACCCTGGTTCCAAACAAACACTCCCAGAATCTGGTGGGGAGGATTTCAAAATCTGAACCTTGACACAAATCTAAAATTTGCAGTTAAACCCTAATAATAATGGGCTAAAGCCAAAATCAGAACATGTCACACAACTTCCTGGTATTCAAAATCCAGATTCAAATCCAATTTCTATGGCTTGTCTATTTCTAAAATAAATTGTAAAAGTTAAGCAAGACAGAGTTTTGAAAGGTCAATGAAATCTGGCACACTGAAATCCTGAAAGCATCTGAGAAATCCACAGCAAAGTGTTTTGGAAGAGAAAATATTCCATGGAGAAAAGAGAGAGCTTGCAAAGTGATTTTAATTAAATCAATTATTTAGCTTCTCTGGGTTCATTCTCTAAAGGTGTCAAAAATGGCCTGAGAAGAACCACAAAAATTGTCTCAGAAACACAACTTAACCACTGTAAAAGACTGGTAGCCCTCTTATTATGATAGATTGCATGACATGACAATTGTACAGTGTAATGAAAAAATATTAAGCTATGGAAAAATGACAGCAACAAATGATATTTCTGAAGGATGAGATGAGAAAGAACACAACATCATAGTAACAAAAATTGGCTTTATTTTCTTTGAAAAGGGACAGAAAAGACTCTTGGTCTTATGGCTACTGCTACATTTATTTATTTTTAAAGTGGGATGGAGCAAGATCTAGAACAACACTATCTAGCTCTGATCAGAGGAAAAACTATTGTGTGGCGAGAATTTGTGGGAGTAGATGTATTTCAAGATGAAGACCTGCACTATGCTTCTGTAATGAAACCATTTTCAAACGGTATATTAGTATACCAGTTTTTATAACTGGAAAAACTGATAACAAAACCATTTTACTGTGACTTTAATCTTAAAATAACTGTTAGAGATAATGTCAATCTACTAATAATTTCTCTTCGTCTGCAAAGAAACCCATTTCCTTTTCTCCCCATCTCCTTCCTTTGAAGGTATGTGCAATTATTCAGCATTCTGGATGTTTGTTTCACAACAATGATAAAAAGCTGATAGGGGCCACAGCCAGTATCTTGGTGAAACTTAATGAGTTGCTCCAGGAAAGGTACTCTTTTCTCCCCAACTGCCTCTCACAAGAGATCAAAAGTAAAGCTGGTAGAAAAATGTTTAAACAGGACAGTTTTTCATCAAAATATGCAGTTTTGGCTAAATCTAAATGATTTGTAGGAGGTTGTTGACTTTGACAGGCAAAAGTTTAAGTGAACCATTATAAGCTCTTTGGGGACAGGGATTATCTTTTTCTTGTGTGTTTGTGAAGCACCTAACACTGGTCCAAGACTACAGTTCCTAGGCTCTATGATAATACAAATAAATAATAATTTCAACTTTCTAATTTCCAGAACATAAAAATAGTTCATTACGAGTTTATTGTTTCAATTAGTTTTGCTTGACTTATAGTATTAAAATATTGTAATTAATTTTTAAATTTTATAATACAAAAATTGAAACAAAATGAATTGAAATGAAATTTAAAACTAAATGGCTTTACCTTATTGAAACAAAATGTTTTGATTGTCCTGAATCAAAAATTCAGAATTTTTGTTTTCATGCCAAATAAAAAGCTGAAATTTTCTACAAAAGAATTTGAAGTATCCTAATTCCCCCTGGAATGGAAATTCCATTCCCTATCCAGTTTTAGTCCAAAGGCTGTTTTCCCTTCAATGACATGCCATGCCATGGTTTTACTTCCGCCCAACCTAAGACTAAAATAGTTTAATTAAAGACAAGTTTAAAGAAGAGAGAAAATCAGATTAAAACAAAATAAACAGCCTGCATAGCATATCTAGCCATACAATCACAATAAATTATGCTAAGAAGGTATATCTTGGATTAGTGGTAGTAAAGTAACAGCATTATGTTTCTAGAGAGTGCTTTCTCCCTGCCCTGACTTTTTCATCCGCTCAGCCTGTCTGACACACATCCTTCTTGGTTTCTCCTTCTCTTTACCTCTCCCAGCCTAGTTATGGCTTTCAGGATCCTCTAATATGTTTGAGTTGTCATATCAAACACACAGCTACCTTCCCTACAAATTAGTCTTTCCCCAAATGAATTCAAGATTGTATAAAGTGCTGTAAGTAAAGAGTTTTAATTCCTGTCTTCCTGTTCCACCTTTGCATCTTAGCACCCAAAGCAAATGCCCCTACCTTCACACACCTCCAAAGAGATCTATTCTTTGGACCTGGGCAAGAGAAACACCCAATGATGTCAACAAGCTTTGTATCAGACCCCCTATTGCTGGCCTTTATCACCATGCTTTGTCATCCTTCGTCTTTGGAGAGGTGATGATAAAAGCAGCTCAGACTGATTTTGAGGATAGAGTTTATACAGTTTTATAGGACTTTCTTAACTTTAACTGCACTGCCTACTACATTTATTTTTGATGCTTTTGATGGAATGTTCTATTTATATGAAAAGGCCAACCTGAAAGAGGAGTTTCAATACAGACCGTCTAATCAATAAGTTGAGAGTTATGAGGTTTGGAAACACAAAGGATATGGTTTATGCTGCCTTCAAGACCAACTGGTTTTACTGCATTTCAGTAATTTGTATGTGTATTATTGTTGTTCTGGTTTAGTTATCTTTTAAGTCTCTTAACTATCTCTAAGATTTTTAGAAGGGCACTGCAAGCTCCTGTCTTTATCAGACTCGTATTCCTAAATGTGTGACTTGTATGTCAGCACTATAAATAGGTGATAAAGAGTTGCCCCAAACTCATAAGTTTAGACTCATAAGAGTTTCAAGAGAAAACGTTCGCAAATTTTTCAGTTTCAGAATTTACAAAGGCCAGCGTTAGCACTGGGGGAATGATGGGGTTTTATCGAACGGTGAAACTATTACATGTGTAGTATGTTATTACTATGCTACATAGACTCAGTGAGGCAAGCAGGAAAACCGGTCTGAACACAAATCACAAGATGACAAAAGTCATGTCAAATGTACTGGTGGACGAGATTCAAAGTTATACAATTGAAGTGGAAGACTGTTTATCTGGGTCAAATGTTTCACAAAGACAGTGACCAAGACGAGAAAAAAGAAAGCCCAAACTAATTTGTCTAAGTGGCATTTAGCAGATCAAAACCATTTCTTACAGGATGGATGTCACTTGTCTGAAGTTGTACAGCATATGCATTCTGCCTCTCATTATCTATGGTGCTGAAACTTGAACACTGATTAAGAAAATAGAAAAGGGCTTGAAGACATGCCAAAAAGAATGGAGCAGGCAATCACGCTGAAGGACAGGAGAACCAATGCATGCATTTAGCAACTAACAAAGATAGATGTCATTTATGCAAAGAAAAGGAAGTGGTAGTTGGCTGTCCACGTTGTGAGACAGCCAGATGAAAGATAGTCTGAGAAAGTTTTAGAATGGTGTCCCCAGGATTGGAAACAATGCAGAGACTGTTCATGAACTAATAGAAAAATGAAATGACAAGGCAGATAGGAATTGCTTAGATGGAAATGGCACAAGCTCAAAAAAAGTGGTGCTTTGTGGAGAAAATCTTCATCCAGCAGTGGACTAAAAAATGCTTAATTAAAGACGGCTGTAGAAACTCCAGGACCAAATTTTCCAAAAGGACCTACCCCAGCACACACAATTACAGTTGATGGATTCAGTTCTGCTGTAGGTTCATTTGTATAAATCCTAATTCGTCCTACTGGCTTCAACAGAGTTTTGTCCTTGTTGTTCTGGGTTTGTATTGCGCTTTGCACAAAAGGGTCCAAAAGACCAGATAGGAGGAACAGAGCTCCAGGGGGCACTGGAACTCCACCAAGGGTAGCCTATTAGTGGAAAGTTTTTTAATTTTACAGATTTTTTTTTCTGTCAAGAAAAAAATACTTTGTTTCAGGTCAGTTTGACATTAAACTGCATCTGTGTAACGTGCGAGTCTCATGGGTGTTGTAGTTCAGATGTATCATGTCCCCATTCTCTCCTATGGGTTGGGCTCCTTGGTCAGACTACATCTCTCATGATGAACCATGATCTACCCTCTGACTAAGCCATGTGGTGCATCATGGGAGTCACATATCCACCATGCATTATGAAAGATTTAGTCAGTCCAGATAACTCATAGAGAAGAATGTGGCGGCATAGCACTGTAGGCAGATGCATTTTAACGTTTAACTGACTCAAAATGAAGTGAAATGTGTAAATTTGGTTCAATATACCAAAATGAAACTTTTCAGTTCAAGTATGTCAAAACATTTCAGTTCAATCCAAACTGTCAAAGTGAAATGTTTTGACATTTCTGAATTGAAATTTTCTCTTCTGTGAAAAATTGATATTCAGACTTTTAGTCCTGATTCAGAAGGGAAACAAATTTAGAAAGATCAGAATTTCCTGGGAGATGGAAATTCAAAATTTTGCTCAGCTCTATTTGAGACCTAAAAGGGTCTGATCAGGGTTCAATTGTTGGGGAAGGGAGGGAACAGAAAAGAAAGTGGTGGTTCTCTCCCAAGGTCAGTATTCACTTTTGAAAATCTTGGCGTAAGGAGAGAGGTGTGGGTGGACCTGGATAATAGTTTGTCTAGACTGAGCATGTTGTGCCCTCCTTCATACCATAATATGGTACAAAGAATGAATTCATTGCCAAACAAAGCTGTAGCTAACAAGAAACAACCTTAACATCACAAAAGTTCAGCCAGTTTTTAACTCTGTATCACCCCAAAGGAGCTGATGAAACACCCCTGTAATCAGCCACACAAGAACTGAAGCACCCTGAAGACTCATGCTCTAATCTCTTTGTGCTCCTGGTGCACAAGAACAGTAACTATCCTCCAGTGAGGAGAAAAACCTGAGTCCTACTACCTTCCACAAAAGAGCATGCCCTATACAAAGTATTTTTTGCTCTTGCATTCAGAAGGAATCCAAGACAACAGAATAATGTCACCAAGGTGTGCTTTTTGAGCCACTGCTTTAAATGTGGTCTGCTGTCTGACTCAAAAAGCAGAGAGTAAACTGTGATCTACAAAGAGTAAGGAGGCATTTACTTGGAGAAATTGATTTAACTTTAATAAATGAAAAAGCTTTTCAGAGCCAATTAAACTAATGCAATTATGTTGTGAATACTTTTGATAACTAGACACTGGAACACAAATTTGCAGATTTTATTACTTCAGCTGTTAACAGAGCCCAGGAAGTATATAGATAAAACCTATACCAATGACAAATAAGTGCAGAGTTAAAAATACATGAAAGTGCCAGACTGTGTAAGCAGTGTTTGGTATAATAAAATAGTCATGGAGAAGTGACCGTCTATCCTAGGTATAAAATTTATGATAAACTGAACCTTATTGTTAGATTCATGTGGGTATATTTGCCTCAGCTTGTACTACCATGCTACAGAGTGGACTAACATAAACTTGTAACAGATGCAAAATGTTTGATCACACAAGTTTCCAGTATCTTTAACCCCTGTGCCTCAGTTTTCTTACAGCTGAGGTGAGGATTGTTTGTAAAGTGTTTCAAAGGTAAATGCTGTAATTGCTTAGCCTGATCATCTGCTTTTTAACCAAACACCTGTAAAGAAGTGACGCACAAAGGTATGTACTCTCTTATTCAAGCAAGCATTCCTTTTCTTGAGGGCATCCTTTGACCTATATTTGGCATAATGTGGTTCTTTGTGGTACAACAACAGTAGTTGTTTTGAAGAGCTAGATGGCAGGTATTTTTAGAGAATCACAGTCTAAAGGAAAACTGAAGCAGAACATGATGGAAGATTCCATAAACTGCTGCAGCATGTCAGAAAAAATGTTGTGAAAGTAAGCCATGAAAAAGATCAGGTGTTGCAAGAGCTGCCCTAACTGACAGGTTTTTCCCCTGAAGTAGTGCAGAGCAACCCTGAAAAGGTGAGGCCAAGAAAATGCACCAAACAGAAGAAGTTTCCAGAGGGGAATGGAATTAATATATTACCCTAACACGTTTGTACCCATTCATCAGCCAGAACTGTTGCACTGAGACACCTTTTAGAAGCAAAGAATTGGCAATGGGATCACATGCAAAAAGAATGTATTGGACAGCCTCAAGGATATTTTAACAGGAGACATCTTTGAAATGCATCTCTGGATTCCACATCTTTCTTCTTTGCTCCCACTATTACATCCTTTAGAAGGTGACCTTTCTACAAAGGAAGGCTAAAAGCAGCTTCATCCAGAGAAAATTAAATGCAGCTCCAAATGAAGAGATGGGCCTGAATCAAAAATCCAGATCCACACAGCCCTGACCTTTAAAAGGTTCAGGTCCAGATGATGTGATTCAAGCCATGTCTCCCTAAAGATTAGCCAGAGGGATGGGAAGGGGTGGGATGCAGTTGTTCCAGAGTGACAGCAGATGCTCTATCATCCCCAGGTCCAGAGTGTGCTGCTTTCACATTACTCCTAATCCTTTACTGGGCCAGAAGTGAGGGACTGAGGTTGGGGCAGGATAAGAGGGGTGAAGTCAAATCAATATAAAAAAAATGTGATTCTTCTATGGAGCTTTTCAACAATAGATCTCACTTTAGAAAGGTAAGTAAGTATCAGTTTCCCCATTTAACAGATAGGAAAACAGGCCCATGGTGAAACGACTCACCCAAGATCACACTACAGCTCAGTGGTAAAACTGGGAATAGAACTGAGGTCTCCTGAGTCCCAGTCCAGTGCCCTAAACACTGGATCATGTTGCCTCCCAATCAGGTATCACGATCCCCATAAAATGTCACAGGCACTAAGAGGTGAACTAGACAGGTTGTTATGGCAAGACCACCTAGTGTGTCACTGTTCTGTGCCTGGAAATCCCTGGATCAGCAGAAAGGCTCAAAGTATCCAGGCTGCTCTAAATAAGCAGTTCCAATGTCTGCTGCAGTCAGGCACAGGCCTGGTCTACGCTAAAAAGTTAGGTCAACCCAGCTACGTCGCTCAGGAGCGTGAAAAATCCACACCTTTGAGCAAAGCAGTGAAACCGACCTAGCCCCTGGTGTGGGCAGCACTAGATTGACAGGAGAATTCTCCTGTCGAGATAGCTACCACCTCTCAGGGAGGTGACATACCTATGCCGATAGGAGAAGCGCTCCTGTCAGCGTAGGGAGCATCTTCACTGAAATGCTGCAGCGGCACGGCCGCTGGAGTGTTTTAAACATAGACAAGCCCACAATTACAATGGCAAAACAATAGTGTGAAGACAGAAGTGAAACTTGGAGTGGCCACTCCACTCTACCCTGATTAGAAATATTCAGTAACATTATATATTTTTAAAATATATATATATTTTTTTAAATCAAACGTATTTTTAAAATTTAAGAAGTAAAGGAGTACAGAAAGATAAACAAAAAATCAGCTTAAATACCCTGCATATCTAGCAAAGGTTGAAGTCTCTCCTCTCACCCAACAGGTCCTGTGACTGTGTCCACAGAAAGTGAGGTAGAAATCTAATAATTACTGCACTTATATCAACAATGGAAACGACAAGTGTACCCAAAGGGATAAATAAGAGGCATTAAGTCTGAACAGAGAAGCAAAGCTGAAATGTTTATGCAAGCCATATGTCCATTTTCACAATCAATTCTCAGTTAACCCAAGTGCAGTGTTAAAGGCCAGAGAGTTGTGATTCTCACACTGGTGAGACGTGAAATGTCACAGCTAATTCATGAAGGACATTTGGAGATTTAAAAATAAAATGAGTATCAGAAGAGAGCCATGGGTGTTCTGTAGTGGCCAAAGAGAAACTGAGGCATTGTGGCACTAATGCATCATACTGTAAGAACTGTCCGAGATATAGAACCCTACAAGTGGAATCTAGACATTCTATTTCTAGCACCTAGGTAACGAGCTAGTAGAGAAAGAGGTGAAGGCAGTGAAAAGACAAAGTCAACTGACAGCAAACATTCTAAACTAAGTATTAATAACCTATGAAAGCATTTGATTGTCTCAACCTGACTTTACAATGCACTCCAAAATGCAGGTTAGACATTAGAAGTTTATCACCCTCTCGAAATTTTAGAGGTAAAATAGCACCAAGAAGTCAGTGGTACATTCAGTTCCAGCGGCAAAGACATTCTCCAATAATAAAACTGCTATGGAGTGGAGGGCTACTAGCTAGAAATGGGAATATGTACCCCAGATCAAAGTGATTGAAGTAATGACCAAGGTAATGGCCAGAGTGTAGAACTGTACTTAAAAGCCATCTCTAGTATCCCTTGCAGGTACCAAAAGAAAAAAAAAACTGTGGAAAAAGCTCATAATCCAATACAAAATACTCCTGAGGCTGGTACTGCACAGTTTATGGCTGATTCAGCCCCCTAAAATAAATACACCCAGAATGGCTGGTGAGCATGTTGCAGTCCAGCAAAGGGAAAAATCACCAAGCCAAATTATAAAATCATGGGGGGAGGGGCAGTTACAGTTCTCATTCATTGACAGAGGTCAGCAATTTTCAGTGTGGTATGTTTTGACCTGGTTGTGAAAAGTACCATGCACCTCAAGTCAGAGGGTGTTAGGCATGTTTGGGACCATTCAGCATTAAACCACTTGTTGCCGGGCAGTTACTCTCAGTTAATATCCAAGAGCTCCCTGCTTATCTGATTTAAGGAACAAGGTGTTGCAGAGATAAAAACTTAGAGTGTAAGGTTTTTGCAGTCACAATATGTAGTTAAACAAGGGTGTGTGTGTGTGTGTGTGTGTGTGTGTGAGTGTGAGTGTGAGTGTGAGTGTGAGTGTGAGTGTGAGTGTGAGTGTGAGTGTGAGAGAGAGAGAGAGAGAGAAATCGATACCAGAAATACAGAATGAGGCCACAAATTTTAGAAATTGACTTTTCTAAAAATACATGAATACTATATTGAATCCAGTCTTAAGCAACCACACAAGGAATTAGAAAACTAGGCTACTTACCTGAGGAGGTCTTTATGTTGAAAGACTCATACTGGAACCTTTAAGTTACTTTAAAGTGGTTGATTTCGCTGTATGTAACTCAAAGACTCAACACTTGCCTATGGGACTGCAGAATCCTCAAGCATTGAAAATTACATTTATTGAAACTTTCCTCTGAGATAATATTTTTTTCTGAGCTCCTATAAGAACATAGTCAATAAAGCCACAACTTGGGCAGTGGATCAGGCTACAACCATGTCAAATATGTGGTAAATAGGGTGTGGGGAATGGGAAGGAGGAGTCTACACCTAGTTATTTGGCCTTTTTACTACAGTGGTTTTAGTTCCCCCCAAGGAGGCTGATGGGCATATATGTGAGCTAGAGGTGACATGGGACTTCTGGGGCCCTCCCCCTCTACTGTGCATCCTGCAAGCATCAGAGGCAATCAGGGCCCCAAGAGTCCAATTCTACTGTCACTGGACTCCACAGCAAAATTCCCATTGGGCTTCAATGGGAGCAGGACTAGGGTGTAAGATATTAGAATTAGTAGGGATCAGTAACACAAAATACAAATAGTGCATGTGACAAGTGAAAGGAGGCAACGTTATAGGGATTGTGGGAACCTTCATTCTGAATTGCTAATTTTAACCATTTGAAATATCAACCTCAATGTTGCACAAATGTGATTCTGTGCCAAGTGAGGCCTCCAGGATCAAGTACTACATATAGATCTTGTCCTGTTTTCTAACAACAGTACTGGCCAGCACTGGCAACAGTCAACAAAGTTCTATCCTCTTGGTTTTATAAATAAGAGGCATATGCCCTTCCTCTGCAGAAGAGGGCATGGAAAAAGCAAAGATCTGATAAGAGAAAGATCAGGTATTTCCCATCAGACAATGACATGTTCTCTACAATGCAATCATGTATTGCAAGTGCATGGTGCCAGACATATTAAGCACTCACATGTGCCCATCACAGTAAGGACTACAGATTCAATGATGGGAGGTAAAGGGAAGTGAGAGAGAGTATACTTGTGTAGACATCTCCCAACCCCTGCGCTACAGACTGACATCTCACACAGACACACAGCACCTGGGTATTACAAGAAGCTTTGAGTGCAAGTTACTGACTTTTAAGGAGTTCATTACAAACTGATTGTGGGGGGTATCATTGGACAAGAGGACAATTCCTCTCACTATGCACCTGAGCATAAGCCCTTCTCAGGCTGCTCCCGGGTGCCTGCAGCTCTCCTGTGCTCTTCTCATTTGAGATTTAAAGTATACCCATAGCAATAAGCCATGCACAGGTTTGGTTTTGTTCAAAAAAGCACATACATATCCAGTAGCTTTTTGGGCACCTTTGATCATAACTTACAACCAGCTGCTGCTCTCTCTGGCATGCAACAGACAATAGGCATGTGCCCATGAGTCAGCCTCTCAGGTTTTTCCTGTCTAAAAGCCTGAAGAGGTTCATTGTTAAGGGGTTTATAATGTCTTAGCATTCGCATGAAAATGAACTATTTGTCTAAAAAAAAAAAAAAAACAGCTGGATTTCCCAGAGGCATCGAATACACAAAACACACCAACATTTTTGAATACCAGAGAAGTTTGCTAAATGCCAGGAGCAACATTCTGCAGGCCCAAGCATCAAAGACTGTTCCCAGCTGGACAAAGATAGACGCTTGAGAGTGACATCCTTAATAAATACATAAAGCAGGCAGGCGGGTCGTCACGCATTATCTGGAACCCCTGCATAGTTTCAAGCAATGTGTTACTAAGTGAAGGAGTCTGGCTGGAAAAGTGAAAATAACGTAAGGTGAAGTTCTCTTCCTTTTTTCCTTTACAAATTTTGTTAAGTTTCATTTCATTGCAAGTTTCAAGAGCTAGCAGTGCAATATCAAAGTGTGCCATAATCAAGAATAATCGGACGTAATAATCAAACATTGCATTTTTGCACACTCAGCATATGGCCTTAGCCTTTAGTTACCATAACAACGCTGCTGCTTCGTCTTCAAAGAGCATATTACTACCCAGTGCCCCAGGGAAGCTATTACTACTTCTGTGTAGGAATAACTCTCCAGGATTGGGGGGGAGGAGGGAGGCAGAATGGAAAATATATAATTTTTAATTTAAAAAGGAAGCTATTTTTGTAATCAATAAACAAACTTTTTTGTAAAAATCTACATTGATGATGCAAAGGGAAACTAGTTTATCTTTTTATGTTTCCAAGTTCTTTAAATGCAATTTAGATGATAAATTAAGACATACAGTTAGTGCACACACTAGGTTAATGTGTCAGTTATATTCAGTTCAATTTCACATCAGTCAAAATCAAATCCCCAGCTGTTTTGCTTGCCATCACTCAAGCACACTATTGCCGACTTGGCATCTTTTACGTATCTTTTATGTTTTGAAGCCATAAGCAATATCCCCCGTTTGAACACTACTCTACAGAATTTTCATTCTAACACTAAAGAGATCCTGTCAGTCAAAAGTCACCTACCACTGGAGATGTATAAGTTTCAGGAGACAGCTCAAGAGGTCCTTCGTCCTCAGTCAGGGAGGCAAAAGCACTGTCCACTGAAAGCACGCCCATATCCAAACACAGCAAGGTCCAGCTTTCTACTGCATTCCTTTCAGTGCTACTGAGAACATGCCAGTGGGTCATGGTCGCAGGAGATATGTTAGCCCGTGGACTGCAAAACAAAGAAAGCTTGGCAACTGCCACAGATGTCACCGCCCAAGTTGGACTAAGAGAAAGAAACAAGGCGCAGTTGCAGCAGGCTGGAAATGGAGATCTCCTGGTAGCAGCTATGGTCCCTGGGGTATTTTCTCTTTCAATACACAGACCTAAGACATAGGGCTATGAGAAAAGTTGTTTTGTTCTCTTTGTTGACAAACATCCATTGAAGCATTAAGCAAGTGCTAGGTTCAATAGAAGCAATTTTGTAAGAGATCAGGAGGAGCAGCTAAAATGCAGGAATTTGCTGTCAATTTCATAGGTGCTGAAGCATCATTCTTTGCTAGTTTGTTTCATCTTTATTTTTAAAGAGCGAAGGGGAGGGAACACATGAAGAACAAAGAATCAACCTCATCGGTTGTTTGGGCTGAGGAGAACAAATGAGCCATTTCATCGCCAGAATTTACACCGGAAATGCAAGGAGTTTTCATGTCAAACATAAATCAGCTATATAGAGCTACTGCCACTCTGTTTCATTTTAAAAGTCTCATTAGGAGCACTGCTGATCTCCTTGGAGGTTAAAAGCAACTTGTTTCTCGCAAACACAAGTCAAAGGTTTTTCACTCAATATGAATCCTTGCCATTTCTAAATCTCACAGTAGTTGCTATAGCAGGGGTCGGCAACCTTTCAGAAGTGCTGTGCCGAGTCTTCATTTATTCATTCTAATTTAAGGTTTCGCGTGCCGGTAATACATTTTGATGTTTTTTAGAAGGTCTCTCTCTATAAGTCTATATATTATATAACTAAACTATTGTTGTATGTAAAATAAACAAGGTTTTCAAAATGTTTAAGAAGCTTCATTTAAAATTAAATTAAACCGTTGATCTTACGCCGCCGGCCCGCTCAGCCCGCTGCTGGTCTGGGGTTCTGTTCACCTAGGGCGGCAGCTGGCTGAGCACGGCCTGCGGCCGGGACCCCGGCTGGCAAGGGGCCAGCAGCCAGAACCCCAGACCAGCAGCGGGCTGTGCGGGGCCAGCGGCTGAGCAGCTCAGCCCACTGCCGCTCAGGGGTTCCATCCGCCGGCTCCTGCCAGCTGGGATCCCGGCTGCCGGACCCGCTCAGCCCGCTGCCGGTCTGGGGTCCCGGCCCTGCCCACATACAGTGGGTACCTACCTTCTCCCTGGTTCTGGCCCATTCTTCCTCCCTCTGCACTGAGCCTAGGGTGGGAGTGCACTGGGCACGGGGCTGGGGGTGAAGGGTCTGGCCAGGAGCTAGAATGAGGGGGGGGGCTCAGGGTTGGGGCAGGAGGTTTGGGTGTGGGGCACTTACCTGGGCAGCTCCCATTTGGTGTGAGGGGTGCAGGTGGGAATGTGGGGGGGGTGTGTGCAGAATCTCCCGTTTGGTGCAAGGGGTGGGGATGTGGGGGGTGCAAGAGTCAGGATGTGGGGGATACATGGGGTGTGGGGGGCTGGAAATGTGTGGGGGGGTGCAAGAGTCAGGGCAGAGGGCTGGGGTCATGTGAGGGGGGTGCAGGTGTCAGGGCGGGGGGGGGCTGGGTATGTGTGGGGGTACCAGAGTCAGGGCTGGGGTTGTGGCGGGGGGTGAAGGAGTCAAGCAGAGGGCTGGGTGTGTATGAGGGGGGTACAGGGCTCAGGGCAGGGGCCTGGGTGTGTGTGCGGGGCACAGGGCTTAGGGCAGGGGCCTGGGGGGTGGGCAGGGCACAGGGCTCAGGGCACAGGCCTGGGGTGTGTGCGGGGCTGCGGAACTCAGGGCAGGGGGCTGGGTGTGTGTGAGGGGGGGCCAGGGCAGAGGGCTCCCCCCACTCCTGCGGCCCCCAGCCGGCTCACCCACTCGGGGCCCCGCGGCGCACCGCACGAGCACAACTAGCGCCCCCCCGGCGAGAGAGTTCCCTCTGGCTGTGTCTGGAGGAGCTGCTCCGGGCGGCGCATGACCCCGCAGTATGCGAGCTCCTCGCCCCAGGGATTTCTGGCCACCACCGATTCCTGCCCGCCCGCACCTGCTACGCGATCAGCGCCGCCGGGCCGCGGGGCTCTCCGCTCCTCCCAGCTCACGAACAGCAGGCACCGATCTATGGCTGTGGCCGGGCACCTCCTCCCGGGGATGCTCAGCAGCCAGCGCTGCTGCCGCCGCCGGCCTCTCCCACCTCCACCGCCCCCGCTTTCTGCTGCCCCGAGTCAGGACTGGGTCCGGCAGCGAACCCGCTCCCCCGGCGCGCCACCAATCCGCCATGGCCAGCTATACCAAGGCAGCCCAGGTGAGCGGGCCCCTCCGCGTCCCCAGGCAGGGCTCCTCGCCGGGTGAGGGGACACGGGAGCCCACGGGCAGGCCGCTGAGGCGGCTCCTCTATCGGGGGCGCAGGCTCTGCCCCTCACTGGCTGCGTGTCCTCGGGACTCCGGCAGGCAGCAGCGTGCCATTAAAAATCGGCATGCGTGCCATAGGTTGCCGACCCCTGTGCTATAGCATGGAAAGAGAGTGTGTAAAGTCTGAGGCCTTTTTCCACAGCCACATTAGGACAGCAGTAGCCATGAGCTAAGAAGCAGAAAGTCACATTCTCACATTCCCTTTATATTATATCAAAACAATGTAATATCAGGCTGTTAAGGCGGCACTCCTGTTCTAATAGTAGCCAGCATCACCAGATAAAGAAACAGATCTTAAGATGTTTAAAGAATACTTTGTTTGACAGCATTCACTCTGGCAAGGAATCACTGAACAGTTGTGAAATCTCTACTTTATTGTTTTGCCTTTATAGTCCCCACTTCTCTATTGTTTATCTGTATGGTCTCTGCCTGATTCTTTAATTGTTTCTGTCTGCTGCATAACTAATTTTGCAATGTGTAAATCAAATAAGGTGGTGGGGTCTGATTGGGTAAAGAATTGTTTAGTAATGGGCTAGGATTGGGGGAAAATACTGTTTTGTAATATTTTAGTTTAAAAGGACTGGTTACGGCAGGGATCAGCAACCTTCGGCGGGCCGGGCCGGTTTGTTTACCTGCCGTGTCCGCAGATTCGGCCGATTGCGGCTCCCATTGGACGCGGTTCGCCGCTCCAGGCCAATGGGGGCTGCAGGAAGCGGCGCGGGCCGAAGGATGTGCTGGCCGCCACTTCCCGCTGCTCCCATTGGCCTGGAGCAGCGAACCGCGGCCAGTGGGAGCTGCGATCGGCCAAACCTGTGGACGCGGCAGGTAAACAAACCAGCCCAGCCCGCCAGGGTGCTTACCCTGGCGGGCCATGTGCCAAAGGTTGCCGATCCCTGGGTTACGGTATAACTAAGCAGGACTCAAGTTTAACTATATAAACTGGGGTCCAAAAGGAAGTTCTTTGGAACCTAACTCCAGGTCACAGCCAAGATAAGAGTTGCCAGACCTTAACACCCTGTCAACCATATCGTGCACAAGCTGGAGGAGTCCCAGACAACCTGATCCTGACTGGCCAGCAGGAAAAGTTCAGCTGCCTTATTGGCAGTAGTGAGCACTGTATGCTTAGTGTGTGTATTCTGTTTTGGTAACGGTTAATAAATAGAGGTTAAGGATATTACTGTGTAAGGCTCCTTCACTGGTAAAAGGCCCTGCAAGCCCACAGAAAATTATGCCCTGAGCCCTAGGAATTGGGAAAGGGTGGGGGTGCCTAAATCGAGCACACAGAAGGGTAAAAGTGGGGCAACCTAGAGTGTGTGTGTAACAAGTGTAGTCCATCAGCAATTGCTCATGGGATTAATCCATGATTAGTTTGCAGGACTGGGCTCAATATTTGTTAATATTAATGCACACAAGGTTGAACCTGATCCTGCAACCCTTACTAGCACACATAGTTCCATTGACTTAAATGGAAGCATGCATGCAAGTGAGGGATGCTCTTGTCAGTAAGGGCAGCAGGCTGGGGCCCAACGTAGTTCATATGCACTATGGGAAAAGGTTAAAAATGTCAAAGACATGGTTCCAACAGCAACCAATTCTTAGCGCCTTTAGGCATCATAGGCGATGCAGGTAGCACCACCTACCGTTAAGGCTGCCTCACACATCCCATCATAAGACCTAGTTTTAAAGTGCTTGAGACTCTGCCAAACTGAATCCATTTGGCCTGAAATTTTCCATGGCAAGGGTCTGCCTTGGACTGAGTTCTTCTGGAAAGTTTCAGCTAAAACGAGGTCAGATGTTTCTGAGAACAAGGTTAGGGGAAAATAATGTTTTGCTCATGTTAAAAAAATTCCTACAAACGTCACTAAAAAACCATGATTCGTTCCCATCCTGTGCACTGAATGAGGCAAGGGTCCTGTGGAAAAAATAGTATGTGATCACATAATTATAGACTGTCATAAAGCATGCGCACAAGGGGGCCGAACTAATGTTGCATTTCTGAACATTTGAGTACTTGACTTTGCAAATTCGATGTTCTTTTAATGTAATATGGAATCTATTGTCCAGTATTATATATGTAGTTGAATGTATGTCTTAAGATAAATATGCAATATAGCTGAGTTATGGTTGTTGCTGAAATCAGAACTTAATTTCCTTACTTTTAAAATCTTTATCTTAGCCCTAGCAAAGATTATTTGATTTTTCTTTATTTTCTTTCTTTATTTTATTTTGGTGAGTGGAGTAGAGGAACATTTAATTTTAATGTTTAAAAAAAAGTAGAGGACCAATTGATAAATGCAGTACATAAAGATACAGGATAAAAATGTGAAAGTGTCCCTGACTTAGGAGCCTAAGTGCTATTAATGTTCAATATAATGTAGGCTCCTAAGTCTTAGGAGCATTTGAAAATTTTACCTGTGATCTAATTAAATGGGCAACTAATGAAATAAGTGGTGGTATCTGGTGCTGCACACAATGGAACAGTAATCATTTAAACCTTTAGCTCAAAGAGTCCATGGCAAGCTAGACATTTTAGACCAAAGGAGTGAAATCCTGGTTCCATTGAAATCAGTGGGAGGCAGGATTTCTCTCACACACACATACACACAGAATAGATGAACGCATGAGCAGAACCACATTCACTGGTGTAATTTCAGAAGACAAGTCTTTGGCAA
Source organism: Platysternon megacephalum (assembly GCA_003942145.1). Classification (NCBI taxonomy): domain Eukaryota; kingdom Metazoa; phylum Chordata; order Testudines; family Platysternidae; genus Platysternon; species Platysternon megacephalum. The sequence continues at coordinate 3,507,859 of QXTE01000088.1, forward strand.
GAGCAGAAGGGAACACCTTGAAGTTGGTAGGTATCAACTTTGCCTAACTTTTAATTTGTTAATCCCTGTTTGCAATTCTATGTAATTCATGGGGGGGAGATAGCTCAGTGGTTTGAGCATTGGCCTGCTAAACCCAGGGTTGTGAGGTCAATCCTTGAGGGGGCCATTTAGGGAACTGGGGTAAAACGCTGTCTGGGGATTGGTCTTGCTTTGAGCAGGGGGTTGGACTAGATGACCTCCTGAGGTCCCTTCCACACCTGACATTCTATGATTGTGCTATCCCCAGGAAACACTTTTGAATGTTGATTTATTAGGATTTTATATTTATACAGTGTCTTGCACAGAGCTGGCCCTAGGGACATGCCTGACTCTCACCCACCCTTGACTTTTTGGAATCTTGGAACATCAGGGATAATCTAAATTTCATTTTAAATACGTTTTTCAGCTACTTTCCTTGAAAATGTAAATAATCTCCTCTGCCTGAAAGTTTACCATTATTCCCTCAAGTGAGGAGGATCCCAGATCAGTTCCTGGCTGTAGAGGCAGTGTTGCCCAGGCTACAGCAGATGGGGACAAGTTTACTACATGCTCTTTCCCAGTAGGCTGCCAGGAGCTTAACTGGCTCCTTACCACATGGGCTGGCAACGTATTGATCTCCCTGAGGGCATAGTCAAGTTTCTAACCTTTTCGTTTTATTTTCCACAACTGCGAGATGAGGATAGGAATCTTTTCCTGGCTGCTAAGGCAGGCAGTTAACATTAGTAGACACTGCGTACCAAACATGCTTCTATGGCAGCTGCCATCTTGGCCAACAGGGATTGAACCAGAGATCTCCAGAGCTAGCAGCATGAGTGTCTACAGCAGCAACTAAAAAGCCAGGCTCTGTAGCTGAGAACGGTAACAGACTCACATCCTCCGTGGATCAGGCACAGAGGGGGGATGTGTAACACACACACTGACCAATGGGCAGCACTAACATTTACCAGAATGCACACAAATCCTGCAGTGCCCCAATGCCTAGAAGCCTCAGTCTCCCGCCTTATTTGGACATTGTCTCTGGCAAAACTTTTTTAAAAGGTTGGTAACTATGCACTAAGCATGGCCCAAGCAGCTTGGGTCTCTGCAAATCCTGCAGCAGGTAGGGGACCTGATTATTCCCCCCACCTTAAAAACCCAAGATATATTCATCCAATAAAATGAGTCAGTTCAATATCACTAACATTCCCCATAATTGTCAGCCCAACACTGTGGTGTCATCAACATAAGAACTGCCATACTGGGTCAGACCAAAGGTCCATCCAGCCCAGTATCCTGTCTACCGACAGTGGCCAATGCCAGGTGCCCCAGAGGGAGTGAACCTAACAGGTAATGATCAAGTGATCTCTCTCCTGCCATCCATTTCCACCCTCTGACAAAGAGAGGCTAGGGACACCATTCCTTACCCATCCTGGCTAATAGCCATTAATGGACTTAACCTCCATGAATTTATCTAGTTCTACATAAGAACATAAGAATATGAACATAAGAACATCGCAGCAGACTGGAATTTGTTGCATTGGAGATGCGGGTGAAAAAAAATGGCACCATCCAAAAATCCACATACCAACTTCTGACATTCCATCCTGATGGATTCCAAACCCCTACACAAACTGTATCTACATCACTGAAATGCAGCCAGCTCTGGGGTGGAAGGGGAAAACCAGCTAGCACACAACATCCTGCATAAGCAGCTCAGAATTCACAAGCAACCTTGCAATAGAAAACAAGCATGCATTTGTCACAAAGAAAAATCATTATGTTAAGAAACAGGTAAAATTCTGTTTTTCCACAGTATCTGAAGAACAGTGAGACTCATTGTAAAGATTAAAGAAATACCTTGCCCATGTATATGACTCGCATATGCATGAATGTACCCAAAGACATCTAGCGGATTTTTACACCTTCCGATTCCTTCAGCTTTATGTTGCTTTTCATTCTTCTCTCCCTGGGATCAATGACTCAACCATATGTTCTTTAAGCACAGAAACTTTCATTGGTGGTGGTGATCAGGATGAGACAGACATTTATTACAAGCTATCACAGAGCTATATTCTGCCACTATTGTAATCGTTACCAAATCATCACTCTCTTCACTGTAAAAAAAGTCAGGTTCCTCCCTGCTAACACTGCTGAGATGATATGCATTTTACAAATCATACAATAAATATTGGCAGCACCACATTCATGTGAAGGGGTGATGGCCACTTAAGTTTTCATTTACATTTTTGCTGAAGTGCTTGTCCTTATTAACAGAGGATGCATCTGTTAATAACAATGATAGTCTCTTAAAAACAGGTAATGTAGAGTATATTTTTTCCTCCCACAAGCCACTACAGTTAAAATGTGCTCTGCTAGCTTTTCATTTTCCTCCTGAATTAGTTATTAAATTACAATTTACTACAATCAATTACTTTTATACCCATACTTTATATTAAGTAGCTTATGTAAGGTTGCTTTTTTTATGCATGCCAACTTTCATAGAGTCCTCTAGTTGAAAAGTCTGTAGAAGCAGTTTTCACTACTATTTCTGTAGGTATTTTTAGATTAAAACATTGTCAGAAGAAACACTGAATTGCATGAATGACAATATTAGGAGAAGAGCATTATACTGCAAAACGTCTTAAAGTATTTGTCCATTGTTAAAGTGTGCTGCTGCTTTGAAAAGTGACTATGTAACAATAGTACCCAATTAAAACATCTGTTCCTTTTGCACATCCATCTTAATTTAGTGACAAAAACAATTTGTACGTCTTTTTATTCCTGCTAGCCCTGTAAAGCTGAGCCATCTAAGAGAGACTGATGCCAGATTCTATTAATATTTTCCTTCATCAAAGGAATTGTTAACTAATTTCCAATCAGATACACCTATGGAATGCCACTGATTACCAAGGGGTTGCACAGGTGTCATGGAGATGACTTTGGCCTGCAAAGCCTTTATTAATGATGATGATAGACTGGCGGGCATGGGGGTGGGAGAGACACCACACTTGACTAATAGATACTAGTCTGAGCTCGTGGAACTGGTAATTAGAAAAAAGCCCATCACTTTACTTGTAAACGGAACACTTTGGTACAGGACCATTGAGACAAAGATGGAACCTTACAGTGCCATTTTCGGTCCACATTCAGAGCAGAACCACATTTTAACAAGTGGCTCCATAGCACGGGGCACAGGTCACTTGCAGGTTTAAACTAGAGTAAATGGTGGATTCTCAGTAACTTGAAGTCTTTAAATAGAGGTTTTGGCCTACTACAGGAGTGGGTACGGGAGGTTCTCCAGCCTGCAAGGTGCTGGAGGTCAGACTAGATGATTATGATGGTCCCTTCTGGCCACAAACCTGGTCTATAAACTGTCCTTATTCATATTAGTTCCACTGAGAATAGTGGGACTGGCTGTGTGAGTAAATTTTGCAGACCCTCTTTTGTATTCAAAATTACAAGCATTTATACCTCTAGCTACCTAACTGCCTCCACAAGTCTGAACACTAGCCTGTGTGTCTGTAGTTAGCTGTACACTAGTTGCAATTTACTGCAGGTGCAAAATTGCATCACAAAAGTTGGAGGCCAGGTTGAGGTTCCTTTAGAAATCTGCTCTGTAATATGGGACAAATCTGTCTGAATATTTTCTAAACTCTGCTGTGGTTACTATGGAAGCAGCGGCATGTGCCCCCTTTGGCTCCTATGCAGAGGCACGGCCAGGTGGCTCTGCTACGCGCTGCCCTGTCTGCAGGCGCCACCCCTGCAGCTCCCATTGGCCACGATTCAGAGTGTGCAGAGCAGAGCCCACTGGCTGCCCCTACGCATAGGAGCCAGAGGGGGGACATGCCGCTGCTTCCGGGAGCTGCGCAGAGGGGCCCCCGACCCTGCTCCCCACACTGGAGTGCCGGAGCGGGGCATGCCCCAGACCCCGCTCCCCAGTGGGAGCTTGAGAGCTGGATTAAAATGGCTGACGGGCTGGATGTGGCCCGCGGGCCAAAGTTTGCCGACCCCTGACTTAAAGGTATCATTAGCTGTCATAGTATTGGAGGTTATATCCTTTTCAGAGACTAGCCACTAGAGGGTGACCTGGTCATTAGAGCTGGTTGAAAAACATCTACAATTTTTCATGAAAAGTTTCCATTGACATTTCAAACAGCTCTAGTAACCACAGAGCAAGTTTGTGGCATAGCCAGGAATGGGACCCCAATCTGCTGACACTTAATGCTGTGATTTGTCCATCAGACCATAAAATGCAGATCTGTCTCATTTCAAACCAAATTTTGACCTAAATATGCAGGTATAATGACTTCAACTGGAGGCGTGTATGTGCACCCAAGGGCAAAATTTGATCTTTTGTTTTGCAGTCATTTTCCTAGCACTTACAAAAAAGGTCTATATACGGATTCATCCTCCTCCAAATTTTAGAGGTGCTGCAGAGACATTTACAAATTGTTTTTTAGGCTTATTACTATAAATAGGAGGTATTTTATTGAAAAAAGTTCATTCTTTACCCCCTCTGTCCAAGTAACTCTGATAAACAACGTGAACCATAAATAAGGATGCGACTCTGTCACGGAGGTCGTGGAAGTCACGAATTCGGTGACTTTCTGCAACCTCTGCGACTTTTGCAGCTGCAATGGCCGGTGCGGCTGATCCCAGAGTTGCCCAGGCAGCGCCCGAGCAGCTGTCCCAGGGGCTGCCCCAGGGCCAGCTGCACCTGCTGCTCCTCAGGCGGCTGGTCTGGAGGAGGCACCCGAGCAGCGGTCCCAGAGGTGGCCCTGGGGAGCGTCTGAGCAGCAGTTACCGAGGCCTCGGAGCAGGGGTGGCTGGGGGAAGTCAGCCTCTGCGGCCAGTGCAGGGGCTAGCCGTTGACTTTGCGGCCCCCCAGAGCAGCGGTGTCCTAGGGCCCCCCAGAGCCACAGCACCCAGGGCCCCAGGAGCTGCTAAGTTTTAGTCAGGGGTATTTATGTAGTAAAAGTCATGGACAGGTCACGGGCCATGAATTTTTGTTTATTGCCCATGACCTATCCATGACTTTTACTATATAAATACCCCTGTCTAAAACTTAGCCTTAACCATAAACATAGGCAGGTGACAATTCTACCTCATGTATTGATTGTGTGGTACCATGTAGATGTACCTTTTCATGGGAAAGCAGGTTGCTACGGGACACCAAATGCTATCAATGCCCTACTGTTTTTTCCAGGGTGAATTCTGCTCAGTTCCTTCTGGGTTGCACCCACCTTCACTTTATCAGTTGAAAACAGAAGCTCAGCAGTGACATACCCTGACATAAGGATGCATTTCCTGAAAGTACACTAAATGAGGAAAGGTGAATTATACATTCTTGAAATTCTCCTCATGTATTTTTAATCTTAATAATTCTCTTGGGACTTGGAGCACTATACACACACACAAATCAACAATTTTCTGATCATCTGATCAGATGCACACACCATCTTTATGACTATAAAAAGTACATATTCTTGGGGGGAAGGGCAATATACTGTTCACTTTGCCTAGAGAATCTCCAAAGGACAGTTACACAGAGGTGAATGATACTACCATTAAAAATTGCAGAATTCCTTCAGAACAAGAGTATACACATCTTCTGCAATGAACGGGTTAAATCAGACTGTGAATATGGCACATTAATAGACAATGTTTTTAAAATGTGTTTTGTTTCTTTTTGTTCCAAAAAGAATATAATCAAAATGGCTGTTTTGTTTAGCAAAAGCATATATTATGGAAATCAATGTGAAATTCTGTGAATGTGAAACAAAACACTGTGGAAAATATGAAAATACAATACACTGAAATTGAGAGTCATGCTGAATTAACAGACTGTCTCATATATCACTAATAAACTGCAAGTATATGAAGAGGCAGGGAAAAGTCAGCGATTATACATTTATAAACCATGGGATAAATGTTAAAACTTGGAAAAAAGAGGCCCTTCAGATAGCACCCAGTCTAACGAGGCATTTAAGAAGGCAAATACCACAGTACCTAAATATTAAATACCAGTACTTGAAGTGGGGTGGGTCACAAGGAGTCACAGACTGGGGCGGGGGGAAGAGAAATAAAAAATTGAGTTGGGTTGCTGCGAGACTTTAAACACTGTCTTACCAAAGTTGCTACTCCCAGATTATGATAGATTCCTGTCCCATGCACACACTTTTTTCAGACTACTTTATTAAATGCTTGTATTTGGCAGTGCTTAGACACACAACTATGACTGGGGCAAATTCACCAGAGAATTTTAGACAGAGTTTGATTTGAACCCTGAAAGTAATATGCCAAGTTCTCAGTTACACCCAGTGGAAATGCACTAATTGCATTAGTATATTTGAGTTTATGGTATAACTCTAAAATATGGGCATTTCTGCTTTTGGTCACAGAGTTAACAACAGCTTATTCATTTTAATATTCTTTTTAAACTGAGCAGTACTCAGTGGGGTGCATCTTTTTCTGCTTACTAGGATGAGATGCCCCATACTTTTTGAAACTACCAGAGAACATTAGAATTGAACTTGCTACGTTGGGTTGGAATGCATACTGCTTCCGAGACAGTGCAACAAGGGTAGAAAAAAAAAAGACAAGATAACTTGAGAATGAGAGAGCCTATAAACAGTGACTATATCTGACAAACTATGCAGCATACTGTACTTTAAGTATAGTTTGGGACACCATATAAAGCATTAACACCACAAATGAAAAAGAACTACATTGGTGAAGCAGAAGGGCAATGCATCTCAGGCTGAGGGCAGTTGCGCCCTAAGAGTGAGCACATCAGAACAATGCAATTGGCAAACTTTACCATCAGTCCAGGTCGAAACAAAACAAAGCAGAGAAGCACCTTACCTTTTTAAGGAACAATTTTTGTAGTTTCTTGTGAGATAGCTTTATCATTTTTGTCAGCATTCAAAAACGTGATGTGGGTCAGATTCTGCAAGTACTTGAACCATTCTGCAGGGGTTCGACACCTTTCATCTTCCCTGTTATCTTGTTGCAACCAGCTTAGCTCAGCATGTCAGACAGCAGCCCCAACACAGCAACAGATTAAAAAGCGAGGGCTAGACTGGATCTAATCTTTGACTCAAATCAGGTGGATAGACACGGCATCTCTGGCTTCAGCTGAAGCCTAGCTCTGTTTGTCAGCACAGAGGAGGAAAAAAGGAAACAAGCCTCCAGGCTGCACCTATCTTTTTAAAATAATTGCAAAGTTACAATCGATTCTTATCCGCAGGGAAAAGAAATGTAAGGGAAAGCAAAAAGGTACTGGAGCTCAACATCTGGCTGATCCTTCAAAGCCCATGCCACAGAAGAAACTAGTTCAGTATCTGGGACTGTGAAAGATATCCAGCTATGCCTGCTGTGTGCCATTCGCCACAGTACACCTGTTAATTGTGTGCGTTTTGTGTGACTCAGCCAAGCACAATAAAAGAGCTTGTCATTTACATTTCTTTCTGAAATGAATTGGAGACTTTTTCCTTGCAATGGGTAAAAGAGAAGACTACACAAAGATATTACAAACACACACAGATTTATATAATTTGCAAATACTGGGCTTGATTCATTGTTGTGAAGAGTTGCAAGTTTTATGCACCACTGTCCTCCCCGCGCTTCAGACTTTTTCCAGGAGAGTGCAATTTAACTTGTGAGCAGGGGTTGAGGGGGGTTCTGCTGGTGGAAGCTGCCCAGGGTAGCTGAGGTGCTGATTTAGCACGGTGCTTAATTACATGCCGAGGTTTATGCACAGGAGAAGTTTCAATGAAGGCAATAGGAGAGCCCGGATGTTTAAAGTTAGGCATCTGTACAAGCAGCTAGCTGAATTGGGGCCTAAACAGCTACATTCCCAGCTACCCTGGCCAAGCCATATCCTTGACCAGTGCTGCTCACTTCACAAGCTCTTCAATGGAGGAGAGGTTGTAAGTGCCTTGTGATGCAAAGCACACTTTCTACCACCAGGGCCTTCCACTCTGAGTTACACCATTAGAAGCTGGCATAACTCACTGATTAGAAGAGTTTGGGGGGGGGGGGAGAAATGATTGTTCAAAGCTGCATTCTGATTGGCCCGTTGAGCCTTTTTGATATCAGAGCTGTCTGGTAACACCCAACAGCGCAGAACTGGCATAAACAAAAATATGTCCTTATGCCCATTATGTACAAGGGGTGAGGGCAAAAATGTAACAGGAGGGAAATGCTTTTAAATAAATACCACCACCCTAAAGCATCCATCTCTGTTTTTAAGTGGCAGGAATTTCTCTCCAAACAAGTTACAGCTGCAAAACCAGTTAAACCTGTAGCCAATCTCTCTCTCTCTCTCTCTCCCTCTCTGTATTCCCCTTTACCCCCTGCAACAGCTGCTTTTACTTCTCCCCTCTCACTGCCCCACTGCCTCTAGGGTTGCCAATTTTGGTTGGATGTATTCCTGGAGGTTTCATCACACGACATAATCTTTAATTAAAGATTAATCTTTAATCCCTGGAGACTCCAGGGCAATTCTGGAGGGTTGGCAACTCTAGGAACTGACATGACATATACACTCTCACAATCCACTGCAAGGTTCTAATCATACAAGCACTTATGAACATGCTTAACTTTCAGCCCACTGTGGAAACCAGTAAAACCAGTCACATACTTATAGGTAAGCACTTGCGTACGTGTTTAGATGACTAGGGCCTAAACATTTTTATTTTGGGGGAGGGAGGGAAAAGATTCATGAAAACATTGACAGTAAACACAAAGTGCATTTACAGGCCTTTTAAACATTTCATTTGCCCCTCGGAAAACCCAGAAATGGATAGGGAGCTCAAACAGCGCTGCAGTATGGAGTGAAAAAGAGGTAAAATTGAGACATAAATATCAAGGGATCTAATCAATCACAGATACATAGATAAGATATCAATGGGGAGGGAAGAGCACAGATTGCAGGAGGGACAGTTTGGAAGAGGCACCAAGAAGTCAGTCTGTGTGTACATAGCTAGAATGCTAGCTGCAATTGCAACATCTGTGTAAATAGGTCTCTTAATAAAGAGTCAGTTTAGTCTTAGAAACATGGTGTTCTCTTATGTTATTATCCAGCACATGGTACATGAAATATACTGTATTGAGGGGGGTGGTTGCCCTTAAAAACGTAATTAGATAAGGTTATTATATTAGTTTTCCAGAATATGCATTGGCTGCCAATAGGTTTCCAGGGAGAATTCAAGATATTGGAGTTAAACTAAAAAGCCTAAATGTGATAGGACCTAATTACCTGAGAGGTCACTTCTCTCCCGCCTTTGCTATGCTTCAACAAGGGAGATTAGCAGGGGACCTTAAGATGGAACTCCTTTGATACAAACAAATAGGAAGGAGCTACACACAGGACATTGTCTGTGGAACATACTCCCACTGGATCTGCCAGAGCCTGAATTTGTTAGCCATGCTGCAAAAACTAATTTTCCTGACAAGGATTTTGAGGAGGGGGTGGGCTGAGATTTGGAAGGTTTGGGATTTAAATGTTATCCTTATTATATGTGCTGATGATGTCAAATTAGGATGGCAGTCATTTATATTATACTACCACTCATCTGTATTTTAATTTATGCAATGGCATCCAGAGGTAGGATGGGCATCTATATAGACTTCTATAAATATGAATCAATTAATTATATTGAAGTATTTTGAGGAAACTACTTTAAAACGTTAACAAAGGACTGAGTTGTGCCTTTGAGGAAAACCCCCAGATGTGGGTCTCTGGGATCCCCCACTTTTTCAAAGAAGGGTCTGTTTTAAACTAAACAATTTTGGGTTTAAGATGGAAATGGAAGTTAAGTGCCCCATTGTACCTTGCTAATGCATCCCCAGTCTTTGAAGACATCTGAAAAACCACTGCATTAGGGGAAAGATTGAAGGTAGAGTCTGAGCTATAATTCTCAGTTCCTGCTTCTCCACCCTCCTCCCCACTCTCTTTATGGTTTAAGACATACTTTTAACATTATTTTTAGGTATTTTAGGTGTGTCTGAATATGTTCTAAACTCCGCTGTGGTTACTATGGTAGATAATTCGTTGTTGTTAAATGTCACAGTAAATAAACGTGACACATACAAACTCATCTTACTCACCAACCTTTCAGCCAATTGTGTCATTTAAAGAATGAATGCATTTTATATCCAAGCATCACCACATGCCCTTTTGTCAGAGTCTGCGTGTTGTTTTGTGCTATATATGGCACTGAAAGGTACCTTTTTGTGGGGAGGAAAGAAGGGGTTTCATGCATTGATGAATGCTTATTTTACTCCTTTATGTTACCAATCTTACCAATGTAGGAAATTCAGCATCTCAATTATATGAAATAGCAGAAAGATTTCATCAAAAAAGAGCCTTGTTCTTTGTAGGTCCAACCCTGCCCGATGCTTAACCCCTAGGGAAAATGAAGGGACTTGGTAACCAACAGAAACCATTCAACAGTCGGCAAAATTATACCTCCTTTGACTAAAGAATGGATTCTCTGTCAAACTAATACAGTATTTGGTTTCCTCTCGATTTGCAGTGTGTATTCCAATGTGTTTGTACAGCACCTTTAGGTGCTAACATCAAATAAAGAAACCTAGTATATTTAGTAACAGGAGGTAGCCCTCCTTCACCCATGCATCTGAAGAAGTGAGGTTTTTTACCCATGAAAGCTTATGCCCAAATAAATCTGTTAGTCTTTACGGTGCCTCCGGACTCCTTGTTGTTTTTGTAGTATATTTAGGTAAATATCATACTGTACTATGCCATGTTGAGCTCTACCAATGAAAAGTGCTGCATGAGAGCTAGGTATTATTATTTTATTATATTATTCCAGACTGTATCCTTTCTCTTCTCTTTTAGTTATTGTAAAATCAAATCATTCTTAAAAAAAACAAGACACACCTGCTTTACTCGAGGGAGAGCGGGGGCTGGGGAGGGAACTTGAGGGAAGCGCACATTTATGTATCCCGCAAAATAGAGAGGACAAATAGATACTTAGATATTTGGTTACCATTTATTCAGACAAAATACATTCACCTGAAAAAACCCAGCACACCTGTCCAGTTTTTTTGACTATTAACATTTGATCAACATGGCTAGTCTGTTAATATGGGCAATCGGATATGTCAATCCATTTAAGAAAAAATCACTAGAAACAATATGTCATAGGTATGATAATGATGCTTACTCTGTAATATAGTAACATCCTATTAAATGGCTATATTACTGTACAATGTCTCTTTCCACAAAAGCTCACTGTTGTAATGATTCTTGTTGTGTTTCTGATAATTACATGGCAAGAATCTATAAGCCTGTTAATACTTCCTCAATAAACAAATGGTAAATACTTTGAACTTAGTATTGTATTTTGTCCCTATCAGTACTAAGTCTCAATGGACCAAATCTAGCCAAAAATCAGTCCCTGCACTGACAGTCATTCCCCTACGTTTCTGAGGCTTATTAGTATTATTTGTAATGAGGCAGTGACTTGGAGCCCTAGGCATAGACCAGTACCCTGCTGTGTTAGGCACTGTGCAAACACACAATAAAAAGAGCGTCTGTTACCTTACAACCTACAGCTGTGGGATGCAAAAATCAGGAGTCGCATGACTTCTCCCTTCCTGAGGTGACTGAGTCTGAGACTTTGATTGCTGCACTTACCGTGACACTTGGGCTGAGCAGTCTGATAGGAGTGATAAATTGGGGACTCCGATAATGCTGGGACAGTCCCCTGGTACAAGTCAGTTTCTTACTTGGCTAGCTGCTTACCTGCGACTCCATATATATTTTATGTTTGATTGGGCACATCAATATCTGCCTCTGCTTAGAGATGCTATACACAGATGTTAGACCTCAGAAGCATGGAAACTTCAAAGTCTATTATAGTGAGATGTGCCAGACACTGTGGGCACATAGGATAGTCAACCGATGAAGTGGGTTTTAGCCCATGAAAGCTTATGCCCAAATAAATTTGTTAGTCTCTAAGGTGCCACAAGTACTCCTCATTCTTTTTTCATAGACTATGGTATCAGTAAGTGTTGTTTCTACCTTTGTGTTCCTGGCTGGCTGGGTTTCTTGTGGAATCTGGAGTCACTAGGAGATAATTAATGCAGATTCCCAGTTATGCAGATAGCCAGCCCTTTGAAGCTTTGCTCCCTGCGGGAAATAGCATTGACTGGTTTTACCTGACTCAGGAGCCCCGGGAGACAAAGGCCCCAAAAACTGCATAAGGGTCAGCCTGATCTGACTCAAGGGAGACTCACAGGATTAAAAAAAAAAAACACTTATGTATGGACCTACCAGTAAACTGTTAACTGTTTTATTACAAGTTTTTTGTGTAATGCTTTTGTCCTAAAAAAATGTACCATGCTTTGTTAAAGCTGGCATATCACTGTTAACTCTGTCACAAAACTGCAGGTGCTGAACAAAAGTCAGAGCTGCTGGGATAAACACAGTGAGTTGCAAGAATCAGAGGGGTAGCCGTGTTAGTCTGGATCTGTAAAAAGCAACAGAGAGTCCTGTGGCACCTTTAAGACTAACAGATGTATTGGAGCATAAGCTTTCGTGGGTGAATACCCACTTCATCAGACGCATGTAATGGAAATGTCCAGAGGCAGGTATAAATATGCAGACAAGGCAAGGGGACTGTGCCTTGGTCTGAACAGAGAGGGACACAGATTCCCATGCTGAGAAAAGTCACAGCTGGAGGCCTAAGTCCTAAGGGGGTGCTTTTGTGAAGGACATGAAAGGGGCAGAGGTGCAGTTAACCCTGGAACTGTGACAAGGGGATCCATTGATATGACTTTTTAAAATCAACTTGGACAGCCCAAGGGATTAATTTCATCTTCACAGAAGGGACTTGGACACTCAATGCCTGGTAACAATAACACTGTATATTTAAGTCTCAGTGTGAAAACCTAACCCCTTCTTTTCAAAGGGCAGTCCTGCTGGGTTTGTTGGAGTCACACGCCACACATTAGCTACACAGTGCAATTCATTTAGGGCCTCATCTTGTGCTCCAGGTACAAGCAAAACTTAAAGTGGATGGGAGTTTTCCCCAAGTAAGGACCACTGGATCAAGCCCAGAAAGTGCAACTCTACTCAGAAAAAAATGCCTATGTAAAAATTTCACCGTCTTCCTCTGATCTGTTACCTACAGTCCTAGCTATATACTGTAATGATAAAAACAAGCTTTTCCTGCATTTTTGCCTCCCATTAGCCCTGTGGAGCCAACACATGTGAGGGAGTGAGATGGATTCTATTCCTTTTGGTGCAGTATTGGAATTGCTTAAGTCCCAGTCAATTGTACATGTGCAAATCCATTCGAGATAGAGGGATTGCACAGATGTAATGAGGGCATAAGTGTCCACCCCCCATCCTAAATTACTGGTGATCTGCCAGAAGGAAAGAAACCAACTTAATTCTCTAATCCCAGGATAAGTATGTGGGAATGACAGTTAGAAAAAACATCAAGCTACTGTCAAACTGGTCACATGCAATCTGGAATCTCTGAGATTCAAGAATCATAGCAGTTCATGATGCCATTTTTGCCGCCACTTTTTAAAGCTGGAATCTCCACCCCTCACCATCTCCAGACACACCTTCAGGAAGCAGTAGAGAAGGGTTGGGGGAGTGTATGAAAGAGGTGGGGAAGGTGCCCACTCCCTGCTAGCACTGCTGCAGGCTTCGGTGGCAGATCAAAAGCGCAAACGTGGCCATCTTTGTAGCAAAGGGTTGAGTTTTAGTATGTCCTCAGCCACTACTACAAGCAGCACATGCATCTGCTTTGTCATCCTTGCCCTTCTGCTTGAATTAGCAGGCATGATGGCTGAGCTGGTAGCTCCCACTCAACACAAAGTGTGCCACACACACACTCTCTTCTGGGAATTCCTCCTTGGAGGAGGCAAGCAAGGTTGGTTTTCTTAACTCTGTAGGCAGAAGCTGGGACCCTGTCTGTCCACAGCAGCTGCTTCCCTCCTGCCCAAGGCATCAATGGGACAACTTTCATGCCACTGTCCTCAGCCATGATATGGGAGCAGGATCATTAAAACAGAAATACAATGTAATCATTAATGGAGACACTAAAATTTAAAAAGCAACGCTGCATATTCATTATTGAAGAAGTTTAAAATCTAGGAGCATCACATGGGAGGTGAGAGCAGCACTCTAAAGGGGAGAAGCCTCCAACTTTTTGAAACTTGTTATAAACCAAGGTAGAATCAACTTTCAACCAAGTGTTAGGGAATTCACTCCATGTATCACTGTGAATTCATACACTTGGATCAGAGTTTGATGCAGATTTTTCTTCTCTCTTCTGCTAGGGAGTTTTGCAAAGCTCAACACACCATCACCACACACGCGCGCTGAATTTACAATATATGCACAACATATTTCTTTAAAGTCTTCTAAATTATCTCCAATTTGCAGGCCTTTTAAACAGCATCCGTACAACAGTTCATGAAAGAAACTTAGTTTAGCCATTCCCAAATGTTTCGCATTAAAGGCCAGAGTAGCAAGAGGTCTCTTGAAGAAATAATTTCATACTAGAATTTGCAACAATGCAAAACACTTCTGGTTTGGTGTTGTTCTCACAAAATCCAAAACGCAGATCAAACACAAGTACCATTTCATTGTAGTTCATGACCCTTGTAAAAAGAACTTGAGTCTACTTGCCCCATTTATGCTGGGTGCAAAGTCCTGTTTAAACTCTTGTTAGTTAATACCTCTGTTCAACCTGTTTTCCTAGTGTAGTCATGGTCTAAATGTGAGTCTGAAAGGAGACAACAAAGAGACCCAAAGGGATAGCTGGCTGGGTTGGCGAGTGGAAGAAGTAGGTATATTTTCCTGTCTTCCTCCACTGCCAAACCCTTTCTCCCACATACTTCTGTGGCTCTATCCTGCAACCTCCAGCCAGCTTGACAGGTGCACCAATATATTAGGATGAAAATCACATGGTGGGAGGGAGGGAAATGGAAAGTCATGTGGGCAGAGTAATAGGAGTGGGGAGGGGGTGATGAGGTATGTGGGACCTATACAACCCCAATTATATTGTTTCTATGTATCTGACACACACAGGTACGAACACAGTCACTCCTGCTCAGAGTCCATTATAAAGCAACCAATAACCTTGTTTTATGCTGTACATTGTCAATATCACTGGATGGAAGTAGAAAGGAAGTAACTGCATTTAGGGGGTCTGAGAGTTTCGTGCTAGAATTTACTGAAGTCTTTTTATCCCACAAATGTCAGTCAATCCTCTCTTGTTTTGGTAAATTTTGTAACAGATGCTGCAGGAACCCAAATGACTCCCATCTGGGAATCTAATATAATATCTCAACTCTAAGTGCACACCACTAAAAATAAATTATTTAGAGAGTCTCCTTGGAGAAAGGCCAAAAAAGCAAAAACATCAGAGACATTTCCACATCTTTATTCCTGTAAATGAATCACTACGCTGGGCTTTCACATACCCAGCTGGATAGGAAATTCAGTTGTAGTCCAGTTGCCGACAGCTTGCAGTTTAGGTTCACACGTACAATTAAACTAAAGGGACAATGTCAAGTAGCATGATGGAGATCAAGCCCTGGTTGCAACCTCAACCCTCTCCATGGTTGAGGTTGCAATCAGGGCTTCTTTTCAAGGCCAGTTTTCAGCCACCTACTCATACCACAAAGAAAGCTGCTCACATTCTCAAAAGAAGAAGCAGATCTCTCAGTTGGTAGGAGAAGTTTTCCAGAAAAGTTCAAAGAACATTTTAAGGTAGTTTTTGAGAAGACAAAAATGTTTGTAATGTGTCTAATTTAAGACCCATTGTCCTACTGTTCTTACAGTTAGGAGGCATGTCACACAGTATTGCCCCACAAACACATGGGCAGATTTTCAAATAGCTGAGCACCCACAATTGGGGCCAGATTTGAAAAGGGCCCAGCAGTCATCTAGGCAGCAAAATAAGTGGCCATGTTTTCAGAAGAGCTCAGTACATTGGACGCTGAGCTCTTTTGAAAGTCTGTCCATTAGTGTCCCAATGGGAGCTTCCAGGTGCTGAGTATTTGTGAGAATGTGGCCCTTAATTAGGTGCCTAAATGGGTACTCAGCTTTTTTGAGAATGAAAATCTGGCCCTGATTATGGGTGTTGAGCACATGAAAATCTGGCTCTGAGCTGTTTTGGAAGTCTGGTCCATCATGACGAGATGCATATTGTTATTATGAAGAAATACACTCTTGCGATATTTAAGGTTGTAACCCAACTTACGTTTTAAGGTCAGCCATCACCTTTCCAATTTAAAAATTCAACTTCATGTTTTCAATTAAAAGGTTAACTCTCAAGGTGAAGCAGAAGTTTTTCCCTCCTGCAAATTTGAAGAAAGTTGAGCAAATACTTTTCCAGGTGAAGAGTTTTTAGAAGGACCTCTTTTTGAAAATCGCCATGCTTCTAAATGTTTCTTCATGTCCCCAGATATATTGAAAATAGAGTCGGATTGTAATTTAGCAATCCCTTGGTAATTAGTTTTGCAACGTAACTTTGTGGATAGGCCAGTAGTCAAGCAATAAAAACAAATAATATCCAGAATTAGCTTTTTTTTTTAAAGTAGAGATGAGCCACTGTCACTGTAGCTGGTGGAAAAAAACATGCCAATAGGTACAATGTATGTAATCAAAGCAGAAATTAATAGTAAATACAAGTCCTGTTCACAGGGAATGCTTTGTATGCCAACACTTGTGAACAGGGAAAATTTTAAGTTAATTGACTTTCATGGATTCATAGATTCCAAGGCCACAAGGGACCACTGTGATCATCTTTTCTGTTCTCCTGCACAACACAGGCCATAGACTTGTTGGAGTCTAGATCAAAAAATGTACTTATTATTATTGATTATTATAATCAGCTATTATTTGTATTGCAACAGTGGCTAGGGATCCCAGTCAAGGATCATTTTGATAAGTATTATACACACATGTAATAATAGAGACTGTTCCAGCCTCAGAAGGCTCACAATCTCAGCATATGACAATAAAAGTCTTGTGCAGACAGCATACACACAGAGGGGAAGGGAAGAAGACAGGTAACAGTGAAACTATCTGTAACAGTGTGGAGCTCACCTCTCGTGTGCACCCCTTCTGGCCGGGTGTGTCTGCAGTTTTTAAATAGTCCCAGCCCTGGTATTGGGCCATACCCCCCAGGGCTTCCTTCCTGGAGGCAATGGTTTCGCCCTCTTGGTCCCTTCTGGCCCCAGCTCTCCACCTGTGCCTCTTGACAGTTCAGTTTCCCTTGTGGGGATTTACTGCTGTCCGACTGTAGGCCAGTTCCCCAGTGTCCTATGGGTGGGCCTGAGCCTGCCCACTACTCCGGGTCCCAGCCTAGGGACCCTAAGAATAGCAGCCACACACCACCATGTCCTTCTAATTAACTGCTTTTGGCTCCCTGAGCCACTTCCTCACAGCTCCAGCCTTCACCAAAGCTTCACCCTTACCTCAGGGCTCATCTAAGGCTCTGTCTACAATAATACTTTTGTCTGTAAAACTTTTGTCGGTCAGGGGTGTGCAAAAAACCCACCCCTTACCAACATAAATTTCACAGGCAAAGGTGGTGGTGTGGACAGCAATATGTTGGCAGGAGAGGCTCTCATGCCGACATAGCTAACACCACTTATTGAGGGTGGTTTAATTATGCCAGTAGGAGAGCAGGTACACAGGAGACCTAACTGTGGCACATCTGTAGTGGTACAGCTATGCCGCTGTAAGGTCCGTAGTGTAGACATAGCCTTAATTCAGGTCCAGCAGCCAACCAGGAACTCTTCTTTGCTGCCTTGGTCCCTGCCAGCACTGAGCTGTGGCTAGCCAGGAGCACCCCGCTACACTCCTCTAGCTCCAGCAAGAAACTGACTGGTTCTGGCTCTGCAGCTTCTTTTATATGTTCCTCTTGGACCCTGATTGGCTGTTTTCTGCAGCCTCTCTGATTGGCTGCCTCCCCTGCATCCACTCTAGGCAGCTTAGAGGACTCCTCTACTGCTCCTTTCCTGGGATGGGTGTGGCAGGACACTGAGGGCTCCATCAAGGAACCTCTGGGCCTAGTCCCCCATCACACTATCCTATTTTCTATACTAAGCAACAGTCACAGCACACCATCTATCTAGCTACTGGTGAGTGTTTTGTATGCATCATGGCAGAATTATTTAAAGGAAAGTTTTGAAGGAGTCCTCTATTCTCCTCCTACTCTGGATTACCACTCTTCTCCTCAAACAAAATCAAGTCTACGGTCCCTGTCCACATTTCCTACCATCTGATCCATAAAAACGTGGGAGAAATCAATATAAGTTTAATGAATATTATGTTTACTTGTATGGGTTTGAGGGTTATGGTGTTGCTTGCTAAAGGATATCTAGGAGTTAAGTCAGTCTTAGGTTCTTCCACATGGCCAAAAGCACCTAAGTCAATGACTTTAGATAGCCCTATCACTGGTGCTTAACTGACAATACAAGTGTCAAGGCCTTTGAAGTTTTGTCCCTGTCTGAATTGGGCATGCTTCCACCCCCAGCTGGGACAGGGCTGGGGCCCTTAGGTGGGAAACCTTAAACAAAAATCTTGGGAAATGTTAAAAAGAGGAGCCCTTATGAAGAGAGGGATGGAGACAGAGTCTGCAGGAAGGAGGACAGAAACCTAGGCCCATTGAGCAGGGGTACCTGGGACACACAGGGCCTACCTAAGTCTTGAGGGAAATTAAAAGTTTTTAGGTAAGACCATACAGATGTAGACCTTTTGTTGTTTTAACCCTTTGCCCTCTCATTGCTATGCTCCTGTAGATTAAAAAAATAATATTTTCTTTTGAAAAAGCTGTCTGGTGTCATTGAATTTTGCTACTGATCACAGCTCCTGAAGGGAAGTCTCATTGTAGGCACCAAACCCAGTTGAGCTTGCTAAGAAAACATGGTTGATAAACAGGGGTGCTGTAACCTGGATACCCAGACTAAAAGTGGGGTGAATCACAGCATGCCACCCTGAAAGAAATGTAGGTGCTGGGCTGGACACCTGAAATGGGTGCCCACGGAGAGACAGGAGAGATCAAAGGTACAGGTCACCCTGAACCATAACACTGTTTCTAACAACATTCTACGGACATGAAAATTACTATTTGACATTCCAACTATCATCTTAACTGTGACCTCCAAGACATAGCTACAGTACCAAGAAATACAGTACTTCAGTGTTTGAGTTATAAAAAGATAAAAAAAGGTAGACATTTATTTCAACACATAAAAAACTGGTATAACTCTAATTGTCTTGCACCAAACTACATAAAGCAATGCATTTCAAAGTCTATTGAACACACATCCAACTGCTGAATACTAACATTTTACTTATTTAATTCTGAAGACACTATAAAGGAACACTGGCTTGTATCCAATACTTATGTAACTAAGACATATCCTCCTACAGAATCACATCTATTGTGCTAAGTACATAATAGCTAAAACACCATTTGCATCATTCAGCTTCAGACAATTGACATTCTATATCATGCCATGTTTATTAAGCACATTACTGAGCAACTGTACTTCACAAAGTAAAGTAAAAGGATCAAAGTCAAAGATGTTGAATGTTAATTTTCATAGGTGTCAATTTTTGTTAGTAAATGTCTGAACTGTAATTCTTTACTTTCACTTATTTCCATACTTTTTAATGATGACATTACTTCCACTGTAACATTTTTTGGTATTTATCTTCTCTGATGCTTGGTAGGTCTGGTAACCTATGGTAACCTTAGATTCAAGGTATTTATCTAGGCAGAGACCCTCCCTTCCCTAAGAAAACACCTCTTGCTGGTGAGGAAAACCCTTGGACATCTCCCCGGCCCTGAGGAGCTATGGAATGTGTTGATTGTAACACACCAGAAAAAGGGATACTGAGTGGGACTTACAGGGTTACTGACATATGGGAAAATCTAGACTAGTGGGGAAAAAACACTCTGGAGAAATTAGAATTTTGAACTTGATTTTGGCAAGTGACCAAAGCATGTGCTTAACTTTAAGCACATGAGCAATCACTTCAATGGAACTACTCACATGTTTAAAGCTAAACATGTGCTTAGGTGAATTGCTGAATCAGGGCTTAAGTGAGGGGGAGATATGAGATAAAGAAAAGACTGGCACATACTGTGAGACTTGCAAAGCAGAGTCTGTGTGAGGAGATTGTGATGCTGAGGAACTGGCAAATACATGTCCCTAAAGAGGAGACAGACATATCTGATTAAACAGTTCTTAGTTAATACTTAATATTTGGTAACAGATTTCAGTTTCAGGTTTCTAATATAAATTTTTATTTCAAAAAATAAGCTGGCAGTGTCCCTTTAAAGAGTACCTGCCACTATCAGGCAAATTGCAAAAAATATATATATTTGACCAAAATATCAGCTGTCACATCCCTCACACCCACACACCCAGCTGTGAGTCCGGTCTCTACAGCGGAACAATTATCAAGACATTCATGTCTAACAGATAGAGCTTTGCCCCTTTATAACCATCCTCCTCTTGCCGCCCGCTTCATTAATAATGCCACAGTCCATGCTTTGTGAAATTACACTAACCTCCAACATACTGTAGCTAATTGACACATTATCAAGACATTGAATTATGAAATAATTGAAGGAACTGGCCAAAGGAGGAAAACTCATTAAAAGGAAAAGCTTTAATTTACACACAATTATTTGATTAACTATGGTGAAAGGAGGGGGGAAATGAAAGCACATAGCATTTTTCTGGGGTTCTGGTTAAAATATTTCTTATGCTTGTCAGAGAGTGGTGGGGTAAGACACCTGGAGAAAGGCCACAGAACAACAACACTAGCCCCCTTGCCTACAAGTACAAACATGAGTGTCAATCCCATGTACCTGCACAGTGGCCCAATGAAGTCAGGACTCCAGGCAGGCATGGAGATTGGCATTAGCGCTTCTGCTTGCAGAATGAGGGCCTGAGGGATAAATTCTGCATTTTTGAAGAAAAAAAGCTTATTCAGAGAACAATTTCATTGTGCGCTATACTTGCTGCAAATATGCTAGACTATACATAAAAACTCTATTTGATTTTGCAGATCTGGATGAGAATGGGAATTCTACAGTGTATTTCTGCTTCTTGCAAATAGCTAGTTTTTAACCTATATATAGTACATTATCCATTCGCTGTATGTGTCTAAACTTGAACATTTTTGTGTCTTTCTAGTAAAAGATTATTACTTTAAGGAGAATACATTCAGTCACCAGTGGAAGATCATATTTTCAATCAAAGGCTGATTTAAAATCATGAGACTCATAATTTGGATCAATTTTCACAGTAGTTAGGATAAATCCAAGGGTAGAATTTGGCTCTTTAAACTGTTATGAGAATGGATTAGGATTTATACCAGGCACTGTTCTTGTTACAATAATTGCCACAAGGATGGATTCATGTTGGTGTCATTTCTCATTGCATTCAGTGAATCAGGAAGCTGCACAGTCAGAGATGTAACGCTTCGTATATCCAGCATGCCGAATTGAAAATTGCATTGCAGTACTCTCATTTATTAATGTTCTTTTATTCTCTGGCCAGTCTTAATTTTGCTTGTGTAAGTATTAGAAGGGCCACAGCCAATCAAAATGCAAAATATATACATTAGTAACATTACAATCATCACACTAACCTTACTCACAACGCTTAGGCCAGCCTTGTCCTTAGAAACATAGGAATTGCCGTACTAGATCAGATCATTGGCCCATCTAGCCCAGTGAGCAATACCATATACTTCAGAGGAAAGTGTAGGGAAGCCCAATTATACCACTATGTAATTTACCCAGAGGGAAAGATTTTGCTATCCCCAGGCAATTAATGGTTGGCTAATGCCCCTTAATTTGTATCCCTTTTGAGTCCAGCTAAGTTTTGTGCCTCAATAATATCTTGAGACAGTGAGTTCTACAGATTACACAACACATAAGTAGTTCCATTTATCATTTGTAAATGTTGCCTTTTAATTTCATTAGGTGCTACCTTGTTTTTGTATGATGAGAGAGGGTAAGAGAGTGATCATTAATTATCTTATACACTCCCTCATACCCTCAGTGATCATTAATTATCTTATACACTCCCTCATACCCTCTCTTACCTGTCTCATCTCTCACCTAAAGAGGCCTAACATTCTTAAAAACAACGAGGAGTCCAGTGGCACCTTAAAGACTAACAGATTTTTGCCCATGAAAACTTATGCCCAAATAAGTCTGTTAGTCTTTAAGGTGCCACCGGATTCCTCATTGTTTTTGTGGATACAGACTAACATGGCTACCCCCTGATATCTAACATTCTTAGAGTCTCCCCATATAGAAGTCTCTCCAGACCTCTCATCATTTTCACTGCTTGTCTTTGGACTCCTTCTGTTTCTCCTCAGCTAACTCCTTTTTGATATAACGTGACCAGAACACAGTACAATTGATTTACATAGTGCCAGTATTATATTTTCAGTTATTATATTGTATTCTATTCTTCATGCATGCAGGGCCTGTTATAGGTCCCACAGCTCTAAAAAAGGATTGTGAAGTCAGTATTCCGCATTCACTATAGACACCAATAGTAACACACGAGTTGGAACAAAAAGGCAGTGTCTGTGCAACTGTATTCTAGGAGGGGAGAAGAAAAATAAGAAACAGCCATGCTATTGAATTTTAAAAACCTTACTTTGCACGTGCTCAGTTCATTTACTCCCCTGATTAAAGAAATCTTTATGCGTTTCTGTGATATTATTACACACAGAGATAAACCATTTTAAATGACATGCAAGGTTTTTGCCAGTCACACAGCTAAAACCATCCTCACAGCTTTGAAAATTATCCCATTATCTCATATCAAGTAATTACATTGTTTGTCATAATTATCATCCATTGCTTCAATGGCTGTAATCTACAAAAAACATATTCAATAAAATTAACTAACTACATGAAAACAATATTCAACTGGACAAAAACGTAGAAAATCCCTGTTTATGAGGCAATAACTATATCTTGAGCTGAATAACTAAGCCCCAGGTATTTATATTAGTCCATGATATAACCATGTTAGCAGGAAATACACTCAAGTTGTTGGGCCTGCATCCTCAGGAAACTTTCCCATTAAAATGAGTGCATGATTGGACATTATCTCTGCACCAGAACACACTGGGACAACATACAGCAACCCATGTCAGAGTCTGAAAACTCATTACAAAGACTAAGAACAATAGGTAGCTCTGAGAGACACATTTATTTTCTGCAACTCTGCGCAGTGGTATTGAAACTCTTAGGTTACAGCATATTAAAGACAGAGGGAAACCAGAATTTTAATGCCAGATCAGCTCCTGGGCAGATATCTTTCAAATTGTATACGCCATCATCCATCATGGATTGAATTCTGCTGTGAAAAAGTTGCATTCTTCTTTTACCCACAGTAACCACCATCAAATGAACCTCAAACACCTCCAACCACAGGTGGAGAGGTTGTAGGGAAGTAAATCACCCACCTACTTATTTTCTGTGACTGTCCAGAGATCCAAACATTTCAGGTCCCATCTATCAAAACCAGTTTACAGGAAACCACAACACACTTCGGTATAAGCTCCCATTAATTTGTTCTAGAGGAAAATGACACTCCTCCCACTCCCTAAGCATCAACATTGAAATATATGTATTCAGATTATTATAAATAGCAGCAGGGAGAAAATTGTCAACACTGTCTCATAGGAAAAATATTCTGATGTTACAATATAGAACAGATCACATCTTAGATTAGATAAATCCAGGACCAGTTTGAGAAGTCATGGACATTAGCTGATGTGATATTGTATTTGTTCTGTGCAAAGAACAAACAAACAAAAACCTCCAGCAAAAACTACATATCTAAAAAGATATCAATCTCATTTAAATATATCATTTTAATCCTCATACCCACGTACCTAACTGAATAAATCTCTACACTGACTGCTTGGAGACCTATTAGCATAGAACAATACTGCACCAAGTAAACGTATTTTTTTTTAATGTAGAACAATGGTATACTACAGGGGTAGGCAACCTATGGCACACGTGCTGAAGGCGGCACGTGAGCTGATTTTCAGTGGCACTCACACTGCCCGGGTCCTGGCCACCGGTCTGGGGGGCTCTACATTTTAATTTAATTTTAAATGAAGCTTCTTAAACATTTTAAAAACTTTATTTACTTTACATACCACAATAGTTTAGTTATATATTATAGACTAATAGAATGAGACCTTCTAAAATGTTAACATGTATTACTGGCACACGAAACCTTAAATTAGAGTGAATAAATGAAGACTCGGCACACCACTTCTGAAAGGTTGCCGACCCCTGGTATACTACTTGCTTATGTTCCTACCTATATGTAGTACGATAACTATAGACCTGTGTATGTCACGTGTACTTATTCATAAATATTCATCCAAAACACAAGGTTGTCTGGGCGGATATTCAATTTGTGTCCATCACTGGCTATCTTATAGTGACACCAGAGCTTTTAGCAACCATGTGGTTGCCAGCTGTGTAGCAGCATTACTTGGTAAATACACTTTGGAATTTATTGCTCTTCCATCCTAATAATACGTTCATACAGAAAAGACCGAATCTGAACCAGTGCCGATGGAGGTGTTGCTGAGTTTGACTTCGAATATTCTCCTTTTGGATCACATTCTGCGACTTAATATTGAGCAGCTACCAAAGACAACAAGAATCAAAAACATCAATCTGGGTGCTCTTCAGCCTTCCTCAATGCCCACAATTCACGGCTCCACAGTAGATTTGGTTTAGCCATGGTTCTACAGATCTGCAGCTTTGTAGCAAGTTTGATGTCATGACATCCTGAGAAGCTGCTGAAGGGCTGAAACATGGCAACAGCAGCTATATGAGTGTTCACATCTTTTAAGCATCCTCAGTAAGAGAACCAAAAAAATGCCACCATGACTAAACAGCAGAGTGAAAGAGGCAGTTAGAGGCAAAGAGGCACAGGGCCGGCGCAACCCATTAGGCGACCTAGGCGGTCGCCTAGGGCGCTGCTATTTTGGGGGCGCCGGCGCCCCGTCCATCCGTTCAATTTTGGGTGCGGGACCTTCTGCCGCCGCTGTTGGGGGCGGCATTTCGGGGGCGGGACCTTCCGCCACCTAGGGCGCCGGAAGAGCTGGCGCCGCTACTGAAGAGGCATCCTCTAGAAATTGGAAGTGAAATCCTACTGAGGAAATAGAAAGGAGCATAAACTTTGGCAAGTCAAGTGTAAAAGCAGAATAAGGGAGTGTGACGGGGTCCCCGAGGTGCAACCTGGACTTTGGGACCTCTGGGGAACTATAGACCAGTCAGCCTCACCTCAGTCCCCGGCAAAATCATGGAGCAGTCCAACCCACCAGTCTGAGCTGCCTCTCACACTGTAATGCTAAGGACATTGTGCTCAACAGACTTTAATCTGCTCACAAGATCAGACTCAGCCACAAGCAATGCAAACAAGCATTTGGGGCCTTGTGCTTTTGAGGAGCTTATGAACCTCAGCTGAGTGAGCACCTTTCAAACTGTCCCAAATTCCTTCATTCACCTGCCTAGCAGATAGACCAGAAAACTCACAGCCAGTCCCCAAAACTCCTTTCTGGCAACAGCTCCAGAATGGAAAAAAGTCATGGCCTTATCACTTCCTTCTTCAGCCTGAGACTCTACACATCACAAAGCTTAATGTATCTGTACGTAATGTTAATACAAGTATGTTTCATAGAGTTTAAGGCCAGAAGGTGGCCATTAGATCACCTCGTCTGACCTTCTGTGTATCACAGGCCATAAAATTTCACCCAGTTAGCACTGCACTGAGCCTAATCGCTGGTATCTGACTAAAGCATATCTTCCAGGAAGGCATCCAGTCTTGAAGACATCAAGAGATGGAGAATTCAGCACTTCCCTTGGTAGTTTGTTCCAATGCTTCATCGCTCACCCTGTTAAAAATCTGGGCCTTATTTCTAATTTGAATTTGTCTGACTTTAACTTCCAGGCATTGGTTCTTGTCATGCCTTTCACCACTAAAAGTATTATGAAGTACTATTGAGGTTATGCATCACTGTTTAGTAAACAAGTAATTCAGAAGCCGTATCTTTTTTCTTATTAAAACAACTGTTTTGGTGGAGATCAGCTGGAGTGGATAAATAAGAACTGGCCTGAACCTTTGCCCAAATCACAAGTTAAACCTAAACCATTTATTGATATTTGAAAAGGTTCTGTAAACTATGTTTTTGTGTTCACATTTCCTCGTGCATCTGGGCTTCCTGGTTTTGTCAGACATAGGAAGCTGAAAGACTAAAGTACCATTAGAAAGGCTGTTCACAGGAGATTTACTCCTCGACTTCCAGATAAAAAGGTTTCAGGTGAGCATTCAGACTGGCCTGAACTGAATCGACCGAGGTTTGCCCACTACCATCTATTAACACAAGAATTCAGTGGGCTTATTTAGCCAGGTTCACCATTAGGGTATATAGTTTGCTGATGCCAAATGAAAGTAAAATAGATGTTCAATAAATATTGACAGTCCTATTCAGTTGATGAATTATTGTAGCTCTTGATCAAATCAATGATTCAGGAGATAATGTTAGTCAACTAGCTATGCAACTGGTGGGATATCAATGATATATTTGACAAATATTATTCACTGAATACCATAATTCTATCTGGTACTTATACACCAGCTCTTACTGACAAGAACAAACAGCAATGTTACCTTTCTAAGAGACAAACACAAGGCTCTTCGCTTCCTGAGTCATACAGTCAATACAGCTCTGGTTTAGAGTCATACTTAAAAGAAAATTCTGTTCTGTTTTTTCATACAAGAAAGACCTCTACTGGCAGATAAAGTTACTGCAGGTTTAACTCGTTTACTTCTATTACCACAGAATGACAAATAATTTAGTCTTTCCAGTTATACGATTCCCAATTCAATGCATGTGGTAGCTAAAGCCACTCTGTTAATTAATAAATAAATAGGCACAACTCTAGCACCTTTCATTTAAAGAAAACAATGCACTTTACAGACATGGTTGAATTAATCCTAACACATACACTCACACACACCCATGAGCTAGGAAAGTTGTATCACCAATTTTACAGGTAGGAAAACTGAGATAAAAAGTTAAGAGACTTGCCCGAGGTCTCACAGAAAGTCTGTGGCAGAGCTAGGATTCACACCTATTTCTCTTTATTCCCTGGTGAGTTTAACCAAAAGACCATCCTTCCCCTTCATTTATTAGCATTTATTGAGAACCACATGGTCAAAGCTCTGAATGCTGAATTGAGATACACCCCAGAGCATTTCCCTGAGTCTGTACTAACTGACTTGTGAGCATAAGGAAGGAGACAATAAATGCCCTATGATTTCTCTTGCCTTCTCTGTTTCATGTGGTCCTCTCCCATGCCAGATTAGTCCTTGCTTTCCCTGATAAACGTAGAAGTTAAATACTGGGGTTTAGTGTAAGGTGACCAGACAGCAAGTGTGAAAAATCGGGACGGGTGTGGGGGGTAATATGAGCCTATATAAGAAAAAGACCCAAAAATTGGGACATCTGGTCACCCTAGTTTAGTGTGACCTAGGCACCCCTATATTCACATCCTACCCACTACTGCAATGACATTTGTACACAATGTGCCTTGTGAAGTATCATATCAAAGCTAATAATACACTCATTATTTATATCATTGCAAAATAAAAGTGTTAACCTTATATGTGAAGTTATGAATTCCCACTGTTTGACTACTAGAACATGTTTAAGACAAGACAGCCTAGCCTAGGTAAAGGTGATAAACAGGTATTCCTTTGTCTAGGACAGACGAGTTTACCTCAATGTACATATTAGCAGTAAACAAAACCATTGAGCTAAACCAGCAGGGGTTTATCCTGGTCCTGAATGACAGAGAATTAACATGGCTCCTGCACCCCGAGAGACACAGGAGACTGAATCCCCAGGAAGCCTTCCTGACTTGTAAGATAAAGGCAATCCCATTGGGGATATAAGGAACAGAGAGACGCCATCTTTATCCTTCACCAGACAAAGAAACCAAGTGATTTGATCTCTGTGATGGGTCCTGGCCAGGCTGGCCAGTAAAAAGCTGGAAAGGTGATTGTGGGTAAAATAAACCATCTTGAACAAAGACTGTAACTTGCTAGATTAAGTTTTAGACTTTTGGATATGTATTTTCACTTTGATTTGCTGGTAACCATTTCTACCTTTATCTCTTTTATTTGCCATCACTTAATCTGCTCTTTTGTTAATAAACTTGTTTTTTACTTTTATTACAAACTCAATGCTGTGCTTGAAGGGAAGGGTGTATTTACCCCCGTTAAATTAATAAGCTGTGGTGTACTGACTCGTTACCAGTGCAGCAAACTTAATATCTTCTGTGAATGCACAGTGGTAGTGGCTGTGCATTGCAGAGAAACATTTCTGAGGGCCTCAGGGGCTGGAGTTCACTGATTGTTACCTGCTAGGCAAGATTTGGGCCAGGAGAGACTTGACAGAGTTTGCTAGTGAGGAAGACTGGTATTGGAGGCAGCTGACGCACACAGTCTAATCACCAGCAAAACTCACTCTTGGTGAGGCAGAAAGGTGTAACAGTGGCTCACAGCTCCGTGTATCCCCAGCAGTGTGTTACGTTTATATAACAGCATGCATAATTTTCCTATGAGACAAGCAGACAGACAGAAACCATTACCAAAAAGTATCACTTTTGTTACGAAACATTAAAAAAGGCTCGTGTTTACAAATTTTTTTAATGAGTGCTGAAGTCTTGACCTGTTACAAACATTTTACATAAACATCCAGAAAGCATGACAATGCTTTACACAACTCTTTATTCAGCTAGAGGAAGTAATAATATTTGGATCATAAACCTCAAAACTCTTAACTGACAAGAGATGTGTGTCCCTTGCTTCTTAACCCTAAAATTGCTTGTGCCCTTCACCAGCCAGGTAAGTTTCCCAAAGTAAAAAAAGCCATATTGAGCTATGTCAGTTTGTAAAACACTTCTGCAAAACCATGCTACTGGGAGGTGGGAGGGTTTGGGTTGGTTTTTAAAATCATTTTACACACTTTTTGCAGAGAAACCACCTATGCTCTAATTATGGCAAAGAAACAAATTATTAGTCTTTAAAAATGAGATCTATACATTAAGAATCAGATGCTCATTTTCTAAGAGCTACCACTTGGCACAGATTTATAAAGGTGCACAGGTACATAGTCATATGAGTTGACTATTACATAACAAAGTAGTGCAAAACCTCCATATACAAAATCCACTGCCAGGTGAAATTCAGCTAGTTTGAAGTTTCATGTAGAGATGGGCCCAAATCAGAACACTGAATCAGAACCCACACTCTGATCTTTGAGGAAGTTCAGATCTGGACTCCTACTGAAATTTTGGCTGGAACCCACCTCTCCAAGATGATCAGAACCAGAACACCATACTGGGATCATTCAAATTTGAATCAGGCTCTTGATTTGACTTTGCAGCTTGGGCACATCTCTAAAAGTCAATTGCTTGGGCCCAATACTTGAAGGCTAGGCCCTCACCTGGCCCTGGGGTTGCGGGCTATCATGGAGGGGCTCCTCTTCTGTCCAGCCTCACCCAGCTTTGTCCCTCAGAGAAAGCAGGCAAATCTTCGTAACCAGCCTGCTGGCTCCCAATTGGTCAGGGTCTCCTCTTGGCCCTTCTAGGCTCTGGAGGACTCAGGCTATATTTAAACTTATTTTTACAGCAGTGCCACTGTAGCGCTTCAGCGTAGACACTTACTACAGCGAGGGGAGGGATTCTCCCATCACTGAAGTTAATCCAGCTCCCTAGGAGCCAGTAGCTAGGTCGATGGAAGAATTCTTCTGTCCACCTACAGCTGTCTATTCCAGGGGCTAAATCGGCATAGCTATGTCTCTCGGGGGTGTGGGTTTACCCCTGAGAGACGTACCTATGCCGCAACTTTTCAGTGTACACCAGCCTTTAGTCTTTATGGTAGCCCAGCCTGCATGGGTTTTCCCTAAGCAAAGGGGTGTCAGGGAGATAACACCTCCAGCAGGGGGGAAAGAAGGCTTGATAGACTCCATCACAGTAGCCCTTCAGTGAAGCTAGTGGGATTGAGATGCAGGAGACCTGAGTTCAGGTTCCAGCCCAGCTACTGATTCCTCTGTGAGCTTGGACAAGACACGTGGTGCCTCAGTTCCCCAAATGTAAAATAGAGAGAACACTTCCCTACCTCATTAGGATGTTGTGACTATCATTTCATGAATATTTGTGAGGTGCTCAGATACTCCCGTAATGAGAGCCCCATCAGTCCCTAGATCAGGGGTGGGCAAACTTTTTGGCCTGAAGGCCACATCTGGGTATAGAAATTGTATGGCGGGGCATGAATGCTCACAAAATTGGGGTTGGGGTATAAGATGGGGTGAGGGCTCTGGCTGGGGGTGCGGGCTCCGGGGTGGGGCCAGAAATGAGGAGTTCAAGGGAGGGGGCTCCGGGCTGGGGCAGGATGGGTGGGGTGTGTGTGGGGGGGGTGGGGGGGTTGAGGGCTCCTGCTGGAGGTGAGGGATTTGGGGTGTAGGAGGGTACTCCAAGCTGGGACCGAGGGGTTTGGAGGGCAGGAGGGGGATCAGGGCTGGGGCAGGTGTTCAGGTGCAATGGGG
Source organism: Platysternon megacephalum (assembly GCA_003942145.1). Lineage (NCBI taxonomy): Eukaryota > Metazoa > Chordata > Testudines > Platysternidae > Platysternon > Platysternon megacephalum. Next base: position 3,538,571 of record QXTE01000088.1, read on the forward strand.
AATTGGGGGTGCAGGCTCTGTGGTGGGGCTGGGGATGAGGGCTTTGGGGTGATGGAAGGTACTCCAGGCAGGGACCGAGGGGTTCAGAGGGTGGGAGGGGGATCAGGGCTGGGGCAGAGGGTTGGGGAACGGGGAGGTGAGGCCTCTGGCAGGGGGTGCGGGCTCTGGGGTGGAGCCAGAAATGAGGAGTTCAGGGTGCGGGAGGGGGCTCCAGGCTGGGGCAGGGTGTTGGAGTGCAGGGGGGGAATTGGGAACTCTGGCTGGGGGGGCAAGCTCTGTGGTGGGGCTGGGGATGAGGGCTTTGGGGTGATGGAAGGTACTCCAGGCAGGGACCGAGGGGTTTGGAGGGTGGGAGGGGGATCAGGGCTGGGGCAGGGGGTTGAGGCATGAAGGGGAGGCTTAGGGGTGTAGGCTCCAGGCGGTTCTTACCTCAAGCAGCTCCCAGAAGCAGTGGCATGTGCCCTCTCTGGCTCTTACGTGGAGGCACGGCCAGGTGGCTCTGCACGCTGCCCCATCCACAGGCACCGCCCTCAGCTCCCATTGGCCGCAGTTCCCGACCAATGGGAGCTGCAGGGGCGGTGCTTGGGATGAGGCCATAGTGCAGAGCAAAGCCCCCTGGCTGCCCCATGTGTAGGAGCTGAAGGGGGAACATGCTGCTGCTTCCGGGAGCCACACAGAGAGGCCCCTGACCCTGCTCCCCGGCTGGAGCACCGGAGCAGGGCAAGTCCCAGACCCCGCTCCCCAGCGGGAGCTCGAGGACAGGATTAAAATGGCTGGCGGGCCGTAGTTTGCCCACCCCTGTGCTACACTGTTTTAACTCTGAATTCTTTGATGTCATCAGTAACATCAAGAGCAGCATCAGCCTGAGTTATACGATTAAGCCAATCAGGATCCTGTGGCTAAGACACTGGTACTGTCTTGGTTGCTAACTCTTTCAAATGTTCTAAAGGTTTTGTGAAACCCCACATTTATTCCAGTTCTTCTAGCACAATTGGTTCAAATGCTTGTGACTTTCTTCCTTGTTTGTTCAATCTTAGTAAACACCACTAGATGTCAGTAGTGCCTGTGTGTTTAAAGGTGGTATTTTTAAGCACTGCTCAGTGCTTTGGTGCTAGGCTAAGGACAGTGGTTTAGATTTGCATAGCATTGTCCCGGAGGGCGTGAGAGTAAAGCCTGCTCTGTGTCTCTTGCAGACAGGTTCTAAGGGTTGTCTACATTTGGAACACTACAGTGTGGACACTACCTATTCTAATGGGAGAGGTTCGCCCTTTGCTATAGTTAATCCACCTCCCCAAAAGGTGGTAGCTAGGTTGACAGAAGAATTCGTCCATCGACCTAGCACTGTCTGCACTGGGATTTAGGTCGGCACAGCTCCGTCACTCAGGGGGTGTGGATTTCACACACCCTTAAGCGACATAGCTGGGTTGATCTAATTTTTTAGCATATACCAGGCCTTTGTTCTAATTTCTTTCTTTCTTGAAACCATCCTATTCACAAGACTGGAACAGGGCAGCAAAGCAAAAATGTGGCCCAACCCCTTACACGTATCCCACGAAGAAGTTGAGATTGTTATTGTAAGGTCACGGAAACTGGAGCATACTGTGGCACCTGCTATTTTGGAGGAACAAATAGATTTCCCAGATTCAGGCATATAGTTGGGGGGGGGGGGGGGGGGGAGAAGGAAAGAGGAGACAACACACACGCACGTATGCACACACACACTGTTGTTACTATAGCTAAATATGGAATCCATCACCCCTGACAATAACTCTCAACTACAGAGATGAAACTGAGTGACTTGCTAGCATAATTGTTGCGTTTATAGGGCATGCACATCTCAAAGAGATTTGAATATAATCCATGAATTTTAAAAGGAGAATTATTTTCCCCTCCTGGTGACAGACTGTAAGACATACAGCGCTGTGTCTGCTGGGAGAGGAATAATGATCTCATAGCAATAGTTTCAGTGTTCATTATCCAGAAATATAGCAGACAGTTATGTAATATTTGGGTCAGTTTGAAAGAGGCCAGAATTTTTTAAGCGATCATTTTCAATGTTTACATTCAATATCAACATGTAACAGGCCCTAATCCTGCTGTCATGGACTTCTTGGTTATCTCTGTGGTGTGTTGAAAACTGTTAAAATTGTAGGCTGTCACTTTAAATTTCAGGGTTTTTTCCTGCTTCTGCTTGCAGGCTAAGGGGGTCTATAGGGAAGTGCCTGATCTGGGCCTAGCCTGGTAGCAGCAGTCAGTCTGCAGCCAGACAGCCTGGAGCAACGTGGGGTGAGTTGTGCCTCTGTGTTTTAGCGAGCAGCCTGCTTTGTCTCTCTGTTTGTGGGTTCTTGTATGTTACCATTATGAATTCTCATAAATAAAGTAGTGTTAGGGCTGCACCCTTCCAGCAAGAGTACTTATGTTTTTATCTAGCTTCTCTGTCTGTATGCCACGAACATATCAAATCTCTACACCACACACACCGTGTCTGCTCAGAGATTGGTGGTTGTAAGTGAGGACAGAAGGGCTTGTCTACACATACAGCGCTGCAGCTGCACCATGGTAGCGCTTAGAGAAGAGGCTATCTACGACAATAGGAGAGCTTCTCCTGCCAGTGTAGGGACTCCACCTCCCCAAGAGGCGGTAATGTCTCCTGAGCGAAGTAATTATACTGACATAAGTCTGTAGTGTAGACCAAGCTTTATGCGTTTCTCTCCCCTGCCCCCCAAAGCACAAGTCCTTGCCGCTTGCATCAAAGCAGAATCGCCTTTGACTCTAGCTGTATTAGAGGTTGTGGCGCATACTCCAGTAGCCCTGAATTCCTCCACAGAGGACAACACTACATCTACCCACTACATTTACAGTATCCATAATGCCCTACAGAGCAAAGGCCAACCTGAGGATTTGCGGGGCCCTGTGCAAAGTCAGCTGTGCAGGGGCCCAGCAGACTTCAATAGTCCACATGTCTGAAAAATAAGGAGAGTTTTGCTGCTGAACAGACTGAGGGTATAGGAGTCATGTTTCCATTTTCCATGGGGCACTTGTGCTCCCAAGCTTCTATCTACCTGGTGTCAGTGACCATAGCAAATTATTTACAGCATTGCCAACTCCTGTGATTTTACTGAAAATCATATTTTTTCTTAGATGCCCAGTCCCTGGAGACCTGTGATTAGATAAGAATTTCAGATTTTTTTTGTTTATTTTAAATCTCATGATTTTTTGAACAATTGGGGCTGGGTATACTGCAAATACAGCGCCGGCTCCAGGGTTTTTGCTGCCCCAGGCAGCAAAAAAAAAAAAAAAAAAAAAAGCCGCGATTGCGACCTGCGGCCGACATTCGGGGGGAGGGCCTTCGCTACCAGCGGGAGGGAGGGACCCTCCGCCGAATTGCCACCGAATAGCTGGATGTGCCGCCCCTCTCCCGAGTGGCCGCCCCAAGCACCTGCTTGTTCAGCTGGTGCCTGGAGCCGGCCCTGTGCAAATACTATATAAAAGAAATGTATTTACACAGCATGTCATAGGCAGCTGCTATGGGAGCTGCAGGGAACAGGGCAAGAGAGACAGAGAGTCCCAAGATAACAGGGCACCATGCCCCCTAGTGTCTTGCCCCCAAGGATGATGTAGGGCAGGAGCCTTAGACAACCTAAAAAAGGAACCATCTCCTCCAACAGGCACAGACTGCACCAGAATGGCACTTTCAGAGCATTGTGCAGCAAATCAGAAGCTGACTAGCATTTTATTAGGTTCCTCTTTACAGCCCCGTTGTACAGGGATTGCAGCTGCAGACTACCAGAAAGCTCTTTCTGCAGAGCAGGCTGCAGACAGAAACTGATCAGGCCAAATTGTGGGAGATGCTGTGTACCAGCAACTCTCATTGCAATGAAATAAATGCTCACCATCTCCCAGAATTTGGCCCTTGGTACACAAACCTTTACACTGAGAAGGAGCTGGAAAGGGAAACTGAAATTCTACACCATTTCCATCTGCAGTCAGCAGCTCCCTCATGTAAAGGTTACTCCTGGGGGAATTCTCACCACTGCGTATGCACAGAATTCATGTCTCCCGCAGATTTATTTGCTTCCCTGCAGAAAAATGACTTTCTGACAGGGAAGCAAAGGGAAGCTGCAAGAGCAGATATGCACCATTCCCTAACTGAGCAGGTAGATTATTTCACGCACCCAGAGCAGCTGGCGGAGAGGTAAATCACCACAGGGCTAGGGCCACCCCCGCCACTGGCTCCTACTGTAAGCTGCTAGTCCCAGCTGGGCTGGCGGGAGGAGAGGACAGGACTTCCTCTTCCCCTGCAAGGAGTGGCTGGGGCTGTGTCAGACCCATCGCCAGAACTCTCCCGCAGCTGCAGGAACTCAGCATCCTCCCCTGCTTCCCCCCCCCCCCCCCCATCGCTCCACAGCTGTGTGGGGAGGGATCACTGTACAGGGAGCTGCTCCCCCATCCATCCAACCCCCCATGCATCCAGACCTCCCATACCCAAACACCCCTGCCAAACCTCACCCGGTACATCCAGAACCCCCCTAGCCCTCCATACCCGAACCCCACCCCACTGAACTTCAACCTCTGCATCTGGAACCCCCCGGCACCCAGACTCCCTGCTTCTCAACCCCCACCCCTGCACCCAGACCACCCCCCACTGAGCTCCCTGCACTCAAACCCTGATCCCCCACATCCAGACCCCCATGCCACTGACCTCCAACTAGCTGCACTCAAACCCCCACCCACCAAGCCCCACTCCCCCAGCACCCAGACCCCCCTGCTGAGACCCCCACACCCAGACCCCTCCCTGAGCCCCAACCACCTTCACCTGGAAGCCCCTGCAGAGTCACATTGCTCCTGCCTCTGGAACCTCCCCACACTGAGCCTCTGTGCATCCAGATCCCCCCACACCTAGACCCCCCACTGAGCTACCTGCACCCAGATTGTCCCACACAGAGTCCTATCACCCCACACCTGGATCCCTCCGCACTGAGCCCCTCTGCACTTGGATCCTGCCTGGTTGAGCCTGCCTGCCCCACACCTGGTGTGCCTGGTGCAGAGAGGCAGGGCCTGTTTCTGGGGCAGGCCCAGACATTGTGCTGCATCAGGGTCGGGTGCAGCCTCACCACTAAGTCTGTGTCCCAGGGGTGGGGAGGTTGCAGGGTGATCTCCTACCTTGGTGCAGCCAGTGATCTGTGCTCCCCACGGCTATGCTGGAACCTCTGCATTTATTTATTGACAAATAAAACTTGTAGAATTTTGCAGCATTTTAAAATATTGTGTGCAGAATTTTTAATTTTTTGGCGCAGAATGCCCTCTGGAGTAAAACCTTACTGCAGCTTGCAGTGCAGAGTTACACCCTTCCTCCAGTCTCACCTGCAGTTGGGGAAGGAAAGAGAGAAAGAAGAGCTGCATCTAATGCAATCAAGGGGCTGTGTCGTGTGGAGGCCTTTGCACTAAGTTGACCAAGGTAACAAGAGTCCAACTCTGTCTGTTACTGAAAAGTCAGCAAAAGTTAGATAAAGATGAGATGTGGATTTTGTTTGGATTATCCATATAAAAAGGTCTACTGTAGCCACCCACAGACTGTGTTAAGATCATATGTGGTAAACAAAAGGAAAATGCATTCGGAAATTAATGGACCTAAATTGGTGTGCTGGAAATTCAGCCTAACTGGTGGACAAAGTAATGAGGCAATGGCCAGAATAGCCCATCCCTCCCTCCCCTTTTAAAGTCCTTAAAAATACTTTCGGTTCTCCTCTAAATACTAGGCTGGAAAACAAATGGACTGAAAGGAGCAAGCTTCACCATCATGGCTGCCAACCTGCCTGCTGTCTCCTGGGACTCACCATAACACAGTGGGCTTTCATCGTCCTGATCCTGAAAGGTGTCCTGAGCAGATGGGGACAAAAAGAGGAACACAAATGACACTGCCAGGCCCAGCAGCTTTGGCTAAATCCTGGGAAGTGAGCCTTGGGGTCTTGCTGTCATCCACTGCCTCAGCTGTCATTTTCCTTCCCCAACTTTTTTTCTCTCTCTCCCCTTTCTTGCCCTCTGTTTAATAAGAGCCTGGCTCAGCTACCAAGACTGCATCTGTTGCAACACCTGCTGTGAGCCTGTGACCCAAGAGGCTGCTGAAAGCAATGGCCAAAACAGCACAACACTGGTACAAGTTTGCCAGGTCTCGGAGTGGCTCATGAGACCATGTGCTGTGCCCGTCTTTCTCCAGCAGGGAGGTTGCAAGTGAGAGTCAGCACCAGAGACAGAAGCTGCATGTTCAATCTAAGCTGGTCTTTTCTCTCCCCTTTTGTGGGTTTGTCTTGTTGTGTCTTCGAGGAAGCAGGACTGGACTTTAACAGCAGCTCCAGCTCATCGCAACTAATTTTTTCTCTTTCCCCCAAAAGTACAGGTATTACCATCTTTAGTACCTGCTAAACGGCAGTCAACCAGGGGATTTTCTCCTATAAAAACTCTATACAGGAAAAGGGAATAAGGGATATTGTTAAAATGAAAGCCTAACTTCATACTTTGCACTTCAAATTCTTTGACCCTTTTTTACCCTTCTTTTCTGTATCTTTAAGAAAAGGTTAAAAAGATTTTTAATGGTGGTTGTTGCCATGGGACTAGCTAGGCAGAGGTCACTGTAGTTAAAATCCCAAATCATATGTAACTGTTTAGTGTTGCACAGTGACAGGGTTATGTTAATAACTTTGATTCTGATTTATTCTGTCAAAATTACCAATCGCTCTTCTAGCCATTCGTATGGAGCTATTTCTGCATTAGTCTAGGAGCAGCAGGGAAGAAGGGAAGTTGGGGGAACTTACAGGTTGGCTGAATGAGGTCTCCAATAGTCCTTTCCTCTCCCAAAGGCCAATTCTGATCTCATACCAAATGTACACTGGTATAGTTCCATTGGCTTCAACCAAGTTACATTTGATTTTGCGCCAGGGTAAGTGAAATCAGAATGAGGCCTTTCTTGCTTGAGGAGAGGCTCTCAAGTTAACCTGTTGAATCCTGCTGTAGACATTTGCTCTTCACATTCCCACCCTGGAAAATGCACATCTCCAGTGGCTACTCAGCCACTCACATAGATATATAAATGCATACCATGTCTTTTTCCAACCCACATTACCTCAGGGCTAGAACTATGTATGATTTCTCCTTGCCTGGCTTACGACATAGGGGTGTTTTTAAGTGCAGGACCAATGGCTAGTGATGATAGTTATAGGGCAAAGTAGACAAAGTAGGAGATGGAGAAAGAATATGTCACTGTCCCCCCATTGGCCCACCCATTTCTTAATGTATGACCAAGGACCTACTTAATATACCAATCCATATATACATAACATGCATATCTCAGTACTTTGCAACAATCTCAAAGGATTTCCTGCATTTCCCCTCAAAGCTGACGTGACAATTAAGACTTTTTACAGTGAAAGGAGGAACCACAGGAAGCAGATAACTGAAAACAAAGGCAAAGAACAACAATTTCTGATAGATATAATCAGACACAACAGTGAATCGCTGGCAGACTGAAAAAGACACAAAATTCCTCTCCTGCATGTCTGCTAAACAGATGTTTTAATACATGTTGCCCTTATTTAGATATTCTATCTAGATTGATACTGTGTCATAACTAGAGCTCAGTAAGGTCTGGTTTTGTTTAAATTATGTGTAAGTAATAAGATTATTACACAAACTGAAGAGAATCAGAAAACTAAAAAAGTTAATGTGAAGTTCTGTTCTGAAGAGTGACTATGTTAAATTGCCATCTTGTTTCTCAACTCCTCTTCTCCCGGTGTATATTCAGAGTCCTGTCAGTTGATAAAGGACTAAATCATATACTTTTTATTCAAAATAGCCCTGTAGAGACTATGCAGGGCTGGGAATGGGAGCTGGATTCTGCCTAGCTTGCTTATCAACAGGATTGTTAGTGAAGTTCCAAGTGAAGATTTTTTATTTTTGATGATTGAGCCCAATAAGCACCTCTTTTTGGGTGAGTAAGGGATCTTAGGCTTCTCTATTTCACAAATACTCCTGAACATCACAGAATGTCACTGAACCTGAAATATCTTTACTTGCATCCACTTTCAGATCACAGAAAAATACATCTCTCATTTCTGAAAGAGCTCACTCTTATCACAAACTTTATCCAGTAGCCAAAGTGAGGGAGATGGGATCAGAAATACAGCAACAGTATGGAAGGAAATGCAGGTGTTGTGTTATTCTTTTACTGTGATACGTGCCTCCAAGCTGAACTTTGTTTAACTGAAGCAAGGGATGCAGTTTCTGTGAAGACATCTATAATGGCACTTGTTTTATTTAAACAGAGACAAATCTTAATAGGGCACCAAATATGGTAGGAGACACTCTCTCCGCCACCCCTTCTTTTCTCCATCACTTCCTAGTCAGACATCAAACTCCACCTGTTTTGCTTCACTTACTCCTCCCTCATGGGGAGGTGGCTCATGCAGAGCGCTGCTTGCTGTTGACCACCAACGGATCCATAACAACACTATATCTAATGGGACAGTGGGAAGCAGGAGGCGTGGGATCAATTTGCTACACTGCCACTGAACTAAAACCAGAAGCTGGCTCTCAGAATAACGATGGAAAATCTAAGGAAGGGTTATATATCACAATCATGCAGCCATCAAGTGATGGTATTGAAGTGTTTTATTCAGTAGAGAAGTAACCACCGCACAATAATCTGATAGTAGTGCTGAGTTTTGACTGGCCAATTGCCTCTCCTTGTACCAGTGTCACCTCTTTTTAGCGTTTCTATATTGTATTCCCTTCTCAACGGGGCGGCCGTAAAACAAGAATACTGTTTTATGAAAAGTGTTGAGGTTTTGACAATTGAGTCCATTCCAATGCAGAATGAAACCAAGATCTTTTTCAATTTTTTTCTGCCAAAGAGAGAGAGCAAGAGAGAACAGCCAATAGCCCGATGGTTAGGGCACTCCCCTGGGAGGTGGGAGACCCAGGTTAAAGTCCCTACTCTGCCTTATTTGTACCAGGGATTTTAACATGGGTCTCTCACCTCCTAGGGGAGTGCCCTAACCAACAGGTGATAGAACAAGACTCACCACAAAATATTCTATGGTTTGGACCAGAAATTCCATCCTTGACCTGAGAAGACTTCCTGATAAAAGTTTTGGTGAAATCAACAGAAGTGTCTTAAGAGGGGTGCTTGCCAGATTCGGAGAAGGGATTTGAATGTAAAAATCACTTAAAATGTCACAGAGTCATGTATGTAATTAGATATCAGGTCAACATTTGTACATGTGCATACTGCTCATCCTTCTGTTATACTGCATGTTTTCTATTATAACATGCACTATGAAACATTTTGGAATTACAAACATAACACATCTGAACATGTTTTCTATGCATTAGCCAACATTTTCAAACTTAGGAGCTAAAAACAAGGCTCCTACAAAGTGGTTTTGATTCTGAGAGGTATGGAGCACCCTAGGGTTCCTGATGCCTTCAAATGGGAGTGGTGGTTGCTCAGTACATTAGAAGATCAGGTAATTGATTTAGGTGCCTAAATATAGATTTCAGTATCTAATCAATCACTCGTGTTTCAAACTTTGGAGAATTAGACATAACTCCAAACATTACTGAAAATATACAAAGCAAGTCTTGTGCCACATTATATATATTATGTCTTCCTCCAAGAATCTGTAACAAAGTTGCCAGACAAGGCTGAAGGAATCTGGTAATCAGTCTTCTAATTACTCATTTCACATAAACAGACCAATTAAAAAAGGGAAGAAAACAGTTTTAGAACAGAGACAAAAATAATGAGCAAAGATCATCTAAATTGCCCTGGTTGCACAGGTCTAAGTGAAGTTAGAATTTGGTTATTAATAAGCAGCATTTTTATTGTCCTTTTCTAATTACCAGAGAAAAATATTTGTTCAATTGGAATTAAACTTGTAACTTTGTCTAAAACAACTAAAAAAAAAACAACCCACCTCATTAGATTGTTCTAGTGTAAAAAACAAACAAACAAACAAAAAAACCATATAAAAAGACAGGAAATTCTAAGTTAAGATTGAAGTTGTAATGTGCCCCATGCTAAAGCCCAATAGCACACCACTCAAGCCTGATACCATACCATATAGTCTAGGTAGTGTAAGAGAACCCAAACATTCCCAGTTCCTGGCTTTATTTTAATTGCACGATCTTAACATTGCATTAAACATCACTTTTTGGCTGTAATTACATCTGACTGATGTCCACAGTGTTCTTTCCTATCTTCCCCAAGGTAGGGTGTCTGTGGAGTTCCGTGAGGGTGGGATCCACAAAAGAACTTACATGTTGTGGTGCTGAGCCTCACAGCACCTAGCTTCTCAGTGCCTAGAAAAATCATAGGGAGAACACTGATCTACAATGCCTCAGTTAGGCGCCTAGGTTCCGGTACAATAAATGAGAGATTGGTGCCTTTGATTGCAATCCACAATGCCTGCACCCTAGGCAGGGAGCCACCTAAGTTAGCCAAAGGGGGGAGATGCCAACCTGAGGAGTGTCCCCCAAGTGCCCCCCGTCCCCGAGTTCAGCACCTAAGTCCCGGCTGCAGGGAGGCTCCTGGCTCTGCTTGTGATTCACATACCAGGAGAAGATAGGCATTTGGCCACCTGAGTTGTGTGGGGGGCCCAAAACAAAATAGCAGGGGGCAGGAGGAGGACCTCCCCTAGGCTAAACTTCTAACCTTTAGCCTAGGGTACTCACCTTGGAAGTGGGAGACCCCTGGTTCAAGTCCCCAGTCCTCCTGAGAGGGGCGTACCCTAACTATTAGACTATAAAGTCACTCTTTCACTGGCCCAGTTAATATTTAATGGCTGAATTAAAGTGAAACAACTTCAGTTTGAGGGAGCCCAACATCAGAATATCCCATAGCTCAGTCATTAGAGCACTCACCTGAGAGGTGGCTGAGACCTGTTCAAATCCCTTCTCCCCTTCAGGAGAAGCGAGGACCTGGAACTAGGGAGCTCCCACATCCTGGTTGAGTACCCTACCCACCAGGCTAAAGGTTATAAGAGAGGTTGTCCTCCCCACCTCCAGCTGTTTTGTGTGAACTCTCCCCAGAGGCCCCATCCAGTAGGCATGCTCAGAGTTACCTGCCAGACAGGCTTCCACGCGTGACTTAGGTGGCTGAACGCCTGACTCGCTTTCCCAGGGCTTGTCTGCACTGCAACATTGTCGCCAAAACTTTTGTCTTTCACGGGTACTTAAAAAGCCCCCCCCCGAAAGACAAAATTTTGCCGACACAAGCAGCAGTGTGAACCTGCCGACAAAGCTTATGCCGCTCGCGGGGCTGGAAGTATTTTGTTGGCAAAAGTGCCGATAAAATACTGATAGAGTGCGTTCACACACGTAGTGTAGACAAAAACTGCGTAGTGTAGACAAGCCCCCAGTTTGTGAGTTGCTCTGTGGCTTAGGCAGGAGACAGTCACACCTAGAGCAAGGCTGCAGTCTGAGTGCCCAGAGGCAAAAAGCTGAGGCACTGAGCGAGCTTAGGGACGTACAAGGCTCAGGGGCAGCCTAGCAGGAATTTTGTGGATCACAGCAGTGCCTGGGAATGGGACTTATGCACCTACCTTTGTGGCTCCCACCGTAGATCCATAACTGCTCCTTTCTAGTTTACTCCTTTATTTCTGTTCACTTACACACTAATAGGAAAAAAACAATTAAAATGCAAGTCCTTAACATTCTCCCTCAAGAGGATGAAATCAAACTATTGAGCAGGTAAGTTCTGTGTTTGCACAGCACCTAGCACAATGCGAGGCTGGTCCAGGACTTGGGATCCTAGGTGCTACTATGATAAAAAATAATACTTCCGCCACCATCACCAAGAGCTTGGCGCTTCTATCAGGCCCCTGTCTCTACAACTGAGGAGTTAGCTGCCATCCCATGCTCGCTGCACTGATGGGAGTAACTACTCTTGCCAGGTCAGGTCATGCAAACTCCTTGCCAAACTCGGCAGTATGCTCACCCCTGCCCCCGAGATTTACTAGGTTGAAGGGCACTGCTAAGTTTACTTTCATTTGCAGTCATGGGCCTACATTTTTCTATATGCTAAAGGCACCTATACATAGATATGCAAACCAGGACAGGGGACTTATCCACACACCTTACAACATTTTTTGTGTTGCTAAACCTCTTTAAGGTTTTGGAAATCTCTATGCTAGACTCCTTGGCAAAGGCTTTCTGAACTAGGGTTTCTTTAGTACTGGTCAGACCCGTGCATATTTTAAGGTGAACGGTTGAGTCCTCTAAAAAGGTGGTGTTCTCTGCGAGTAGGGTGCCAGGGATTTTCTACGCTCTAGCCTTCCAGGAAGGGCAATGGTCAGAGGTCCAGGTAGAAGCCCTGATTGCCATTAGTGCTTCCACGGACTTCTTGTGTGAACGTTATGAATTCTTGTAACAAGAGCCTCATAGTTCTGGCTCCCGCTCTCAGCTGGTTCTCATGGTGGAAGGAGATGATCCACTGCGAATAAGGTAATCCTCCACAGGAAGGGTGCTGCATTCAGGAACAGAATGGAGGAAGTCTAGGTTAGCCATCAATTTACTACTCAGAAAGTTCACAGCCCAAAGGTAAAATCTCTTCACCGCCTTTACAGCAGGGGGATAGGTTTGTAGAAATTCTGTAAATGAACCTGCCCATGTGAGAGTGTAGTTTCTGTGACGGATGCTAGAGTTTTCCTTCTTCCAACTTTTTCTGTCACAGCGAGCAGTGGAATGGAAGAAATTGCTTCAGTTCCCCAGCAGTAGTCAGGGTGGGGTTGCAGGGCTTCATGCATTATTCTACACTTTTATTTTTTGGTTAGCTAGAGTTCTCTAAGTGTCAGAGTTAGACAGGTTCCAAAAATATGGGGGCGGGGAGGGGAAGCAAGGAGAAAGTCCCTATTTGAGCCTGGGAGAGGAAGTAGTCTGAGTAGTTCTGTGTGAGTGAATACCATTCTAAATATGAGTAAAAGCTTATTATTTCTTTTTTCTTTCCAGCTCTTAGTTACAAGGAAAGAAAGACTGGCCTGCTCATAGCAGGACTAATTTATAACCCTAACCCTGTATCTATAAAGCTAGAAAAACAAAATACAACAATGCTGTAGAAGGTGCTGTACTCATCACAGAAATAATTATTCTTGACATTAGGGACTGTCAAGTGACTCTTCTCTCCAGACAACATGATTAGTTCATAAACAACATACTCCCATGAGTTCTCAATGCCAATATGAAAGGATGGGTTCTCACAGGGGACTATTTGCCCAGGGAGGAAAACTGTTTAAACTAAATAGAGCTATTAATTTACCACTAATCAAGCAGTCTAACTCCATTAAGGGTTTTGTACCTTCTGAAAAATTCTCAGGTCTTTCCTTGCTTATTCCTTTGATATTCTAGCAGTTGCTAATGAACAAATGCTGCCGTGAAGATTGCAAAATCTTTCAAGGGTATTCTTTTTAAAAATAGCTCCCATCAACATAGTACCAATTGCCTCCTGGTTTATTAAATCTGCCTACCAGAGGTCCTCATGGAATTTCCTCCTTGTTTAGTCTTCACTGACTGGGAGAGTATTTGGGGAATCATTTGTGTAGTTTCTCATTCCATATCCACACCCACACACCTGAAACCTCTTGCTTGCTGGCTTTCATGCCCTTTATCCCGGGCTATGCGTGGATTGCACTATCCCACAGGAGCAAAGCTCCCTGGGCACCTCGTGGATGTAGAGGTGGTCACCTATTTAACTGCACCCTGATCCAATGAAGGCTTTGAAGATCACAGTCAAGGTGCCTTAACCGACAGATAGGTGGACTAGGTGTCAACTGAAGAATCTGAGCAAAGGAGAAATATCCCATCAAGGATGGAGGCTGCCACATTTTGCACAACCTGGTTTCTTACCATCCCATCAAGTGGTCTCATATAGACTTTGAGGGGGGAGCAAGCAGGATGGATCCCTGTGGGACCCCATACGCAAAGGCTCTTGAGGAAGAGAATCAGATACTGTTCACCACTCCGTGTCCTGAAGAGAAATAAGCTGAATGCTGCGCTATTTACCAGGGGTAGGTCAGCAACGTTTTGGGGTTGGCTATATAAAAAGTTAGAGCAGTTAAGGAGCATGAACAGTGTGCCCCATGCTAAAGCCCAATAGCACACAACTCAGACTTGATACCATACCATATAGGCTAGACAGCGTAAGAGAACCCAAACATACCCAGTTCCTGGCTTTATTTTAATTGCACAATCTTAACATTGCATTAAACATCACTTTTTGGCTGTAATTACATCTGATTGAAATGTTGCATTTTATTCTATTGTGATAGTACTTCACACTCACTTCTCTCTGCCTGCAATGTGTATCTAACAGAAGAGGTACAGTAATGTTTTTATTGGAACACAGGTTATTCTTTGCCTTTAGCAGAAACACCGTGTCAGGTTCAAGTGGATATAAACCCATCAAGCAAGCATGGCTGGTTATGAAAGAAGAATGGCCTGTAAATCATGTGACCTTTCCACATTTTTCTAACATCTCCTGTAAGTGTAAAGGCCATTTTCATGGTAAGACTGTTCTGCTTTACCCAATATTTGTTATGCTCATATTCCTATCTTGCCTCAAAGCAGAGAAGATATGTTAGCTGCACTATATTCAGCACACAAACATAGGGGTCTACTTAAATCATACACAAATCCCACATTTTTCAGAGGTTGGTCACAGCCTAAATAGCAAATTTTGTGGATGTCTAACACATCTGTGAAGTTTGCTATTTTGCCATGACCAACCCAAGAAAAATGTGGGATTTCTCCGCAGCGTTTATCAAACTGGGGGTCCAAACACAAAAGGGGGGGTTGCAAGCATATTGTGGAAGAGAGGGTCACAGTATTGCCACCCTTACTGCTTCACTGCTGCTGGCAGCAGCGCTGCCTTCAGAACTGAGTGCCTGGCCAGCACTTGCCGCTCTTCAGCTGCCCAGCTCTGAAAGCAGAGTTGAGAGCAGCGGCAGCTGGCCAGGCACCCAGCTAAGAAGGCAGCGCTGCCACCAGCAGTAGCGCAGAAGTAAGGGTGGCAATACTGTGACCCCCTGTAGTGAGGTGGCCTGGCTCCCGGCCACTCCTGAGTGTGAGGAGCCAGAACAGCCACCACAGTGGGCAGAGCCACTGCTGCCTGTTCCCGCCCCCCGGAAGTCAAGGGGCGGGACAGGAAGTATAAAAGCCCCGGCCCAGCGCTCAGTTGCAGCCCGGCGGCCGGAGTGAACAGACGCTCTGGACAGAGCTCCTGTGGGACCGAGCCTGCCCCGAGCCCGGTATCCTGAGGAGGGCTGGCCGAGCCTGCCCCGAGCCCGGTATCCTGAGGGGGACTGGCCAAGCTGGCCCCAAGTCCGGGACCCTGCGGAGCGGCTTGAGCAACCCCTCGCCGAGGAGCTGCCCAGCCTGCCCCATGCTCACTACCCTGAGGAGCCCATGATCTGGGACACGGTGGAGGAAGCTGGAGATGGACAGGTACCCATGGAGGAGGGGGAGATTGGAAGTGGCCCGGGAATTGCCGACCCCAGTCTGGCAGTAGCAGGCCCCGAGCCTATGTCAGTGTGTTGCGGTCAGGATCCCCACTGACCCAGCAGCAGACCGACTGCTGCTGTTAGGGCCCCGGGCCGGGACACAGTGGAGTGGGAGGGCCTGTGTCCCCCCTGCCACCCCTAGCTCGGGTGGCAGTCTCTCTCCGCCCCCAAAGTGCACGACTGTGTGTGTTTGCTCAGCCCCTGCCTGAGGGCCTGAGCCCTGCACAACTGTGTGTATTTACTCAGCCCCTGCCTGAGGGCCTGAGCATAGAACTGCTGTTTGCTGCCCCGCCCTGCCTGAGGGCCTGGGCTCCAGTTACTGACTCTGTGTGCTCAGCCCCTGCCTGAGGGTTTGAGCCCTTGGACCTTTTGAGACTGATCTGCTGTGCCAGGCCGTGTAGTGAGGTGGCCTGGCTCCCGGCCGCTCCTGCAAGGGTCGAGCCCCCCTTGCCAGCCGCTTACACCCCCCCACACAATAGGCTTGCAAACCCCCCTTTTGGGTTGGGGCCCCCACTTTGGTAAACACTGCAGAGATATCGCATATTTTTCATGGGTTGGTCATGGCAGCGCAGAAGTATGGGTGGCAATACCATACCATGCCCCACACACTTCTCCACTGCTGCTGGCCTCAGCACTACCTTCAGAATTGGGTGTCCAGCCAGCAGCCTATGCTCTCTGCTGTGTCTTCAGAGCTGGACAGCCGGAAACCAGATTTCGTGGTCCATAACGCAATTTTCACAGCTGCGAATTTGGTAGACCCCTACACATATGCCACTAGTAGATGCGCAGCTCCATATCTGTAAAGTTACTGCCTTTGTCTGAAGGGATGCAGTACTTGGGAAGGGATTTTTTGTTATCACATCATGCTATTGTTGAGTCTTAATGAATGAAAAATGAATATGATGTTGGACAAAAAAAATCCCATACAGCAGAATTTTTTTTTCTACATACAGTAACAGTCCCTCCTACTCATTTAAAGATACATCAGATGCCCTGGTTCAGCTAGTGAGGGAAGAAAGAAAACACCCAATTAATATAAAAAACAACATCATCTCCTTTGAGCAGGGGTATATGATCAGGGCCCTTTGAACAGGATCTGAATGCACCAGAGGCTCCTTACACATTTCCCCCTATTCTCTTCTCCATCTACTCAGCCCATTCACCCATGTAACAGCCAGCCACAATTTGCCCTTAACTTGCTATGACTTTAGTACTGCTTACCAGGATACAGAATGAAACTAGATTGTACTTGAATGGCTAATGTAGATTGGCAGCTGACTGCACATGGACAAATCCCTGCACCCACATTTCTCACCCCCCCCCACCATGACTTCAAGTGTGTTCAACACAGATGGAGGGGTACTTCTGCAATTGACTGTGTATAGGATTGGGCCTTAGATACCAAGGGAGCATGCTTATTTGTCAGGTGTGCACTGAATTGGACAGGGTAATTCAGGAGCCAGTATTAACTTGGTGCCCTGACCAACTCCACTTGTTTTTTTCTTTTTAGTAAGTCAATGAAGAAATGGCTCTTTTAAAAAATATAATGAGAAATGTTTAAAGAAAAGAGACCCCTTTGGAAATTCCAAAAAGCCCATAAAAATCCATTTCAAAAGCCAATTAATGTTGCTAAGTTACAAAAATATTGTTACCTGCCAAATCTTTAAAAGCAAACAAACAAATAAATAAATAGCTAAGGATATCATAAATCTTACACTGCCCACATACAACATTCTTATCTAGTAGAAAACACAAAGTAACACTGACAGTACTATCAAGAAAAAAATTAGAGTAATTTCTTAGAAACACATGTATCAATACCAACCTATGGTAAAAATTACCTATGTGGACATGCATGTAAGGTTAGTCAATTTTAAATTTCATGTTTATTTTTCAAAGAGGTTATGTTTCTATTTTGAGATTCCTCATAACTGAGTAGTCTAGGATTTGGTGTCAGAGGCAAGCTTATTTGGTTGAATAAAAATGCATTACTTGATAAGAATGTGTTTGTTCATTATTTCAGCAGAAGAAGATGTATAATGTCTTTATCTGTTCATTTCCAAGAGCTTGGATTTTGTAAACAATTTGATGGCTAAATGCACTGCTGTCACTTAGCAACCTCAACCAGCTTTTAAAACAAAAGTTTTTTATGTTGTATTATACACCATCTCTCTCTCTACACATTGTATCGTAAATTTGATGATCAGCTACCTATTTGCTTTTTCTGGAAAGAACAAACTATTCCTAGGATCAAAAAACCTTTTAAGGCACAAAGCCTTTTAAACATTCTTCTTATCTACTATCCTTCCTGTCGCAGGATAAAACTACATGTTTCAGGTTTATTCCGACACACAAAATACAACAGAGAAGTAAGTCTTCTGGGCAGCAAAAAGATCAATTCACAGCAGATAGTTTTGTATATATCCCACATATGTATTGGTAGTGACCTTTGTTTCCCATACATACATTTCTATCTCCTTAGCTAAGCAGTTAGGTTGCAATCCACAAAGGGACTTAGTCCTTGCAATGCTGAATGATACGTGCTAGTTAAGTATTTATCCACAATGAAACAGTCATTGGGCAAGAGAGAAAGAGAATGACTGTAGTCCAATGGATAGGGCACCCATCTTGGAGGTGGGAGACTCGGGGGGCCAATTCTGCTGCTCCAGTCACTCTTTCATTATTGATCCAGAGTGGAGCAGCTTCAACAGGAATGTTTGAGGGCACACCACATCAGAATATCCCATAGCTCAGTGGTTAGAGCAGTCTCCTGAAAGGGAAATTGAACCTGGGTTTCCCACTTCCCGAGTGAGTGCTCTAGCCACTGGTTTAAAATTGATGAGGTGAGTGGCAGCAGCACCATCTCCTCCAAATGCCTAGATGGAGGCAACAGTGGATGTGCTCAAAAGCAGGAACATAGGTGGCTAGGGAGCTTTTACTCTGAAAACTTCTCCGCCAAGTGAAGTTTAGGTGACTACAGGGTTTGGTGGGATTTGGGAGTTTTCTGGATTACAGTGGAGCCAAAACTGGGATTTAGGAGCCTAAACCCAAGAGTTAGGTCCCTAAGGACCTTTGAGGATCCCATCCTTAGGTTCAATATTAGAAGCCATCATGAAGATCATTATTAGATAGCTCTTTAACCAGGCAGAAACCAACCTGCCCCATTCCAATATGTCCAGTTAATAGAACCTTTCCTAACAGGGAAACCTCATCAGCAGAAATACCATTACTAAACTTTAAGGTAATGGCCTCATCTGACATTGTAATGAAAACAACTCTTGGGACAGTAGGTTAGAAGATTACTAGCCTGACCTACGTCAGTTGTCTGCCCAGCCACTGAATGATCAGGGATTGTAAGCCAGGTGTTGTGCATACTGAAGCTACATAGAAATTGCTGTACAGGTAAATTCAGTGACATTAAATTAACAACAAATAACCTGGAAAACACATTTCTAGCCTTTCTATAGTTGGCAGTTGAATAGTGTTATGGAAAATGTGTGTTGTTGTTGTCAACTGACTTTAGTGCTACATAAGAACAGACGAGCTTTGAATACATTGTTGGCATAATGACAGGAATACAAGAGCAACAAGTCTTACATTTTTCCTCCTATGAGAGTGCTGTGTTTATCCTTCAATATTGGTACTTAGTCTAGTCGTCTTTCAACTTCTGCATTTATATAAAAATAGATGTGGAAGAATTATGATAAGTGTATTTAGGGCACCTGTTTTGCCTTCCCTTTGACAATTATGTGTATAATATAGTAGCTTCAGAGGGTACTGCTAGTGGCCTCTCTCCTGCCTGTTGGACTACCAGACACCAAAGAGCATGGCGCTTATGCCACTCTGTGCTCTCTCCAAACATTACCACAAGAATTCAATTTCTGCCTCAGCTTTCATCTAGCTAGTGATTTTACTGTTGGAGGAAATGCATTTTTCGAAGCAACAGCAATATTTGAAAATTTCAGAACGGGGATGAGGGGTGGCTCTGAAATCCTACATTTTTCAGTTGTGCCATGAAGTTTTCATTAGACAACCTCTCAATTTGTTTAATTCTATTTCTGGATAGGTGGCAGCTCTGACAGAGAAGTCATTTTTGTTGACAATACATTGAACTTCAACAGCATGTTTCCAGCAGCAGATCTGAAAATACTAAAAGACAAGACTTGCAACACTCCTGGAAAAGGTATATATGAGCAGAAGTGTAGAAAAGGAAATGCTGAATCCACCTAAAATGAAGCTATTTCTGAGGAACACACCTACTGTTTTACAGTGCACACAGCATAACTTCTCAATAGCTTAGGAAGTGAAATAAAGAATACAGCCCCCAACAGAAACTACAGGGAGATCCTAGACAGACAGGAATTTGGCCAGAACAGTGTCTGGGATTAACACCATCCCTTAACACCACCATGGGATCTTTAACAACTCTGAGTTGTGAGGCCTTCCATTAGCCAAAACATCTCTTTCTAAGTCACTAAATCGTCAGTTTCATTACCACTTTTAGACCTTTCAGATGGAGGGAAATACTCTTCTACAGATGAATAAATTTGCCTAGAGAGCAGTCCTACTTTGACAATCAAAACACCCCAGCCATCTATGTGTTTAGTTATTCTTAGAAGCAGCATGGGTAACACCAATACTTCCTGCTGCTGGCTGGTACTGGGCAAATCATTGTCTATAAATGTTCTCTTAGTCATTTTTGCCCTCTGGGACATTCAAAGAACTTGTCCACTGACAGCAAAATCAGACAGCACTAACTCAGACAATAGGCAATGTAGTTTTTTTATTGGCTTTGCTATTTTATCTGATTTATGTGGAGTGTGCATAGCAGGGGGGGAAGGATGCTAATATAGCCCAAAGCATTTTGTTTAACACATCCCTGCAGTGAATGTGATCTATTGTCTGCATTAAGTGCCTTCAGGCCACCCTTTAAAAAATATAGATCAAGGGTTCCCTGATAAAACTGGCTTTGGATTTGGGTGCAGCACATCCATCAGCTAGAAGATTGCCTAATATCCTGTGGCAGACTTATTAGTCACTTAGCCAGTAGTCCATATATCCATGGTGATGGGAAGCTAACATTCAAGAAACTGGTCCTTCTCTGTACTATTTATTAGGGAACATAGATCGGCATAGTTACACTTCTCAGGGATGTGAAAAATCCACACACACCCCTGAAAAATATAGCTATGCAGACCTAGCCTCCAGTGTAGACAGCACTCAGTCAATGCAAGCATTCTTCTGCCAACCTCCCTCCCTCCTCTCGGGGATGGATTACCTACACTGACAGGAGAACCCCTCCCGTCAGCATGGGTAGTGTCTACACTGAAGCGCTATAGCAGCACAACACTGTAGTGGTTTTATATGTAGACTTGCCTAAGTTAAACCTGGAAGGGTTCTTGGTGCTGTACAGACTCTGGCTTGAATAGTTTGCAGTCTGAGAGCTCAAATCTCATGGTGATCAGCAGGGTATGAACAGGAAAGGCAAACATAGTTTGTTTGTGGGCCCCTGCAATAAATGAATGTTTGAGAAAACTTTAGATAAGGAGAGAGGACACTCTCCTACACTGAGAAATAGATGATGCTTCACCTCTAACACTGCCTTCTTAGCCTCCTTATTCTGTGTGCACCTTTTATAAAAGCCACGGTGGCAGGCAATTTAGACAGGCATAGCCATGCCCTGTTCTGGGTTACTCACTTTACATCCCACTTGCTGGGGAAAGTACAGAAAACAGAGTACGATATAATACCACCATGTAAGCACTTTGTGGACCCTTATGGACAGAAGGCAAAAGCACATAAAAAGGCGAGAAAACCCAAGACCAAGGTGCCAAGAAACAGTGAGAACTCCATATAATGCAACTGTGATGAAGTGAGAATTTTCTGTAATATTTTTATGCCACCTATGTATGCCTGAGTTTCCCTCTGTACTTTGCATTGCTACCTAGGGGTGCAAGAGGGTTAAATCTCCTCTTGGGGCAGAACAAGATACATCATTTTTCTTCTGCCTACTAAAGCTTCAAAGCTGTATTAAGTCATTGTTCAGTTGTAAACTTTTGAAAGAACCACAATGTTTTGTTCAGAGTTATGAACAACCTCCATTTCTGAGGTGTTCGTAACTCTTAGGTTCTACTGTACTTAAGAGGGGAGCCCAATCCTCATGCACCTCCTGATGTCTACAGGAGGGGGCTCCACCTGGGTAAGTGCATCAGCCCCCAGAAAGCCCATAAAGTAGAGAGGGTTGGAAATTTAAAAAAAAAAAAAAAAAAGCTGTGAAAAAATTAAAATGTTGAAGTTGTTTCCACAGGGTTCGCTACATTTTTTTTTAAAACCAAAATTGTGTTTACTGAAAGCCAAGAGCTTTAGTAACCCTTGTGATTAAAAAGTATCATGAAAAAAATTGGCAAAAAAAATTTGATTTGGGAAACCAGCCATTTTCCCCTGAAAGTCTGTATTCACAAAATGGCCATATAAAACAGATATACTTTCTTCAAATATTTTCTACATACTCTACTTATGAAGTTTGGCAACTTCCCTTTCCCAAAATCTTCCCTGTGGGGATTAGGCAACTTGTGGGTCCCCGCAGATTCATAGTTTACCACCACATCAGCCTCAGTTGTCTCTTAAGTGGTTTCCAAGCCACAAGTCTTAGGAGGTTCATTGACCCCACTCCACCCCCAAGCCTCAGGAGCTTGCAGGACTACCCTGGCTTTGGAAGACTTTTTGATGCCCTTCCAAGCTCCTACCACCATGCAAGAATTAAGAGAGGCTATGGCAGCTTCTCTAGCCCCCATCATATAGAAGTCTCATTGGGGCCTAACAAGTATACTAAGTCTTGTGGGGTGACTCCTAAGAAGCCTTCTGGTTCTCATGGGTAGGGGGTTTCAATGAGCCTGAGGCTCATGAGGATGATATGAGGAGCTCTGCTGAGCAGGTTTTAATCCCAGTTTCTGACATGGCACTGAATACGGTTTGTCCTTGTCTACACTTACAGGTCAAACCACTATCAGAAGCAAGTATTTTTGTAGTGTAGTCAAGACTGTAGTAGTGTTTATTTATCTTCACTGTTAAGCTAGTGAGCACACAACCTATTTGGGATGAAGAGCCAGTCTAATGGATGAATGAAGTAAACCCACAAGCTTGGTAACATTTAATATCAATTCACTAGTAGAGTCCAGTTCACTTTAACTTGTGCAAATGTACTGCTTAATGGCCCCTAAGAGTAACAGATCACTATTACAGGCTCTCTTGTATAAAAATGTAAAGAGAATATGCCATATTTACCTTCGTCTTTTACTCTTTCATACTTCTTAACTTTGAGTCCAGTTCTTTTCTTCCCTACTAATCAATACATAGTTCTTCCTTGGTCTTTGTGTGTGCATTGTGTTATTTTTATACATACATATATACATATAATGAGGGGTGTGTGTGTGTGTGTGTATAGATAGACAGACCCCTCATAATCCAGTCTCCCATTTTTCTCTTTTGTTGAGTTTCTCCCCTACTCCTTCCAGCCAACATCTCATATCTTTCTTCCTTTATTTTAAACTACAAGACTGCCTCTTTCACAACACAGTTTTGCTGTCTCACTCTTGAAATAATAGAATCTTCATGCTTAGGACAGAATGGCCACTGATAGTTTTGTAACAATTCTTGATGTGTCAGGAATTACGGAAAGAAAAGTATTATTAGCGCAATTCGACCATTCGCAGGCCACGGCAGAATAGTTCCCTGCTTTATAGACCCCATTGTTTTCTCCAGGCCAGTTTTAAAAATGACAAGCAATGTGGCATCCATAGCTTTTCTTAAAAAGCTACTTCACAGTTTAATAGCCTCACTGCTAGGAAAGAGCCCCAATATCCAACCCAAATAGTATATTTTCAGTTTTCAAAGTAGCATTTGAGTGAAAGTCAATTCTCACAATATTTCCTGGGGGTGGTGGGAAATACTAGACATTTTTTCATGAAGGTAGAAAATTGACAAGCATGAAAATATCCAGGAAATTATAACATGCACAGAATTACCTCACTTCTAAATTCTTCATCCAAGCTGGCATCTTCCACTGCAGGCTGGTAATCAAAAGAAGAAAAGTCTCGTGAAGATGGATTATGAAAAGCCTCAGAAAAACACAGTTCTGAATCAGACTGTTCTGTTACACTGGTGTAAATCTGAATCAATTTATGTCAAGGCAGTTGCTCCAGATTTACAATGGTTAAATTAACTTTTTTTTTTTTGGCAATAACTAAAAGACTTAACTTTTTGGAATCCAGTTATCTATTTTTTTCTTTAAAAGATACAGTAATGCTATGACAAACTATACTGAATCTACTGTGTATATGCATTAAATAGTGTGTATTTTACTTACCTGTTATTTAACTAAGTAAGGAGTGAATATAGGTTGCATCAAGTTTGGGAAACATATGGAAAAAGACTATAATAGACAGGACTAAGAGTGCAATGTCTATTACACAAGATTATGGGTGAATAATCAAAAACAGACTTGTGCAATTAACATGTCAAGATTGAATGAAAATGAAGCAAGATTATTCATGAACAGACTATTCTGGAGATCTGGAAAGGTAACAATCTTTCACAAAGGAGAAAAAGAGAACATATAAACAAATAGGGCCACATTTTTCAGAAGAGTTCAGAACTTATTTGGTACCTATCTGGGATGGAGCTTTTGGGTGCGGAGGCCACTGGAAAAAAATTGGCTTTTAAAGCAGACAGGGTAACTGAGGGTTTGATCCTCCAAGTCCTTACTCAGAAAAATATCCCCAAGGGAAGTCACTCACTCTTTTAAAAATATCTAATTGAAATCAATGGAGCTTTGCCTGAGCAGACTGCAAGATCAGATCCACTCAAAACACATTCTCATTTCAACATCTTTAAAAGGTTTAGGGCCAAATCCCATTTACTTTACTCACAGAAGTAGTTCCCTTGAAAGTCAATGGGTAAAGCAAGTAGGATTCAGTCCTTAATCCTTCCTTGTTTACTCACTTTACACAATGCAGTCCATGTCCTTACTGAACCCCTACGGATACAAAATTGATTTAGTGTAAGTGCTGTATTTAAATGTTTGCACTGAGTCATGCTCAGATACTGATAAATGCATTTTAAAAGCCTTTTTGGCATAAGGGGGAAGGTTTGCACATATAAAAGAAATAAGACATTTGTCTTCCTCCCTGGCAGATGGCATGTTTACAAAACGTGAAAATCTTATGGGGGAGACAAATGTCAGACTAGTCCAAAAAAATGACATTTTACCCTGCATGGATTTGAACACCACTCCAATTCCTTAAAAGTATTCCAATAATTAGTTTTCACATGGCAGACTTTAAAGCGTAGCGCAGGTAAACGTTAAATGTAATAATTTGTAAAAGAGGAAGGTTATTTGCATTCAAATCATTGTGGTGGCTGTTGTAATGTGGACACTTGTCCACTGGAGATGGAACAGCCCAGATTCACAAAATGTATTTAGGCTCCTAGTTTCCATTGAAAATCAATCATAAAGGCCACTCAACAGCTATCAAACTCACCCGGGCTAGAATTAAACAGTCACACTTTAATATAAAGTGTTTTTTCTAAATAATTTTTAACGGGTTAATAAATTATATAGGTTATAAGGATGTTACAGACATGAGTAGAATGTGTTATAGATAGTTATAAGCAAAAATCAGTAGAAGGAATTAGACATAAGCCATGATTATGGAGCAAGATAGAGACCTTTTGGATGCTAACAATTTTAACCCTTGTTAAACTATTCATAAAACAAAACCTTAATATAAAGAATGGTAATGGGTTACAGACTTGTTCAAACTTATTTTTTTAAAGCTGGAAATTAAGCCCAACAAGAATACTGATCTAGGGTCCTAATTTAAATAAGGAACAAGTATATAGTCTGCTTATTTTTGGTTCATAACACACTCAAAAACATAGTCCCATCATCACCCCAGTGGCAGGGATTGACAACTAGTAGTGTATGATGTATGTAATGGATTTGCATTTTAGCACTTCTCTATTGTGAAGTACTGAATACTTTGGTTGGCTGGCAGTTCCGGAGGGGAGATGGTGGGACACCTAACATTTTTTTTGTTTGGGTTGAACCAAAACTGAAATTTTTGTCAAGCTGAAAAGTCAGAAAGTGATTGTTGTGTGTATTTTAAGAAAAGCAAATGGAAAATAAGGGCTGGTTTCACAAGAATGGAGGAGGAAGAGGAGGTGATCTCCTTACGCTCAATAGCCCAGTTGTTAGGACACTCATTTGGGATGGGAGAGGCCAGGTGGAAGTCTCCACTCTGGATCAAGGACTGGAACCCAGGGGTTCCACCTCCCAGGTGAGTGCCCTAATCAGTGGGCTATGGAGTCACTCCCCATCTCTCAGCCCCAATGACTATTCAAGTATTTTATACAAATGTGGAAAAGCTCCACCAGGAGAGACTGAGACACCCCCCCACTCCAGAGTACCTCATGGTGAGGGCATGCTCCTGGGAGTGGGAAGACCTGAATTCAAGTCTCTGCTCCAGAGTGGGGGTCTGAACCTAGGTCTCCCTCCTCCCAAGAGAGGGCCCTGCCCAACAGTCTGCTGAGTGTGATAGTTCCCCCCCACCCCTTACAAATACTTGGTTTGTGATTGGTGTCTAAATACCCTTGTGAATCTAGCCCAAAAAGCTGATGTGTTTTGTTTTGATAGTGTCCAATTGTTTGTTAGGACATTTCCAAAAATGTCTCTTGTTTTGACTTAAACAGTTCAGTGAAACTAACACAAATTCACTAAATGTTTTGGTTGTCCCAAACCTGCATTTTTCAGCAAAAAAAGTTAGTCCAAAATTTTGCCCAGCTCTACCCTATGTTTGTAAGTGCCCTAGCATCATGGCATCTCGGTACAAAATACAAGTTTGAGTACATTTTAGAAAAAGTTGCTATGTTAGAAAAATTGCTAATGACCATCAGAGCAGGTCTTTGATCGAAAGACAATCACAGATCTGGTTAAAGCTGATGGGTGTGCTCAGCACACTTCTTTGGGTCTGTCTACACAGCAACTAGACATCCACAGCTGGCCTGTGCCAGCCAACTCAGGCTCACAGGGCTGTTTCGCTGCAGTGTAGACATCTGGGCTTGGGCTGAACCCCAGGCTGTAGGACCCTGTGAGGTGGAAGGGTCACAAAGCTCAGGGTCCTGCCCAAGCCAGGAAGTCTACTCAGCAATGAGACAGCCCTGCAGCCTGAGCCAGAGTAAGCTGGCACAGGCCAGCCGTGGGTTTTTCTTTGCTGTGTAGACATACCCCGTGAAGCTAAATGGAAGGAACAATTAAATGCTCTTTTGTGTAGCGACAGTTGAGGCTACCACTGGAGGCATAGGGTTGCGTGGCGAAGCTAACTCCATGAGGGCTGAAGGGTTTTGTTGGGACTGATTGTAAACCCAAGAGACTGATTGGCTGCAGCTGTGTGAGAAAGGCAGAAAGCGAGAGCAGCAGTGGCAAGCACGGTCCTTGGAGAAAGCAGATAGACAGGTTCTTTTGGACCCAATACTCACTGGAAAGGCAGACTTGGATTTCTGAGCAAGGCAACTGCCTGCTGTTATTTGTGTTTACTGTGTTCAGGGTAGACAGGCCTGCGTGTGCATTGTTTGTAAATAAACAGAATTCCACCAAAGGAACACCCAACCCCTATCACCAATTTCTCCTCCTAACTGAAACAGCCCAGCAAGGCCCCAAATGTTGGCCAACTGTGTGGGCCAAAGGGGCAACAATGTTATACCCAGAGGTGCCATTTTTGATAGCAATTTTTCAGGGCTATTCTGGACTACATAAGGGATTCTCCCACAAATCAACTGAGAGAAAGTGACCTGCCACAAGAAAGGAGATGAAGGCTATGGCTCAAGATAGCATTTGATCATCCTCCCCCAACCCCAGACAAATACATTCCTAATGTAGAGTCTTTTCCACACCAAGCTATGGCTAGGTTATTTATTGTAATACTATTTTTAATGCTTTCCCCTTATCTTTCATGTATTTCACTTCAAGTCACATCTTAAATCTTTGCAAATTCAGCATCTCAGTTTGAGAAACAGGACTTGGTTTCTTGCAATCTTGTCATTTTAAGTTACACTTCAGAAATCTGTTACTTAACTAAGACTACGGTTAGAAAAAGCCACATGGTTTTAAACATTTAAACATAAGTCTACATTTAAAAAAAAGAGTCTTGCTCTCATTTAGTAATGTAACTATTGGTACTGTTGGAAATGAACACAAGCCACAAAAACTAACACAATCATTTATATTGTGGTAGAACCTAAGAGCCCCAGTCTGGCCCAGCTCCCCATTGTATTCAGTGCTACAGAAAACCCAGCACAAAGAGAGAGGTTGTAAGCTCTTCAGGGAAGAGACTAAGGGTATGTCTACACTTAATCCACAACAGCAGTACAGCTGTAGTGGCACCACTGCAGCGCTTCAGTATAGTCTCTCACTACAGCGACAGCAGGGGTTCTTCAGTCAACCTAGCACTGTCTGCCCCAGGGATTAGGTCGGCATAACTATATTGCTCAGGTGTGTGGATTTTTCCCCACGCCCTTCAGCAACGTAGCTGGGTTGACTCTCTTTTTAGTGTAGACCTGGCCCAAGTACTCGGCAAAATCTAAAACTACGGGTACTGCAGACATAAAGGGCTGATGCAGTCAAGATGCTCTAATGATATTATAATAGTTCTTACAGTTTTATAATTGGTTATCAATTACCTTCTCTGGCAGGTACTTACAGTATGTTTGAAAAATGATTTTTAGAGGTGAGTAAAGACAGTGGCTATATTCTGATCTTACCTACAATGGTGCAAAATCAGGAATGACTCCATTGAAGTCAATTAAATTGCACTGATGTAAAACAAACCTAAGGTAGCTCAGAATCAAGTGCAGTGGAAAAAAAATACAAAAAACATCTCTGCCCCTTCCTTTAAGCATTTTGTAGTAGAAAAAAATTAGTAGATATTGGAATACAAGGGAGACAGGTTTATTTAGCAAGACTACATCTAGCAGTAAGAGGAATGGTTTAGCTAGGAAACAAGAGAACACAAATTCAATCAATGTAGCTAATTACATTCGAGAAGCAAAATTATTCTGGTCAAACATTTTAGACTAATTCCACCTATTTACACTTTTTTAAAAAGTCAATGAAATCCAATCTATATGTAAATTATATAGTGAAACTGTACAACAGGCAGTCTCAAGTCTTGGGAGTGCCCCAGAATATCTTCAAGAGATTGCCTTCATTAAAAAAGTACCTCTGTAAAGCAACCTATATTGATCAGTACTTTGTTTTGCTCAAAGTAGGTGTCTAAGCAAGCATCCAACACTCACTGGGCAAGGACTTGAAGTTTTTCATCACTTCAGAAATCAGCAGCCATTGAGCTCAGGCATGCCAGGCTTCTTGGTCATCTCTTTTTAAAATAATCATTCCAAAAGAGGGATTAATATGACATTAGACTTATCTCATTCCACTAATACTTAACCCATTGCTAAAGTAAATTAAGCTACTCCCTCCCCTACCCAGAAAATCCATCTTCCATCACCATCAACAAGTGGGTTTGCCTTACAACACAATACAAGTCACTAAAAAGAAAGATATCCTAAAGTTTTGCTAAACAGAGCAGTGGGTCCCACGCTGAGAGAGAACTCCCCAAAGCACTCAGATAAAGAAATAAATAAGCATTTTATATAAATGACCTCTTTGAACTGGTCCATTTGCAATGGACTTGGGATGCCTGTGGAAATCATTAAGGGTTGGTTTGCGGCTCACCTCGGTGTCCATGGGTTCCACCTCTATCTTTTTCCATAGCTCCAGTAAGTGGGCAATTGGCATGTTGGAGTTTTTCTTTCAAAGGTTGAGGGAGGAAGAAAATGTGTGAGTGGAAGAGGATGAGACACAGCCAGAACTGTGAGCGAGTGAGAGCGCCGTGCCCAGCAGACACAGAGGACTTAGCAGAATGCAGCAATCTCTGAGGTTTGCTGGAGCCCCTTGCTGGGGTCTGTAGTATGGTTTCCTGTGTGACCACCACCAGTTCCCACTCCTCAGAGACAGACACAGAGGAGCTGCTTATGCTGCTGCTTCACACTCAGGCTTTGAAGGGGGGGGGGGGAAAGAGGGGAAGGGAGGGGGGGATATAATTGCTATTCTAGCTTTTGCAAAGTGACTTTGGCAGAGTAAATGCTTCTCTTGCAGCAGAGAATTGAACTACCTTTCTCCCCCCCCCCCTCCCACCACCCACTTTTTAAGAAAAACCTCAATTTGCTCTTTAAATGATGGGTGCAAGTTGAGTGTGAGGATGCTGCTGCGGCTGCTGCTATAGCAACCGCGGAGCAAGCAGGGGAGGGGAGGTGCGGCAGAGCCCCTCCTCCCGGTCTAGCTGCTGGCTCCGGCATTGACCGCACTTGCAGCAGCTCCCAGTGGGGCACAATTCGTTCAGGCTGGAAGCCTCCCCAGCCCCAGGTGGTGGCCAAATGTCGCGCTGCATGATGGATTTGCAGCTGTCCTCATACAAGGGGCGGCAGCCGCCTCGGTGAAGTAAGGATATACCAACAAACTCTCAAAACACTGACTGATTGCCAAGAGAGCTGCTGTTCCGGGAAGAGACAGGTGAACTCCCCTTGGCCCTCCTGCATCGCCTCCTCGGCAGTCGTGTTCTGTTTGAATATGCAGCCTCTTGTTGTTGTTTTTCTTTTTACACCAGTTAGAAAACAATCGTAGGGCTCACTTCTGCCAGATGCTAAATGCACTCAGCTCCCTCTGACTGCGATTCGGCGCCCGGCAGATAAGAGCAATTTAGGGAGAAAGATGGGAGCGGTTTGATTCATTCAGAGCCCAAATACAATCCCAGATCCCAATGGGCAAGTCAGTGAGCAAACTCATGCAGATCAAAACCTAGGTAAGGACTACATAAAAACCTGAGTAAAGCCTTCAGTATTTGCCCCATACAGTATGGTAGCAATGGGTAGTATATGTATACATGCAAGAACATCTAGCCCAGAATCCCGTCTCCAACAATGACCAGTACCAGAGCTTCACAGATAATATTCAAAATAGGGCAATTTCTGAAAGATCCACTCCCATCTTCTGGCAATCAAAGGTTTACAGTCCCCACCACGTGTGGGGTTACATCCCTGACTATCTTGGCTAGTAGCCAATGATGGACCTAGCCTCTATGAATGTATCTAGTTCTTTTTTGAACCCAGTTTTACTCCTGGTCATCACAACATCTCATGGCAATGAGTTCCAGAGGTTAATTTTGTGTTATGTGAAAAAGTACTTCCTCTTGTTTGAATTAAACCTGCCACCTACCAACTTCATTGGGTGACCCCCTGATTTTTGTAGTGTGGGGAAAGGGTAAATACATACGATCTTGATACAGCTGTCTTACAAAAATGTAGTCACTGATATAATGTACCATTGACGCTCTCTAATGGGAGTTACTCCCAACACATCCTAAGTACATAAACTGGCATGTATAAGCTACAATAATACAGGGCTGCCCAGAGGATTCAGGGGGCCTGTGGCAAAGCAATTTTGGGGGCCCCTTCCATAAAAAAAGTTACAATACTATAGAATACTATATTCTCGTGGGGTTCTCCCCCCCCCCCCCGGGCAGCCCTGGGAAAAATAAACATTTAAAAACCTTCCGCATCTCGGCACAAACCCAGTTTTGAGAAAACTTCTTTTCAAGTCACCTTTACACCTTTACACTGGTTCTCAGCATCAGCTAGCGCTAAAAGGCACTAAAGCTCATTAAAAGGGTTGGACAAATATTTTCCGTCAAAACTTTTTTTGGATCGAAAACTAGGGGGTTTTAAAAAGCAGAAAAAAAACACGGACAATGTCTGCTTTCCTTCAAAATTTGTTGTGGTTTTTTTTAATTGAAAAGCTGAAATTAGTCTGCCAAAACCTGAACATGGTTTGGGGTTTCAGAAGTGTGTGGCCAAATATTTGCTGCTTGCTGTGTTTGATTGTTTAAAGAAACAATAAAAAAATCCAAAACTTTTGAACCACCTCAGCTTGTGACCAAACGCCTGAGCCCATCCAGTCAGAGGTTTTTCCAGGTTTCTGATACTCTGCTGGCTTCCTTGACTCATATCTGTCTCCATAACTTTGGGTTCATTTAGGTTAGAACACAAGAACATAAGAATGGCCATACTGGGTCAGACCAAAGGTCCATCCAGCCCAGTATCCTGTCTACCGACAGTGGCCAATGCCAAGTGCCCCAGAGAGAGTGAACCTAACAGTTCACTAACCTAACAAGTGATCTCTCTCCTGCCATCCATCTCCACCCTCTGACAGACAGAGGCTAGGGATACCATTCCTTACCCATCCTGGATAATAGCCATTAATGGACTTAACCTCCATGAATTTATCTGTTTCCTAGAGATTGGCTCCATGGGGTCCCTCACAAACTGGAGACGGTTACTGTGGGTTTGTCTTTAGTATAGCTTATGTACATACTCCACAAACTGAGCATTTGAGCTTGTTCCAGAATCTGGGATGAGCCTATGTTGTGAAAACTGAAATGCTCAAAATAGCACATGCATGTGAATGGACACAAGGTGCTAAAATTAAATTAACCCAGGGGTTCTCAAACTGGGGGTTGGGACCCCTCAGGGGGTCACGAGGTTATTACTGGGGGTTGCGAGCTGTCAGCCTCCACCTCAAACCCTGCTTTGCATCCAGCATTTATAATAGTGTTAAATATATAAAAAAGTGTTTTTAATTTATAAGGGGGGGGTCGCACTCAGAGGTTTGCCATGTGAAAGGGGTCACCAGTACAAAAGTTTGAGAACCACTGAATTAACCCCTCTGGAGCCTCGAGGAATGCAGGGGAGGGGGGTCTCCCTTGGTACGGTTGGGAAGGAGGTAGGTGGTATATGATATTGCTTTTCTCATGTGATCCCTCCCCCATGGCTCTCTTGGCTCTATCACTGTTAATCTAAAGTGGCTAATTTTAAATGAAGCTACCCTCCCCTGACATGAATCTCCCTATGGCACTGAAATTAAATGTAGACTATAATTTGGCATTTGAGAAGTGAAAGGGATGGTAGCCCTAAGGGAAAAGATAACAGCTTGGCTCATTGTGTTAAATAGCTGTCTGCAAGCCTCAAACTGCTGAATGAGCTTTAGGGTAGGGAAGGCTGTGCCTCCCCAAACAGCCTGGCCCTGCCCCCTATCCAATCCCCACCCACTTCCTATCCCCCAACTGTCCCCCTCAGAATCCTCGACCCATCCTTCTCCTTGTCACCTAACCGTCGTCCCCCCCCTGCAACCACCACCCCGGGACCGCAAGCACCACTGCTCCCTGTCCCCTGACTGCCCCAACCCCTATCCACCCCCCCATGCCAAGTCCTGACAGACCCCCGGAACGCCCATGATCCAACCCCCCGTTCCCCATCCCCTGACCTCCCCCCCCAGCAGCGCTGTCCAGGGCCGCTCCTGGGTTACCGCCGCCTCTCCCCTCTCTCGGAGCCTCAGTGCGCCGTGTCCAGGAGCTGCCCTGGCCCCTGGACAGCACTGCAGCAGTGTGGCTCCGGCAGGACCGGAGCTCACAGCCCCGCCCCCTTCCCACGTGGCTCTGACTCAGTGGGAGGAGCTCAGGCCCCGCCGGAGCCACACCACTGCAGCACTGTCCAGGACTGCTCCTGATGCTGCGCGCTGAGGCTCCAGGGGATGGGGGAAGGTGGGGCCGGGGGAGCCTCAGACATTCTCCTGGGGCTGGGGGCCCCTGCGGGGCCTGGGGAAAATTGCCCCACTTGCCCCCCCCCCCCCCGCTCTGGGCAGCCCAGCAATAATAAGAGATCAGCAATGGTGCACATGTGGGAGAGCTGTCCATGAGCATTCTCAGCATTTTTAAGAAGCTGCATTTCTTTCCTATGAGAATGATGTTTCTAAAGGTCATTCCATCCTTCCACATCTTTTGATTGTCTCCTGAAGGTTACACTTCCCATTGGACCTGCAGACATTTGCTTGGGCATATTGGCAAGTTGCACCTCATAGGGTACAACATACTGCCTTTGTGTAGGCTATTTTTCCAGGGTGGTATCTGCTGGGAAGCTACTCTTTGGAATCTGAGCAGAACAAATGAAGATGGCACTGCCCAAAGAGCAGGGCCGGCTCCAGGCACCAGCTGAACAAGCAGGTGCTTGGGGCGGCCACTCGGGAGAGGGGCGGCACGTCCAGCTATTCGGCGGCGGGTCCCTCACTCCCGCTCGGAGCGAAGGACCTCCCGCCGAATTGCCGCCGCAGATCGCAATCGTGGGTTTTTTTTTTTTGGTTTTTTTTTTGCTGCCTGGGGCAGCAAAAACCCTGGAGCCGGCGCTGCCAAAGAGGATCTCTCTCAGACTTTATGCTGAGCCCAGCGCATCCTGTGAGTGGAGTTTAAGTTTTAAAATATGCATATTCTGTGGGGAAACAATCATGCATCTTCTAAACCCTGCCCAAGTCCCTTAGATAGAGTCTGCAACAAACTATCAGTCAGACCTCTAGGAGGACAGCATTCGGTTTTCTATGGGGCATACAATGTTTATTTCACAATAACTGAAAGAGACAGATATTCATCTGAGCCCCTTGTGGGACAATGATACCCCCATTCTTCCAACAAGGAGGGCAATTATGGTAGTATGGATTTTATCGTGTGTGTGGGGGGGGGGGTGTGAGAGGGAGGGCAGGAGGTAACTTTAATTTAACCTACTCTGACATCATGAGAGGGGTTCCCCCTCAGCCCCTAAACTAGCAGAGCACAATTTTGATGTAATTCAGGATAGCAGTTCAATAAATACAAAATTTTTAAGAAAAGCGGGGTTGAGGTAAATTAGTAAAGACATGATCACAAGACTACTCGGTGCCAGGGTGAAAGTAAAATGAGTCCAGCAGTCACACACTATGACAATAGTGATAGTGCAGCTATACAGCGGCAGAAGTTTCTGTATGGAAATACACTTCCACCACTGAGTGATGGTCTCATCATAGATATGATTGATTGTAATCAATACCTTAGGAGCAACTTGTCTGCTTTTTGTCTGATCTGATGACCTTTTCTGGTCAGTTTATTTATGGTCTTAAGTCCCCATCCCCTTGAAATCATAGTTATTAACACAGCCGTGATGTGAACCTCCCAGTTTAGATATTGCCACCCCCTAGTCCAAATATTGGGCTGTCAACTTTTATATCAGCTGTTCTCCCCCCCCCCCGCCGATTGCTGCTCAAATAGCTGCTTAAGAACAAGTAGTAGATGTGTGAACACACATTTTAAGGTGTGCGCGTAAACAAATAAAGAGATATATTATATTTGTGTTGCATGGCTGTGCAAATGCACTATGAATTTTAATGAACAATAGTAAGATTTGAAAAAGCAATTCTGATTCTCAGTGAATTAGAGTTTTTTTAAACATTCTTCCTTAATCTTTAAGTTCATCACTATGGTACCTATTGTATTACTTTGGGGAGAAAAAGTCTTAGGAAACCCTAACTGCATCAAAGGAAGATAGTTTCTAGAAGAAAATGGCTCCAACAAGAGCCTTAGCAGGCTATTATTAGTCAGTTGTAGAGCCACAAGCAGGGGTGTGTCCACAGATATTTCTAATAGAAGTTGGCCTTTTAATTTTGAAGTGGAGCAAATGGAATCTTCCCGACATCTCTGCCAGAACTGAGAGAACTCACAACAGTTGATTCTAGTTATGCCACTTCATCTAGGCAGATTGCCCAAGCGGATCCCAAGTTCCTTGAATTTGTTCAAAAAGTTATTTGCTGAAGAATTTGCACAAATAGTTCTTGATCTCCTGCTCCTTGGAGATATTCCAAATTCAAGATACATTGACTGAATGTATAGGCCACGTGGTATATTATTGTTCCCTAACATACAACACATACTTTTACAAAAAATGCCAACAAATCTGAAGCTTGTTTTCTGATAATTTGGTGCTCCACACTTGAAGTCAGCAGTTATGGCAACCCCTTCTGCCAGTGAACTAGATGGCTAGAATATTCACAGAAAGCAAAAACACAAAGAGATGCAAGTTTTAGCTTTCAAACTTAAATAACTGTTC
Source organism: Platysternon megacephalum (assembly GCA_003942145.1). Lineage (NCBI taxonomy): Eukaryota > Metazoa > Chordata > Testudines > Platysternidae > Platysternon > Platysternon megacephalum. The sequence goes on from QXTE01000088.1 coordinate 3,574,192, forward strand.
AGAGTTGGGGGTGTTTGGGGCTTTATCCTTGGTCTGCAGCAGCACTGGCCCCAACTCTATCGTACATGGATGACTTGGATATGAACCGACTTGATAAGTTTCCTGTTTGGCTCAGGAAGCCTGTCTCTGGGTACCGTCTCACGCTGGAGCTGTGTAAGTTGCAGCTTGAGGAAACAGACGCCTGCTCGCTCTGACTGAGCAGCACACTAGAAATAGAAACTTGAGGAAGCCACGTGTACAATCCCATCCCAAGCCATTGGTACGTACTCAGGGTGACTAGCCCCTCCCGCTGCAGCTCTATGGTGAGGGTCACCCTAGCGTGGACTAGGGAGTTAGAGTCACCGCAACTCTAAGCGGAAGACACGGCCTGGAGGAGCGTAACCATAAAGATGTAGCCTTCAACTCACCCATGGCCACAGAATTAGAACTGTCTAATGCAAAACTGAGCTATATTACTGATATTTTCTGGCCAGAGGCCTGGAAGCAGTAGCCAGGGAGCCACAGCCATACACCCCCTCATCAAAACCTTCTCAATCAAGGAGCAAAGGCAGGAAGCAGCCTAGTGTTAGGCACTCAGCCAGGGGCCTGAAAATCGACCAGAGCAATCTCCCCCTAATGGCAGGAAGTAACAAGATGCCCTCCCAGCCCACCACAAGCAGCAGCAGCCTGCAACCCAGTCGCAGCCCTCCACCCAACAAAGAAAAACCAGGGGCAGAGACTAGCCACTGGAGTTGCCTGGATATCAATCCATGCCCAAGGTGAGACCAACTGTGTGGTTTGGACCAGAAGTTACCTGTGGAAGTCCTAAGGAGGCAAGTGAGGAGATGAGTGTTGGGGGTTCTGCATCTGTGGCCATGTCAACACACACGTTGACCTCTCCCAGGATAAGAAGTTGGGCATATTTCACCACCATCACAGACAGACAAGGTATCCATGAGCTCCTTTATGAAGCCTCTTGTTACATGTTTATAATGCACATAATACTCCAATTTGCATATTTGGTTAAAGTCATTATTAAAAACTCCCGATTTTTTAAAATGTGACAGATGCTATGGACACATTGAATATTCAAAGACTGTTGCATCAACTTTATAAGTGTTTATATGCTAGCTAATGATTGTATTCCTGGCTCAATGCAGGAACTGAAATCACTGGGGGGATAATTAATGCAAATCCCTAATACAGATAACAGGGCTGTGGAAGTTTCACTCCCTGGGGGAGATAGCATATGCAGGTTTGACCTGGTTCAAGAGTCCTGGCAATCGGAGAACAGTAAACAGTATAAAGAGACAACCCTGGTCATTCACATGCAATCCAAAAATGGACATGAAACTGCAACCAGCAGAGACAGGCCCTGCAATACTTTGAAACTGGCCAGGATCCCCATGTGAAAGATCAGTAAGTGTCTTGTAAACTAGACCTGCAAATAAGTGGTTCTCTTTGTAATGCTTTTGTTCAGAATAGCTAACGCTTTGCTCTGTGAAAGCTGGCTGTCACTGGTTCACCCTATCATTGCACCTGAGAGAACGGGGCTGAACTAGAGTCTCAGGGCTTGTCTATACTTGCAACATAACAACACAGCTGAAGCACTGCAGCTGCACTTGAGCATAGATACTCACAACAGCAATGGGAGGGGTTCTCCTATCAGTGTAGTTAATCCACCTCCCCAAGCCACAGTAGCTAAATTGATGGAAGAATTCTTCCAACCACCTAGTGCAGTCTACACCAGGGGTTAGGTTGGCTTAACTACATCACTATGGGATGTGGATTTTTCATACCCCAGAACCACATAGCTGAATCAACCTACCTTTTTAGGTGTAGAGCTGTCCTCAGACCTGCTGAGAGAGTCAGTGAATTGCAGGAACGTGAAGCCTAAGTCCTCCGTCTGGAGGGATCTGGCCTTGACAAAGGTGACAGGCTCAGCTAAAGGCCCTAAACCTGAGTGGAGTGCTCTGAGGGACACCACAAAGGGATCAGAGGTGTGGTTACCTCAGGAACTATGACATTAGCCTCCAGCCTTAACATATATGCAGTAGAGGCAAAAAAGGAGGAAAGAGACAAAGAATACTTTGACATTATCCTTCCTCCAGCACATAGCTGGTGTTATTGCAGGGATCACTCTTGTGATTAGCACTATTGAATTCAATGAGGTTACTCTAGAGAATAAGGGCTGCACAACAGGTCACTGCTTTAAATTTAAAATGTTTGGATATTTTAATCAAAACCTGCAGACTGTATTTCAAGAATATAAGGATGGCCAGACTGGGGCTAACCAATGGTCCATCTAGTCCAGTAGCCGGTCTTTCAACAGTGGCCAATGACAGATGCTTCAAAGGGAATGAACAGGGCAACCATCAAGTGATCCATCCCCTATCATCCAGTGCCAGCACCTTGCAGTCAGAGGCTTAGGGACACCCAGAGCATGGGGTTGCATCCCTGACCATTTCACACCAATTATTTGAAAGGAACACTTTACATCCAACTAAAAATTAAAACTTTCATTTTAAAGAAAATCCATTTCCTCCCTCCACATATTAAGATCTTAGAGCCTGATTTTGCAACCTTTACTCACCAGAGCAATTCTGGTCAATTCAACAGGACTACTCATGACTAATGGTTTACAGAATTAGGCTCTTATTCATTAGTGAGAATGGCTGTTTTTGTACTGCCTTGGTGATTCATGGTTCTACTACAGTCTTTACACACACAGGAAAATTTGTGGGTGTCTCAAAGTGCTTAAAATCCCTATTTTACATGAATTGTTTGATCAGTCTTAAGTTTGTACCCTTTGATCATTTCAGAAAAAAAAAGTATATTTGATGTAATTGAAAAGCAAGTTTAAAACCAAGATAAGGAAACACTGAAATGCTACAAAGAATGAAGCTGTGACATTTGCTGCCATAAGGTGCTAAATAGCTTCGCAGGATTTTAAAAAGGACTAGAAATCCTCTAGATCAAGAATTGAGGCACTTTATTTAACCCCCCTTCTTTCAAGATACAAGATTATTTCCTTTGCCCCTCTTCATAACACAGCATTATAGTTAGCACAATGGTTTTAATCTTGTTTTCCCATCTGAGCACTAATTAATGGCTACTACCAGCTGTAAAATGCTGGTTTAGTTGGATCAATAGCCTGCTGTGTTATATTAATGCTTATGTTTGCGGAAGATAAAACCTACATTTATAAAATTCCTTCCATCAAAGATCCTGACATCAATGAATTATGCCTTCCTTGCTTTCTGAGGCAGGGTGTCACAGTGTTTACTACTCACTGTTAGAGCTCTTCCCTGCAGCTTACCTGTGGATTAGCTCTTGACTAGTCTGGTGCCCCCGCTCCTTTGGTTGCTCATCCTGTGGACTCGCTCTCTCAGCTCAGGTTACTCCCTCTTCATGGCTTATTCTTCCTGCTAGGTCCCTATAGTTTTCCCCTTCCAGGTATCAAAGTCCCTCTGGACAAACTCTCTCAGGCAATCTTCTGATCCACTGCCCTGACTGTGCCCGTTCTCCTGTGGCTAGTTGGTAGGGGAACCCAGGCCTGCCCACTGCTCCAGGTTCTAGCCCAGGGACACTATGTCTAGAAACCACAGTCTACCCAATCTCAGACCCAGCTGCTCTTGCCCTAGGCTCTTTCCTACCTTTGTCTTCTAACCCACCCCTGGGTTACCACTAGAGCTTCCTCAGCTTCCTATGGCTAGTTCACAGACTCTCAGGTTCTTGTCACAGTCTGTATTCCTATTGGGAACCGGGTTGTCACAGTCTGTATTCCCAGGCAGGGATCCCAGGGTTTACTCCTCCTTGTCTTTTACCAATTCCCTTCCTCTGTAGCTTAGCCTGCCCCATCCAGCTGGGGCTCATCATCAATTAGACCTTAACAGCCCTGACTCCTTTCCAGGTGCAGCCTTTCATGGAGTTAATTGGTCCCTTTTTACCTACTCAGGCCTTGTGTGGGGGTAGACACCTCAGCACACAGGGAAGTGTTATTTCCATTTTAAGGATGGGGAAAACACAGACAGACATGGAGAAATTAAGCTCACACAGCAAGTCTGTCACAACTGAAATCCAAAACAAGTTACTCAATGTCCAGTTCTGGGCCTTACAGACCATACACCCACCCACCCCACTTCTTTAAGGACATGATCCTCTGCTACACTAAGGCCCCATTGCACTAATCTGGCAGTGTAAAGAGGCCTCACATTGTAGAATGATGTATGTGGCCTTAGTATAACTAAGAATCAGGCCCTTAAATGTTTAAAGAACACTTAAATAGAATGAAATCCTAGAACAGGGGGTTCTCAAACTTCATTGCACCGCAACCCCCTTCTGACAAGAAAAATTACGACAGGGCCTCAGGAGGGGGGACTGAAGCTTGAGCCCATCCAAGCCCCACCACCTGTGGGGGGGAGGAGGGGCAAAGCCAAAGCCCGAGGGCTTCAGCCCCAGGCAGGGGGCCTATAACCTTAGCCCTGCTGCCCAGGGCTGAAGCCCTCGGGTTTGGGTTTTGGCCCTGGGCCTCAGCAAGTCTAAGCCAGTCCTGGCAACCCCATTAAAATGGGGTTGTGACCTACTTTGGGGTCCTGACCCACAGTGTGAGAATCGCTGTCCTAGAAGCATTTTAAATCATCCATCTACTGAGAGTGAGAGTCACATCTTACAAGTCTGTTAACTTACAGTACCAGCGAAATATGGGGGGAAACCAAAATTAGGGCCAGATTCTTTGAAGTCCCGAGTGCCCTGAACTCCCATTGGGAATATTTACTTCAGTGAGATTTCAGAGCACCTGACACCTTGAGGGAGACATTCCAGTTCTTTCAGAATCAAATTGTTATTCTTTCAGAATGAGTTGTTTTCTTGGGAGTGCCCTTCCCCGGCTTCTTGCACTTCAAGTCTCATGGGGCTTGTTTATCCCATTTACATTGGTGTACACAAGGAATAATTCCATTGAAATCAATGGAGTTACACTGGTGTCAGGCTGATATAACTGAGAGGTGACTAAAACCCCATGAAATGTACATGAGTTAACTTCTACTTACAGACAGCTATTGGCTGTGGGAGAGGTCCATTGGCTTGCTTTGTCAGTAGATGGTTTTTCCTAATACTTTAGCAAATCAAGGATTCAGTTACTTTTAAAATCTTTACTATGAAGCTATTCTGTTGACATTAGCTATTGAAATACAGAGATATTGAGTATAGGTATTTTGTTGCTAGGATGCATTAAGAGATTATATTTTCAAACCTTCAGAATGAATTATAGCATACAAAAATCCCATTAATGGCATGTCTAAAACTTGCTTTGCAGAACGAAAAGTGAGGAAATGTACTAGAAGAAAGCAAGAAAGAATTATACTAAAGAAAAGGCTGCAAATATAAAGTCATAATGAAATATCTGGGGACCCCAAGCAGATCTTTTGGAATGCAATCAACAATAATGGTAACATTAACAAAGCAAAAGACTACATACGAAATCCGAATTCTGTGGAGCCATTTACCGAGCAAGTGTGACAACAGGAAAGCTGACTTCCAAACATAAAATAAATAAAATGAAAAGCCAGACAATAGCCATTTTATAAGAATAAGGACACAAGGTCTGATTTTCTACTGGTCAGATCTCTGATTTAGTACAGTTGCTAAATAAAAAAACCTTTAGAAAAAAAAATCAATTCAATGGCAAAAAACTACATTAACACAGAGTTATGGTTGCGTGCGTGGTGCTATGTCATTCCCCTGCAGAGTACTGAGTTGAGCAAGACTCAAGCTTCTGGAAACCAGGAAATGCACAGGCGAGGTTGCCCATGCAACCTTAACTCTGTACTCTTTCAGCAGCGCCCCAGTAACACACAAACCTTTGTAGTCTGCCAACTCCACAGTTGCTGAAATGTACAAGCTCATCACCTCCTTTTACACCCCATTCACTCTCATTCCCAGGATCCCACTTAACACTATTAAAGAACAAAAAGGGGAAAAAAATATCTATATAAAATTTTTTTTTTACCATGCCACCTTGTCTCTGCCCTCTTCAATCAATGCCTCAGTAGGCACAGAACATGTACTCATGCTAGCCCTTGGCACTATAAGACTCAGGAGATTCCAGATCCCAGTGTACACTCACACACTTAGCCCACTTCCCAGAAAGAGTAACACGTGTAGACAGTTTAAGAACCACTTTACAGCCTTTTACAACTTCCTTTCCCCAGTTCTCATGAACATACCCATGCTAGCTTTGCTTGAATTATCACACAAAAAATAGCAATTGTAACTACTGCTTCCACCCTTTGGTGTAGGTACACTTAACACACTGACTGCACCTGGAGTGTATGCAAATAATTCTTATTGGTTAATGCTAGCTTCATGGGAGCAGAGGGAAGGTGGCATGGGCAGCTGGTTCCCCCCTCCCCCTTCCTGTCCTTTAACAGCATTAGATGGAATCCTGTGGGAGAGAGTGAACAGCTAGTAAAAGGAGAAGAGCTTGTACGTTTCAGAAACTGTGGGGTTAGCAGAGTAAAGGTGTGTGTGTAATGAGGTGTACTGGGGCATTGCTGAAAGAGGACAGAGTTAAGGTTGCATGGGAAACCTTAACTGTGCATTTCCTGGTTTTCACTCCACAAGAGGACAACATACCACTAAGCAACCTTCGCTCTGTGTTAACATTGTTTTTTGCCATTGAATTTCCTAGACTTAGCAGGAAAAATATGTTTTTGGTAGGAGTTAGTAGTCATATAGGTAGTTATGTCTCACAATTAACATACTGAGCCAGCTGCTCCCCTGTTCCCCAGCCACACCCTCTCCTCCCCCCATGCCCTACCAGCCCTGCTTCGGCCCACCTCTCCAGCCATGCCCCTGACCCACCCCCACTTTTGTATCCCAGCCTCTGCGCTGCAAGCAGGGAATGCATCTCCCTGAAGCTTTCATTCCCTGATATACAACCATTTCTATTACTTCCCCCCTCCTATAACCCACTCCACGCACTGCACATGAGTTGAAGGACAACTATGTTACAGTGAAAGTGGCATTCCTGATGGTGTTTCACAATGGTTGGGGCATGGCGTTTGTGCCACCAATGGTGAGAGACAAATCACTGACAGGGTTTCTGTTCCAACATACTGACAGTTTTATGAAGTGTGGCAAGGCCCCCCTTCTGCCACGCCAGGCTTAGCACTCCCTTCTCTGGCAGGGACAGGGCCTGGGGTAAATCAGCCCCCCTACTCTGGTGTGGGTCTGTCTTCCCTCTTCAGGGTTTGTTTCTCAGAGCCTTCCCGGTAGGCCTTGGGGCCAGGGCCCATGCAAGGATATTTTGCGCCCTAGGCAAAACTTCCACCTTCTGCCCCCACCCCCCCCCATCCCCTTCCCCCAGAGCATCGCTTATTATAAACTTTCAAAAATGAATATGGCATAATGTGGCATTGTTCATTAGAATTAATACACATTCGGCTTGAAAATTTATTAATTTCATTATTTAGTCTACATATTTAATGAAAATAAATGGCCTTGGGTCTCCTGCATGTGGCTAGAGTCCCTCCTGCCCCCCTCCATGGATCTGCAAAGGGCTGTTTTGGGGATCAAAGCACAGAGCTGGGAGTCGGGATCTGGCTTCTATTATCCACCCTGGCATCAACTCACTGGATGACTTCAGGCAAGTTACTTCCCCGTTCTGGGCTTCAGCTCCCCCCAGCGCTAAGGTGTGAAATGGTTCCTTGCTCCTGGGCTGGAAAGTGCAATGCAGGCAGGATGGGGTGGCTGAAGTCCTGTCTTCCCCACAGGTGTGAGGCGAGGACATAGTTCCAGCCTCCATCATGACCATCCTGGTTGCTTTACTCTGCCCCACGCCAATCTCTGCTGAAGCCCCTTATTCAGAAAGCTCTGGCCCAGGGCAGAGGTGTCAGTGTCATTCTGGGCCTGATTTTCAGAGATGCTGAGCACCTGCGGTTCCCCCAATGTCTGTGGGAACTCCAGGGTTCTCAGTACTTCTGAAACTCAGGACAATTTATTTTGAATGCTGGGCCAGGACTGAGCCTGCAAAGGCAGATCCATATACACCCCTCAATCCACAGCAGATCTCCCATCAATAACAATACAAGCAATCAGGAGAATGGTGGGGGGCAGTTGGCCCAATGCTGGGAGTGGGGAGGATATGGCCCTAATGTGGTCACTAAACTTCTACCTAGTAAAGTTACAGGTGCATCTTCTGTCATTCAGTGGGCGAACAAAAATCTCTTGGGTGCTGCAGCCTGCCCAGGGTTCAGCTGCACTTAACCTGAGTTGCTCGCACACTTGCAGTGGTTGTGTACCATGCAACTGGTCACCCATGTTACATGAAAATCTGGCTCTGACAGTGTCGTAATTAGACTTAACAGTTACTGCCACATTTCCTAGAGCTCTTGTCCCAGGCTGGCTGCAGACTCAGGCAGACAGAACTGTGTCGGCTAGACACCCATCACCTTTGGAAGATTTTCCTTGTAGCCATAAGGGCTCGAGACAGCCATGTTTCTTCACTGAAAACTTGCCCCTGAATCCCAGATTAACACCTTGTGTGGGCAGGTGCAAAGCTCAGGACTTGAAGGCCTCTGGTCTAATGGTCTGAGCCAGCACAGAACTAGGAGCCTCGCTCTCCTGTGTTCAAAGCAGGACTCTGACAATGACTCCCTGGGTGACCTTGGGCAAGTCACGTCCCTGTTCTCTGCCTGTTTCCCCCAAAATGGGGCTCTATTTACCTGCTCCACAGGGCTGCAGGGATGGATGGGGATGAAGCCTTGGAAGGTGGCATGTGCTGAGGACGGTTACACTTTTGCAGCTCTTTAACCCTGTATCCTTTGGCAGGGCCATGTTCCACCCCCGCAGGTGGACCGGTGGCCACGGTCTCCTCTTCCTTTCCCCCACCCCCGCCACTGCATTGCTGTCAATAGGGCCAGCTGTAGGCAGGCTGATGTCACCTGCTCCGATCTGCAGCCGGCAGCCCTTGGGCAGTAGCCACTGCTGCAGCAGGGGGTCCGAGACTGCCAGAGCCAGAGGGCTAGGGAGCAATGCGGCAGCCTGGGGAGGAAGCAGCTCCGGGCTGACAGGGGGGGCGCAGGTGGGCAGTGATGTGGGGCGCGGTGGAGGGAGGCGGCCGGGCCCACGGTTGCAGAGGACGCCCGCAGAGGTAGGTGCTAACACGACTGTAAGCAGCCCATCCCCCCGCTGGGAGAAATAGTGTAAAAAAAATTTGGGGCACTGCTTTTTGGCACCCCCAAATCTTGGCATGCTAGGCAGCTGCCTAGTTTGCCTAGTGGTTCCACCGGCCCTGCTTGGGGCAGATCTGAGGAGTGCTCCTCTGCCAAACAAAGGGGAACAAGTCTATAAAGCACCCAAAAAAAGGGGGAATACCTCTCCCTGGCCCCCTCACTGGGGCAGGTGTGGTCCTGTCGCTAGCCCCGGGGTGTCAGTCCTTCCCCTAAACAGGCACTGGATTTTGGGTGTCTCCCCTATAGGAAGGAGCATAATCTCTCACACTCACAAAGCTACTTCAAGCTTGGAGCAGTTTGTATCTCCCCCCTCCCACAAGAGATTTTAACAGGTTTCAGGCAGCCCTTAATTGGACTCAGGTGTCCCTAATTGACCAGAAGTAACCCCATCCCAGCTTGTAGGAAAAAGGGCCTTTAGCATTCTAGGGCTAACATACCTGTTTTCCCAGACCCTCCTGCAGCCATCCGGCCTGACTTTGTCACAGTAGGAAAGAAAGATCCTCTAGTCCCGGTTCAATAGATGTACCCCATCTCTGAGAAACAGTGAGGTGTCAGAGCTTGTAGTGTTTCTGTGCCATACAGCACATTTTCTCAGCAGCCATGAACCTTCCAATTTCATTCTTCTGACACTTTATTTATAGCTTTCATGCAATGTTGGGGTGCACTGGCAGAGCTGGGGGTGCCATGCCTCCTCACCTGAGCCCCCAACCTCTCACCTCCCCTACCGTCCATCTCTATAATCCCCCCCTCCCCTCAGTACAGCCTCAAACTCATCTCCCCCTATTCCCCACTTCTCTACCCCCTAATGCCTCTCCCCTCAGGAAGCATTCACATGTCTAATTTTTCCCCACCCTTCAAATACTTTGATTACATTTCTCCCAAAATGAAAATTGCCACCCATGACTCACACATTGTAGCAAGCTCCAGCCACTCAATTAAAAACTCCTTTTGTGTTTCTTAGGTGGTGGCTTATGCTTAATTTATCCTTAGTTATGTTAATCAAAGGGGGAATTCACAGCCTCATCTAGTCATTATTAGTACCTCTCACTTTAACAGTATAGGCAGCAGAAGGAAACTGGGTTTTTTGGGAGGCGGCTTTAAATCAGGAACCCCTCAGTGATCAAAATTTGGTGTCATGTGACTAATGCTACCCCTTACCCGCATAAGTCACACCACATTTCAAGCACTCAGAGTAATTGTTCTCATATTAGAATACTTAGACTCACATATAAAATAGTGGGACTGGAAGCCCTCTAGCCATTCTTCCGTACTGGTGAATGTGCAGTGTAAAATGTGTTATATGCAGTGTTGTTGGAGCTGTGTTGGTCCCAGGATGTTAGAGAGAAGGTGCGTGAGGTAATATCTTTTATTGGACCAGCTTTTCTCTCACCAACAGAAGTTGGTCTAATAATAGTTTGACCTCTAACTATGGGGTGGTGGGGTAGCATGAAGAAAAACTGTAGAAGCTTTTTTTAAAATGGCTATTTCCCCCCAGGGCTTATATCACTGGGACCCCTAGCTCAAAATGACTCCAAATTTGGGTCACTAGCCCCACCTGCACCCTTCTGAGGTGTAGCAGATTTCAAAGAAATCTGACTAAGCTGGTCCATTTTAAAGGACTTAAAAAGTTCAACTTTTAAACCGATGTCACGCTGCCATCTTAACTATAGTGGCACTCCTCAGCCACTGTAATTTCTCTCGCTCCCCAGATTCTTTTATACTCTCCTAAACTTTGGTGAATTGTCTCACGTGGTCAGGAAACTGACCAGAATTTACCTAAAGGGGTGGTTTTCTTTAAACTGCTGTTCCAAAAAGTTTTCAATGCAGACACCAGCTTAAACAAAACAAATTAAGAATTGTCATAGCTCAACTGTCAAAGCATCTTCAAATTGAGCAGACAAAGCCCAAAATGATCAAAAATACTAAGAGCAACACTAAAAAAAAAAAAAAAAAGTAGAGAAGTCATCAGAACTTTGGTCACAGAAAATTTTGTATTTGTTTACTGTTCTGCATTCAATGAGCATGATGGGTGATTTAGGAAATTTTTATGCATTCCTGAAATCCTCATTTATATCCTAATCTTCCGAGGTGCTCCTGTTGATTTAAATGGAAGTTGTGGGTGCTCTGTATCTCTTAAAGGTACACACACACACAAAAGCCACCCAGCTGCTGTGCACCACAGGGTATATCTGACTTGGGCTCATGGGGCTCAGGCTAAGGGCCTGTTTAATTGCTGTGTAGATGCTGGGGTTTTGGCACTCTCCCACTTTGCATGGGTGTCTAATTGCAGTGTAGGCATACCTTCAGAGCCCGAGAAGGAGCATCTACCCTGCAGTTTTTAGCCCTGTAGTGCAAACCCAAGTCAGTAGACCCAGCCTTTGAGACTTGCTGCCCTGTTTTTTATTTTGTTTTTTCAGCGTAGACATATCTTCATGTTAGACTACTACTCTAGCTTTTATTTAAACTTTTTTGCAGTTGAAGCACACAAAGCAAGAGAAGCAAACAGCCAAGTGGTATCTATTCAAGCATTGTTTTGACAGTAAACATCTCTCCAGAGTTTGACTAGATGCCTACTTCCAGACAGCAGTACAATAAGAGAAGTGCACTCTCAAAAATGAATAAAAGAGGGAAAACATCTTCAGATTTACTGAATAGATTATATGCTTCATTATGTAAGGGAGAGACCTAGAGGCCCTTTCTCTCTGTTTGATGATACAAGGAGAAACCAGGGGAAAAGAAAGTCCTGAAGCCACTTTCTTACCTTCACTGACAGTAGCAGCAAAGAACATCTATTCTGCACCTTACATATCAGCTACATAGTTAGTAGGGCTGTCAATTGATGTCAGTTAACTCACATGATTAACTCAAAAAAATTAATCCCGATTAATCGCAGTTTTAATTGCACTGTTAAACAATACCAATTGAAATTTATTAAATATTTTGGATGTTTTTCTACATTTTCAAATATATTGATTTCACTTACAACATAGAATACAAAGTACACAGTGCTCACTTTATATTACAAATATTTGCACTGTAAAAATAATAGTATTTTTCAATTCACCTCATACAAGTACCATAATGCAATCTTTTTATTGTGAAAGCACAACTTACAAATGTAATTTTTTTTTTGTTATATAACTGCACTCAAAAACAAAAATGTAAAACTTCAGAGTCTAGAAGTCCACTCAGTCCTACTTCTTGTGCAACCAATCACTAAGACAAACAAGTTTGTTTACATTTACAGGAGATAATGCTGCCCGCTTCTTATTTACAATGTCACCTGAAAGCAAGAACAGGCATTTGCATGGCACTTTTGTAGCTGGCATTGCAAGGTATTTACGTGCCAGCTATGCTAAACATTCATATGCCCCTTCATGCTCTGGCTACCATTACAGAAGACGTGCTTCCATGTTGATGCTCGTTAAAAAAATGCATTAATGAAATTTTTGACTGAACTCCTTGGGAGAGAATTGTATGTCTCCTGCTTGGTGTTTTACCCGCATTCTGACATATGTTTCATGTTATAGCAGCATGTTGATTGTTTTAAGAAGACTTTCACTGCAATGGTGGTTGAAGCATTAAGGGACATGTGAAACTTTATTGCATCTAGGACATAAATGTCTTGCGACGCTGGCTACAACAGTGCCATGCAAATGCTTGTTCTCACTTTCAGGTGACGTAAACAAAAAGCGGGCAGCATTATCTCCTGCAAATGTAAACAAACTTGCTTGGCTGAGTGACTGGCTGACCAAGAAGTAGGACTGAGTGGACTTGTAGGCTCAAAAGTTTTACATTGTTTTGTTTTTGAATGCAGTTATTTTTTTTTATATAATTCTACATTTGTAAGTTCAACTTTCATGATAAAGAGATTGCACTAAAGTACTTGTATGAGGTGAACAGAAAAATACTATTTTTTATTTTTACAATGCATTTATAATAAAAAAATATAAAGTGAGTACTGTATATTTTGTATTCTGTGTTGTAATTGAAATCAATATATTTGAAAATGTGGAAAACATCCAAAATATTTATATAAATGGTATTCTATTAGTGTTCAACAGTGCGATTAATCGCTATTAAGTTTTTTTTAATCGCTCGACAGACCTAGTAGTTAGTCACTCAATCACATACCTAGTAGGGAACAAATTCTGCTTATAAGAGAGCTTTCTTCAACCTTAACTCCACTCAACTGCTAATAAATAAACTGCATCTCAGTCAACAAGAGACTGCAGCTTCTGAACTAACACCAGCCTTTTATATTTGCTGATCAGGGTAATGCCAACTGATGAGATCAATTAAATCAAAGCTTTTTTTTTTTTTTTTTTTTAAGTCCAGACAGGCTGAGAAAGGAAAAAAGCAGTTGTACTTCCTATACCACTGCTGGTGGCCTGTGCCAATTTTTTTTTTTTTTTTTAAATAGAGCTAGCTTGCCGTCTCTCTCACTGGAATAGAAGGGATATGGCATTTCTGACATGAATATTTGCCTGATGCTTTCAAAAGGGCTGTACACCATGTTATGAGCTCACAATGAGTGAGCTTCTGTAGGTTCAGTAGAAACTATTGAAATAGTCTGAGGCTATGGCTACACTTTCAGATGTAGAGCGCCAGGAGTTAAACCAGCCCTCAGACAGCAGCAGGGAAAGCACTGCAGTGTGTTCACGCTGTCAGATGCAAGCGCACTGGCGTGGCCACATTTGTGGCACTTGCAGCGGTATTCAGAGCGGTGCATTATGGGCAGCTATCCCACAGAGCACCTCTTCCCATTCTGGCGCTGAGGCTTGTGGGAAGGGAGGCGCGGGGTATCCTGGGTCCTGTCCCAATGCCCTGTGATGCATCGCTTCAAATCCCAGCAATCCCTGTGCTTTCATCCACATTTGGTGCCATCTTTCAACGGTTTTTGTACTGCTTGCTCTGTCTTCCCTTTCGGTCTGCGGGAATCAGGGCCGGCTCCAGGGTTTTTGCTGCCCCAAGCAGCAAAAAAAAAAAAAAAAAAAAAAAAACCCCGAACCCGAACACCTCACCAGCCGCCCCTTCAGTCTTCGGCGGCAATTCGGCGGCTGGTCCTTCGCTCCCAGCGGGACCCGCCCCCGAAGACCCAGACTTGCCGCCCCACAAACAGCTGGAGTGCTGCCCCTCTCCGTTGGCCGCCCCAAGCACCTGCTTGCTGGGCTGGTGCCTGGAGCCGGCCCTGGCGGGAATGGATCCTGAACTGCTGAGGAATATGCTGATGGGTCTCGCCAGCATGTCATGCATTGCAGTCAAGTTACTCCTTAAGCTACAAAGTGACAGTGAGGAGTCCGACGATGATGTTGACACGCATAATGCATACGACACGAGATTGCTTGTGGCATTCATGGACATGCTCACCACCATAGAACGCCACTTTTGGGCTCAGGAAACAAGCACTGAGTGGTGGGATCACATTGTCTGGGATGACGAGCAGTGGCTGCAGAACTTTCAGATGAGGAAAACCACTTTTATGGGACTGGTTTCAGTGGTAGCCGTGTTAGTCTGTATCAGCAAAAAAACACACACAAAAAATGAGGAGTCCTTGTGGCACCATAGAGACTAACAAATGAATTTGTTAGTCTCTAAGGTGCCACAAGGACTCCTCGTTTTTTTATGGAACTGTGTGCTGAGCTCGCCCCCACCCTGCGGCGCAAGGACACGAGAATGAGAGCTGCCCTGTCATTGGAGAAGCATGTGGCAACTGCAATCTGGAAGCTGGCTACTCCAGACAGCTACTGATCGGTCGCTAACCAGTTCGGAGTGGGCAGGTCTACCGTTGGAATCGTGTTGATGCAAGTGTGCAAGGCTATTAATGGCATCCTGCTCAGAAGAACATGCATGACATTGTGGCTGGCTTTGAACAAATGGGTTCCCTAACTGTGGAGGGGCGATAGCTGGCATGCATATTCCAATTCTGGCACCAGACCACCTAGCCTCTGAGTACATACATCGGAAGGGGTATTTCTCGATGGTTCTCCAGGTGCTTGTGGATCACTGTGGGCGTTTCACGGACATTAACGCAGGCTGGTCTGGAAAGGTGCATGACACACGCATCTTTCGGAACACTGGCCTGTTCAGGAAGCTGCAAGCCGGGACTTTCGTCCCGGACCAGAAGATCACTGTAGGGGAAGTCGAAATGCCCATTGTGATCCTTGGAGACTCTGCTTACCCGTTAATGCCATGACTCATGAAACCCTACACAGGGAGCCTTGATAGCAGCAAGGAGCAGTTCAACAACAGGCTGAGTCAGTGCCGAATGACTGTGGAGTGTGCTTTGGGCCATTTAAAGGGCTGCTGGCGCTGTCTGTATGGGAAGCTGGACCTGGCCGATGACAGCATCCCCACGGTTATATCCGCGTGCTGCACCCTCCATAACATTGGTGAAGGGAAGGGTGAAAGCTTCACTCAGGCATGGGCCGCTGAGGTTGAACTCCTGGAGGCTGAATTTGAACAGTCAGACAGCAGGGCTATTAGAGGGGCCCAGTGTGGGGCTGCAAGGATTAGGGATGCCTTGAGGGAGCAATTTGATGCTGAAAACCAGCAGTAATGTTTGGGGCCCTGCACGGGCGTGAAGTGCAGTGGTTCCAATGCTAGTAGGCATCTGTGCTTGCTACGTATGATGCACTGACTAGCAGTGCTTGTTGCTTTCCTGGGGTATGCTATCTTTTACTTAATGCAATAAAGAATGTTTCCAAAACCAAAAAATTCATTTATTGAAAAGAAACAACTGTTGGGAAAACAGAAAGGGCATGACACATCTGTGCTGTTTGGGAGGAGGGAAGGGAGCAGGGTGGGGAATGGAACAATCACAGATTTGCGTATGTCCAGTTACCATATTCAGCCTTCTGTCTGGAGTGCCATGCAATGAGTGCTGCACTTCAGGCTGGCGAAAATGCATGGTGATGGGGGTTAAGTGCAGTGGGTAAGGGTAGCAGGGCTGGGTGGTGAAGCTAAAGGTGTTGGAGGCAGCTGGTGGCGATAAGAAACCAGATGTTGGGGAAAATGGTTTGGCGGTGACATGGGGGCACAAGGGAAATTTTTGGGACAAGGGCTGCGGGGGTGGGGGGACAGATCTGCTCCGTATGCAGTGCAATGAGCGCCTGCATCAAGTCCACTTGGTGCTCCATAATGCTTAGGAGCCGCTCTGTGGTTTGTTGCCGGCAATCGGCATTCTGCTGGCGGACCCTCCTTTCGGTCTCCCGCCACTCCTGTACTTTATTGTCAGTAAGAGACTGCTGCATGACTTCATGCAGAAGATCCTCCTTGCTTCTTCGCAGCCGCTTCCTGAGTCTTTGCAGCCTTTTGGCAGTTGGTAACAAGGACGGCTGGGATCTCAGGGTTGCATCTGTAAAGCCAAAATGCAACATTTAACAGAGGCAGCACTGCTCTGTCTAGTGTTAACGATTCAGCCGAACTTATAGACAAGCACAGTGCACACAATAGCACAAACTGCCTGTCCCAAGGCGAGCACACACAACCCACAAGAGCCCTGAAATGGTGAATAACCACAGGGACGGAGGGGAC
Source organism: Platysternon megacephalum (assembly GCA_003942145.1). Taxonomy (NCBI): domain Eukaryota; kingdom Metazoa; phylum Chordata; order Testudines; family Platysternidae; genus Platysternon; species Platysternon megacephalum. Next base: position 3,590,943 of record QXTE01000088.1, read on the forward strand.
TGATTGTTCCAGGGCCATACTGTCCTCTGAGATCCTGTGCCTTGGGGAGAGCCAACTGCTGCAGGGGGCCCCTATACCCATCCTGTGGAAAATATCTCGCTGCTGAGGGTGACCTGGGAAGCAAGGGAGAGCCTTCTGCAACAATGCGGCTTCCGCCCTGGCCCTTATGCCACCTGTCTGTGTGCAGCAATGGTCCCCCCGCCCGTCACGGCATAGTGGCGCGGGTACGTTAGCCTTACTCGGACAAGGAGCACAGTAGCTCTGCCAAGGAACCTGCACAAGTGGATTGCCCAGCTTCTGCATGTGACCTTCGATGAGATCACTGGGACCGATTACCGCGATGTGAGAGAGTACATCAATGCCCTATTCTGCCTCTAGGCATGCACACAGCCCTAACCCTTCTTTCTGCAACCCTCCTCGCCCCAACAGCCTGTACCCAACAACTCCCTTCTCAAAATAAAAGCTGCTTACCGGGCACCTCCTCTGCTGTTTGTTCTTCCCCAAGCACTGTCCGCTGCGACTGGCTACCTTCCTCCTGGCTTGAAAACAGCTCCTGGCTGCATGCATCTAGGGATGCTGGGCCGTCCTCTGGCTCTGGGCCCCCCTCCTCCTCAGCACCCTCACTCCTGCATTCCTCCTCCTGCCTTGTTGCACTCTGGGCTACCACAGCCTCTGAAGTGTCCATGGTGCTCTTAGGAGTTGAGGTGGGGTTGCCTCCAAAATATCTTGTCCAGCTCTTTGTAGAACCGGCAGGTCGTAGGGGCAGCACTGGAGCGGCGGTTTGCCTCCCGCGCTTTGTGCTTCAGCCACCATTCCAGAGGACAGGCTTCCATGCGGATGATGCTTGTTAAAAAAATAATGCGTTAATTAGATTTGTGACTGAACTCCTTGGGGGAGAACTGTATGTCTCCTGTTCTGTTTTACCCGCTTTCTGCCATATATTCATGTTATAGCAGTCTCAGATGATGACCCAGCATGTATTTGTTTTAAGAACACTTTCACAGCAGATTTGACAAAACACAAAGAAGGTACCAATGTGAGATTTCTAAAAATAGCTTCAGCACTCAACCCAAGGTTTAAGAATCTGAAGTGCTGTCCAAAATGTGAGAGGGACGAGGTGTGGAACATGCTTTCAGAATTCTTAAAAGAGCAACACTCTGATGCGGAAACTACAGAAACCGAACCACCAAAAATGGAAATCAACCTTCTACTGGTGGCATCTGACTCAGATGCTGAAAATGAACATGCGTCAGTCCACTCTGCTTTGGATCGTTATCGAGCAGAACCCATCATCAGCATGGACGCATGTCCTATGAAATGGTGGTTGAAGATGAAGGGACATATGAATCTTTAGCTCATCTGGCATGTAAATATCTTGCAACGCCGGCTACAACAGTGCCATGCAAACACCTATTCTCACTTTCAGGTGACATTGTAAACAAGAAAAGGACAGCATTATTTTCTGCAAATTGTAACCCAACTGGTTTGTCTGAGCAATTGGCTGATGTAGGACTGAGTGGACTTGTAGGCTCAAAAGTTTTACATTGTTTTGTTTTTGAATGAAGTTATTTTTTTGTACATAATTCTACATTTGTAAATTCAACTTTCATGATAAAGAGATTGCACTACTGTACTTGTATGAGGTGAATTGAAAAATACACCTCTACCTCGATATAATGCTGTCCTCGGGAGCCAAACAATCTTACCGCGTTATAGGTGAAACCACGTTATATCGAACTTGCTTTGATCCACCGGAGTGCACAGCCCCGCCCCCTTGGAGCACTGCTTTACCGCGTTATATCGGGTCGCGTTATATCGGGGTAGAGGTGTACTATTTCTTTTATCATTTTTACAGTGCAAATATTTGTAATAAAATTATAAAGTGAGCACTGTACACTTTGTATTCTGTGTTGAAATAGGAATAAATATATTTGAAAATGTAGAAAAACTAACACTAATGAATTTCAATTGGTATTCTATTGTTTAACAGTGCGATTAATATTTGAGTTAACTGAGATTAATCGACAGCCCTTTATTATATATTATATATAAAAAAATGTGAATAAATACTCTCTTTCACCTTCTGTCTAGAATACTCTTATGTTTCATAAGATTAAACAATTTTTTTTTTTTNATAATTCTACATTTGTAAATTCAACTTTCATGATAAAGAGATTGCACTACTGTACTTGTATGAGGTGAATTGAAAAATACACCTCTACCTCGATATAATGCTGTCCTCGGGAGCCAAACAATCTTACCGCGTTATAGGTGAAACCACGTTATATCGAACTTGCTTTGATCCACCGGAGTGCACAGCCCCGCCCCCTTGGAGCACTGCTTTACCGCGTTATATCGGGTCGCGTTATATCGGGGTAGAGGTGTACTATTTCTTTTATCATTTTTACAGTGCAAATATTTGTAATAAAATTATAAAGTGAGCACTGTACACTTTGTATTCTGTGTTGAAATAGGAATAAATATATTTGAAAATGTAGAAAAACTAACTAATGAATTTCAATTGGTATTCTATTGTTTAACAGTGCGATTAATATTTGAGTTAACTGAGATTAATCGACAGCCCTTTATTATATATTATATATAAAAAAATGTGAATAAATACTTTCTTTCACCTTCTGTCTAGAATACTCATGTTTCATAAGATTAAACAATTTTTTTTTTTAAAAGCAGGATTTGTACTGCTAAGACAAAAGCAACCACATAACTAAAGTGTTGTACAAGTACTTGTCAACAAGAGGTTGTTTATATTAGGAGAGAAAATAAAGCTAGGCCTCCTGTGAAGTGAAGGGCAGCGTTTACTATCGATGCAATGTAGGATTTTTAATATATATTCTGTGAGACGCTCAAGGCCGTGAGCATAGAAGACCAAGATGTCAGTTAGGGACTACCAAAGGCTTAAGGAAACAAACCTCTTACTAGCCTACTTTTTAAAGTAGGTTTTAATACAGTTTTATAAATTTGTATAGGACCTCTCAGGCAAGATTCTCAAAATGATTGACAAGCAGAAGCAAAATCAAAGCTCACAGCTTGGACTACACCTATGAACGGTGCAGGATTCGGTTCACATATAACTGCAACAAGATATCAGCACAGAGCTCCATTGACTTAACTGGAGCTCTACAAGTGGCTGGAGTCCACCCACACTGCACTCACTGCAGGATCAATGCCATTGTTACTGTGATTCAAATCACAGGGTTTAGCAGTGGGTTTGATGGCAGGAGTTCTGATTTAACTCAGATTGATATCTATGTGAAAGAAGCCTCTAGCTGCATTTCACTTCATGTTGTTTTATAAGCTGTAAACAAAATGGACATACTATATAGGGCAACTCTTATATTTCCCCCCTAGCTCCCTTCCCTAGGCTCTAGTTAGTTCAACCCTGTTATCTCCCTCTCCTGTAGGGCTAAACTAGGTGCCTAAAAATCTGCTGCTAGACATGTGCACAGTCACCTCAGTCTAGGCACCTGTCCCAGCAAGCTGTTCCCCCACCTATTTTACCCCAATCTGGTGGGCGTTCTGACATGTCGTCTACTGGATGAGGCTCCACACAAAACACAGAAAGAGGAAGTGCCCATCCCCTCCCACCCACCCCCCAACATTTGGCCCAGGCTATTGGAGACCTGGGCTCAATTTATCTCCCCTCCCCCCGCCGCCTGACATGTAGCAGGGATTTTAACTTGGGTGCTAATGTAATATTTGGACCTTCATATTTACCCTAATTGTGAGCACAACTGTGAAAAGTCAGTGAAAGTTCATAAAATTTCACACTAACCTATAACAAACAAACATTGATGGGAAAAGGGAGACAAAAAAACACTAGGCGAGTCCAAACAAAAAGACCCCCTGATATAACTCAAGAATTGTGTTAAGATCAGACAAGTAAACAAGAGAAGTGCGGGACTGGAAGTTGGTGACCAAAAGTGGCATGTTGAAAATTAGGCCTAATTGGTGGACAAAGTGAGGGGAATGGACTATTCTGCCTACTGCTCCCTTTTTGGGTCCTTAAAATACCTGCAACTTCGGGGGGTGGGGGAGAGAGGATACAGACAAGTGTGAATGCTGACTTACTGCAAAATGAAGGAAGGGGAAGGAGAAGCTTCACCATCATGGCTGCTACCTCCACCATTTTCTGGGACCCTAGACCTTCATTCTAATCCTGAGAGATGGCCAGGCCAAGCCAGGCCAAGAGAGAGAGACCCAGATGACACCAGTACCTCCACTGGCTCCAACTAAATCCCAAAGACCCATCTTGAATGTGAGGCTCCATCTTCCTTCTCCACATCCCCCATGCGTCTTTTCCGTCCTACCTTATTTTTTCTATTTGTCTCCTTTTTCCCTTCTTTCTAATAAGAGCCTGGCTTAGCTGGCTAAGAATTGACCTCTTTTCCAATATGGCTGTGAGCCTGTGACCCAAAAGGCAGCTAAAAGCTAATGCTGGTAACAAGTTTGCCAGGACTCAGATAGCTGATAAGACTGCGTGCTGTGCTTGTGTTTTTCCAGGAGTGAGACTGCAAGTGAGAGTCAATGCCAGAGACAGCATCTGCATTGTCTGTGTGTCCTTTTGCCTTTTAGGAAATGGGATCAGACTTTAACAAGAACAGCTCCAGCCCATTTCAACTAACTTCTTTTGGGGAAAAAAGAGGAGAACAATTACCATCTTTTATACCATCTAAAAGACAGTCAGAAGGGAGAGGGTTGTCCTTCTAAACTAAAGGCTCTCTACAGCTAAAGGGAGAAGGAACAAGGAGTGTTAAAATGAAAGCCTTATTAAGTGTTACATTTCAAATGCTTTAACTGTTTTTCCTTCTTGTCTGTATCTTTAACAAAAGGTTAACAAGATTTTTAATAAGGTGTTTGCCATGGTACTTAGCAGGCGGAGATCTCTGTATACCAAACCCTGAATCTCATTAAAAACGGTTTAAAGTTGGACAGAGTCAGGGTCATGTTAACACCTTTGACTCTTTGGGCCCAAATATTGCATCTAAATTAACAGATCAGCGCCCCCACCCAAGAGAGCGCCCGAACGACTGGGCTATGGTGTAGGCTGTTCTCAGTCTCTCCAGTTGAGCCTGTTCCACTGTGCATAAATAATAAACATCAGGTGGAGCAAGGGGACTGGAAGCTGTCTCCCACATACATCTGGGTGCCCTAATCCCCAGGTTATAGAGTCATTCTTACCCTAACCCTTTTCCCTGACCCAATGCATGTTTATTTGTACACAGTGGAACAGCTTCAAAGGGAGTGACTGAGAGCAGCACAACCCAGAATAGCCAATAGCCCAGTGGTTAGAGCATCCTCTTCGGGGTGGGGAGAAGATTCCTACTCCACGTCAGGCAAAGGGAAGACTTGAACCTGGGTCTGCCCACACCCTAAGTGACTGTACCAACCACTGAGCTATAGGTTACGAAGGGGGCATCACCACCTCCTTGTTTTCTGTGAGAAAGGGCTTAGGTGCCTAACTCCCGGAGAGGGATCACAGCTGTGAAGCCCAAGCAGTGGGAGGTGCCTTCCTGTGGCCCAGACTTAGGAACTTAACTCCCTTTGGGGGCAGGGCTTAGGACCACCCCCTCCTCTGGATTTCCTATTGATTAGCATAGGCAGCTCCCTACTCAGCAGGTTGGCTTTTGTGGATCCCATTCTTAAGCACCTGACTCTCCCCAGGCAGTGTAAAGGGGGCCTGGGCACCTAACCCCAGGCTGTGCATCCACTAGACAGCAAGGCACTTAAAGTTAGGTACCGGAACACTGGGTCTAAGTCCACTTTGTGGATCTAGCTCTTGGTTCTTTTCTGTCAATAAGTAGCAGCATGATTAAAAGGTGATCACATTACTGGGCTACCTACTCTCCAAGATTACCAAGAAAGACAAAAGCAAATGGCACCAGGCTGGGAAAAAAACAAAACAAACAATAAAAACATGAAAAGATCATATAATCAATAATATGAGAATTGCAAAATATAGCTCAGTTTGAGCTATAACTACTCCCTGATTTATGTTACTAATTCCTGGCCATCTCACCTCAATGCATGGTTCAGTGATATGAAGAGGTCTTCGAGGTAGCTCAGAAAGAAACATTTCAGGTGAAGAGACACCCCCCATAATCATTAAGCAGCAGTTGCTAAGGAACCCATTTTAGTTGCCTAGCAACCTTGCTAGAAATTATGTGGCATCTCAGCCATTTAGTCTTTTTGTTGAGTACCTGCCTGCTCTAGCAGTGGCTTTGTCTCCTCATTGTCTCCTTTCCTCCAGAAGACCACATAGAGATTATGGGGCAATTGCCCACACTGGGCAACTCTGAAGAACCTACAGGAGAGGTCACACACTACCACATGATGACCAGGATGGAATGAGGCCACCACACACAAGGTCTCATGAAGACTCTTACATTAAGAATGGAGGGTACCAGGGTTTATAGGAGGGATGCCAGGATGCCAACTGTGGGGAGAAGTACTATATAATCACTTTTGGGAACCTCAGTCCATGTTTAGAAGTCTTCTGTTGCTGTTCATGTCAGCATAGGAATTCAAACATGGGCTACAGGCCAAACCCTAAAGTCCTTATTCAATTATTATTCACTCCTTACTGCCGAGGTTGAGTTGATATAAAAAATTTGCAAAGGTCTGCCTACATCCACTTTGGTGAGGTAAAAGACAACAAAAGCATGTAACACAACAGCATCCTCATTAATAATATTTTGCCCTTCCATAGCATCTTCCATGCAGGCTTCTCAAAGCACTTTATAAAATGAGTACTGAGGCTTATTTCATTAAGGTTTATAGAGAGATGGGTCTCAGACCAATTGTTTAAGTGATTTCTCAACTCCACACAGCAAGCCTGTGGCAGAGCAGAGATCCCAGATTTCCTCACCACTAGTCCTGTGCTTTAATTACCAAACCATGGGTGAAATCCTGGCCCCATTGAAGTCAATGGGAGTTTTGTCATTGACTTCAGTGGGGCCATGATTTTATCCCATGTGTCATCTCTAACATAAATCCACTTCTCTTCCACCCCAAATAATTTGTTCAATAAATGTAACCCCTTTGTTTGTAAATGTCCATTAGCAGATCACAGTATTTATAATTTGTTCATAATTCAACATTTCTGAAAAATATGTTTAATACATTTGAACTCTGGATTTTATTTTTTTTTGCAAATTGCTCATAGCAAGTATTCAGTAGATTTTTTTAATACTCAGAATTTGCTATTTGAGCATTGTAGATGGTTAATTAAGTCACAGGTCTTGTTTCTATTTCCTAATTGGAATATATGACTGAGAATACCTTTGGGAGAGGAACTCAAGGGCTAATACAGAAAGCATTCTAACTTTATTCAAAACACTGCTTTGAAATTAATTTCAGGTCCCACGGTAAAGCTAGAAGGGAAAAAAAAACAGACAGGGTGCTGTAGGTACTGTAGAGCTGGTTTCCCCCTTAATTCCACCCTTTGCACAAGTAGAGACATGGGCCCTGTTATCTCAGGAAGACTTGTTTTTAAATTTGGGGGTGGGTGGGAGGAGAGACTACTCTGGATTTTCCCTGTATCTAGGAGAAGCCAACAATACTTACTGAAATGAAATGGCAGCCAGCAAAGGAGCACACACCCTCATAAAGACATTGGAAAGGAGGGAGGATAGGCCTGAGAGAACTAAGTGTGAAGGATACAAGAATTTCTTCTCTCAGTATTTGTTTATCCAGAGCCTCATATAGGGGTTTGGGCTTTCTTGGAGTCAACTTCAATTTTTCATATCTCCCTCCCCCATTTCTAGCGTCATGTGTGCATCTGGCTTTTTCCGTATTGCTAGACTCCTTGTTTTCTCTCAGCATTCAGATAATGTTTTCCCCATCTTTCCTCTGTCATAGTCTTTGCTCTGCCCAAAAGATTCTCAGGCTTATCACAGGGCCCTGCAGGATCCATGTTTTGTTTTATTGCGGTCAGTCAACAGACAGCAAATCAAAATATCACCCTATATATCTTTATAGTCAAACCAGAATTAGGTGCCGTCCATACTGGCCTTATAATTGAGTTTCAAAACCATGCTGAATCGTGGTGTCAAAGCATGTTAGAACAAACAGGCTGTATAACTAGATTAATGGCGCACCATGTAGCCACCAGTGTCAGGATCCTCCCCCACCTGATGCCCTATTTAACCACAACTGAGTTAAAACTTTGCTTAAGGCAACTGTGTAGAAACTGGCATCCAGAATAGTGCAGAAAGGTTTTCCTACAACACGAAGACATGTATATAAAGGCAGCCTCACAGTAGTACCAAGAAGGTAAACTTGAGGAAGAAAGTGTTGGCAGAAACTCAGAAGATTTAGGAAGTCAGCTTCAGATAGCCTCAAATAAGTATCCAAAGGTTTGGATGCCTTTTTCAAATGTATATAACTCCTTGACTCGTTGGAAATCCAGTGGGAAGAGTTCCTTTCTCACACAATTTGACACTTCCAATGTCAGCCAGAAATATGGCAAGGAGACCCTAGCCAGTAAATGATTATGGGCCTGCTCCAAAGCCCACTAGTCACTGGAGTCTTACTTCCCCAATACTACCTTTAAAATTACTACTAATTACTATATAAATAATACTCACGTATTCTACAGCAATTGCCCAAAACACCACAGAATACACTTTTAAGGATTTTAGAGCATTCCTACAGAGCCATACATTTGTAACAGTTTTGCTGTGCCCCCTAAAAGTCTTAAAACATGAGAAGAACAGACTCATACATGTATATTTGTAGTCCCTATAGCACAAGTCCTGAGTCCATTGAAGCCATGGGAGTCTTTCCACCAACTTCAGTGAACTGTGCATCATACTCATATAACCCATCAGTACCAACCACTACCTACTGCTCTCAGATCCATAGATCTCAGAACGCGTACACCCTGCAGCCCAGCAAAGTCAATCAGGGAAGAAACCCTGATTAATGATTTCAAGCTAGCCAAGAAATACTGAGTGATTTCCAGCAGCTCACATCCTCCATCATGGACTGAAATAATGGCACATCATTAGGGTAGGAGGTGCTGTATGATGTCTGAAGTCACAGATTTCTAAAAGGAGCCTTTAGTTTGTCTAAAAGGAAAAGTATAGCTTAGTCTCAGCTAAGGGGTTTACCCTACCTTTAAGGCATTTGGAAAAGCCTCCTATTTATCATAATGATCGTGGAACACAAAAAGCTAAGTAAAATTATCACAATTTCCCACCAATTATGGAGATTAGTGAGGGAATCTGAGCCTGAAGAGAGCATAAGCAGCAATTTGTATGTTCTTTCCTCTTTGTTGTGTCTAATAGTTTGTGCCAGGTGCTCTAGAGGTAAAAGACACCCAGCGCGCCTGCTTAGATACCATGGGCTGGTGCCTTTGCTGAGACTAGCTCTGAGCCTTCTGGCTAATCTGCTGATGAATGTGATTTTAACAACAGAAGTCACTTAGGTGGTCTGGACCCATTTAAGATTGTGGGTGAATTGAGTATGAACTTTCTGTAAGAGTAGGGGAGGAAAATCCAAACCACTCCAGCTGGCCAGATGCATTCTTAGCATGAAATAATTAATGACATTTTATTCACTGGACAGAGTTGGTTAAACAAAGAAACCGACAAATGTTATTAGCCATTTATACATCACTATGACAAAGTTCAGGAAAGGAGTGAAATCAGTGGCTTACTCTTACTGTTTTTAAGCCCCAGCACAAGTATTGTAGCAAAGTACAGTATCTGTCATTGTTTATTACTCAGCAGTTTCAGCATAGGGACTTGTGTGAATCCCACCTTCAGTTTTACTGGGTGTGAATTCTCAGCCCTTGAATTTTGCTTTGAGGTTGCGGTCTTGTGGGCATTCAAATGTGAGGATGAAAGCAAAACTCAGACAAAACCTCCAAGTTTCATATTCATTTGGACACAAACTCAAAAAGCATCCTAGATTTGCTTGAAGAGTTCACAGTTGATAACAGAACTGGGAACACCACTAAGTCCGCCAGCTACAGATTCTCAGTTAACCACTGTTGCCACCCACCATCTTGTGTAGGAAAATCCTGGTGCTACAGACCTCCTAAGGTCTGCAAAAATAGCATCTCACTTTTGATTTTCTACAGAGATTCACAGGCTCTGGACTTCTTTCGCAGAACCTTGGAAGCAGATGGGCGCGTCCCTCCCGACTACTTTCCTGTCCAATTCCCAATGTCCAAAGGACTGGCCTTTTCCACTAAGGTCTAAGGTCTGCAGTAAGGGGAAATGTATCTGGCAGAAGATTTGGGGTTCAACTGAACTGAAGGGGAAAGCATCTCCCTGGCATTCCTGCTGTTCCAAATGCCCATGAAAGGGGTCACAGCAGAGGGAGTAATCAACCCCTGCCATTCCCTGTTTAGCCCCCTTATAGACTCCAATTTCCACCCCTTGAGCAGCTTCAGTTCATTCCTGCCATCCATCAGCACCTCCTCTACCCTACACAAAGGGTTGGTTGTTTGTTTTTGTCAGACTCCTGGTCCCCGCAGCTCCCTCAATGAGCCTTAGGATGCTTATCAGGCCCCACAACTCCCCTACCTCAGCCTTATGAGACCCCTGAGGATGTTGGCAGATACAAAAGTAGGCGCCTCAGCCACAGAAGATCCAAAAGAGGCTTCTCAGTGAGCCCACACAATTGGTGGAATTAGCAGCATCACTGAGGTCCCAAAGAAACAACTGAACCCTGAGACCCTCTAGACCAGTGTTTCCCAAAGTTGGGACTCCGCTTGTGTAGGGAAAGCCCCTGGCGAGCCGGGCCGGTTTGTTTACCTGCCGCGGCACAGGTCCGGCCAATCGCGGCTCCCACTGGCCGCGGTTTGCTGCTCCAGGCCAATGGGAGCTGCTGGAAGCAGCAGCCAGTACGTCCCTTGGCCCGCACCGCTTCCCGCAGCCCCCATTGGCCTGGAGCAGCAAACCGCGGCCAGTGGGAGCCGCGATCGGCCGAACCTGCGGACGCGGCAGGTAAACAAACCGGCCCGGCCCACCAGGGGCTTTCCCTACACAAGCGGCATCCCAACTTTGGGAAACACTGCTTTAGATAGAGGTGGGGGAAAGCACAAAGCAGAGCTTTAGGGACTGATAAGAGAGCAGGGGGGAAGCTGGGAAGGTACAGGGAGGCTGGAAAGGATATGAAAATTACATTGACTCCCTCCATTTTATTTGCTGGGTCCTAGCAATTAGCTGCTGTTTACATAGACATGAGCAGAGCTTTTTCTATCCTGATAAAAAGCGGCAAAGAGTCCTGTGGCACCTTATAGACTAACAGACGTATTGGAGCATAAGCTTTCGTGGGTGAATACCCACTTCGTCAGATGAATGAGGGAGTGGGTATTCACCCACGAACGCTTATGCTTCAATACGGCTGTTAGTCTATAAGGTGCCACAGGACTCTGTGTCACTTTTTACAGATCCAGACTAACATGGCTACCCCTCTGATACTTTCTACCCTGATGAAATTCCAGGTCAGTTCTCTTTTCCTGCAGTCACACTTCTTGTTTTTGAAAAGTGATGTCCCCTGACAGTTCTCTAGCTGTGGTTGACCTGAGAGAGCTCAAGCTAATTAGTTAAAAATGGGAGAGCGCGTTTAATGACATGTAAATTGTTCTGCAAATAATGAGTGCACTGAAGAGATTTACATTTCCCCAGAATAACCAAATAAACAAATATCTTAATTTTTTTTACTTTAGCAACTAGCTTTTTCTGCATACAGAGGTTTCAATCCATAACCAGTGGCGAGGGGAGACTTCTATGCAGGGAGCAGAAACATTCTGCAAATGGTATCAATCCAATTTTAAGTTTGCAGGATAAATTCTGCTCTGCTACCCCATGCACAGACATGACAGAGTAGAATTTGGCCCTTTTATTTTTCTGAGCTGTGATGGGTGCACCACTTACCATTAGGATGGCATTTCCTCCTGGTCTCTCTAGGGGATAGCTTCAGAGGTCAACACCCATTCCTGCAGTTGCACATCATCTCTCCGCTTTTCTCTCTGGGTCTGCAGCCCCTCCCTAGCTGCATGAGCCAAAGCCTCCTCTTTGTAATTTTACCCTCCATCCAAGTCAGCCAGCCCCTTCTGAGGTAAGGAAGGCTTCCTTCAGTAGTCCTAAGCAGCCTTCCCATTTACTGTGTCGGTACCACTTCATAAGAACATAACATAAGAACATAAGAACGGCCGTACTGGGTCAGACCAAAGGTCCATCTAGCCCAGTATCCTGTCTACCGAAAGTGGCCAATGCCAGGTGCCCCAGAGGTAGTGAACCTAACAGGTAATGATCAAGTGATCTCTCTCCTGCCATCCAGCTCCACCCTCTGACAAACAGAGTCTAGGGACACCATTCCTTACCCATCGTGGCTAATAGCTTCCTCAGTGGCTGGCAGGGGAACATGGGCCCAACCTCTGCTCCAAGTTGTGGATCAGGGATCCTCTAGCCAGCAGTCAAGGTCTGTTCCCTTTTTGGCCTTACTGCCTTTCCCTGAGCCCTCTCCTAGCATCTAGCACTCTCCCTTCTCTGGGGTTTGCCAGCCTTCTATTTCCCACTGCCTATATAGTAACTGCAGCCTACCTAGCCCTGTAGCCTCTAAACCCTTCTCCCAAGGGGTGACTGCAAACTTTCCAAGCCATCCCTTCTGCTTCCAATCTCCTGTCTTTATAGTCCCAGCCCAGCTGGTTTCTCCTCAGTGTGGGGGAGGGGGTGAACCCCTAACTCAGTCAGGGGATTACTAGGCCACCTGATTTCCCTCAGCTGTGACTTGTTGAGTTAATTAGCTCCTTTCTCACTCTGCATTAACCCTTTCCGGACAAGTGCAGAGGTCACCACATAAGCATATATGTTCCAGGGAGACATGAGTCCCTCCCATAGTGAAGGGCACAACCAATTTTTCAGAGACTGATTTTGTCCACCCCCTCTACACGCATCAGAAAATATTCCTGTTACGTTTTTTAATTAGAAATGAGAAAACTAGTTTTTAACATTTGGGGATGGAAGTTTGGCAAAGGAATGGAACCAACAGAAGTTCAAAGTTCTGTTTAGTCACCAGAAATTTGGAACACATTTTGTGCTGAGTACCCTTATCAGTGTGCTTCCTTTCTTCCCATCTCCTTCCTTTGACAAGTAACCAAGAGTTAACTATTATGCAAAGGTTATTTTGCAAATGCTGCCTTGTAGATTGTGCTACAGTTAATATTGAAAGTCATGCTTTTAGTCACCTTCTAGGCAAAACTGCAACACACTTGGCCATAAACTATTTCCAGTTTATCCTCCATCTAAATTTTCCACCTTAATGGTGATTGACCTGAGTATGGTCTAAGAAGGGCAGAGTTAAGGTTGTTTAGGTTACCTTAATTGTGATTTTGCATACTTTCAGGATTGGTTTGTTTTTAAAGTTTAGCCTTACCTTGGAATTTTCTGGCTTTCAGATGTTTGGGTTTTTTAGCTTGCAAAGTTAACTTATGGGTTTTTTCCTTTAATACTTTCTCAAATTCAATGACAGTTTAACAAAGATTTCCAGGAAACAATCGTACTTACATATTGCTTTCTATAAGAGTAGCTACTGAAATCAATTGATATTAAGTCTCAGATTAATCTTTGAATCCTGAGCCAGGTCAAGAGACTGGGACCAGGGAAAGGGTCAATGCAAAGGGTCAGTATCTGCTCACTCCAGTGATTAATTACACTTTCCATCAGAAGATCTCCAAGCTCATTACAAACAAATAAATGAGCCCTTACAATGCCCCTGTGCAATAACAGAGTGTTATTATCCCCAGTGTGTAGCAAGTGAAAGGGAGGCACAGAGAGGTTCCATTACCTCTCTACTGGCACACAGGAAGTCTGTGGCAGACCTGGGAAAAGAGCCCTGATCTCCAAACTTACAGCACAATGCCTTAAACCACAAGGCTATCCTGGTTGCAAAGATAAAGAAATTGAAGAATAATCAGTAACTATAAATGTCACAAGGACTATCAAAAGGACTTTTGTTTGCAGAACGTTTTATAAATTTGACGGCAGTTCTGCTTGTGGGATTTCTGTGATTTGATTGAGCCAGGTTTTCTTATTTGAAGCAATTTAAACCACCCCAAGACTGTATTATCCTGCAATGATGTTACTACATAGCTAAAAGCCATCTAGGAAAAAGCAAGTTGAACTGAGTTAAGGTGCATATACAATTACTAATCCTACCAGAGATGCTTTTGATAGAGAGAAACTTTTCCCCTTAATCCCTGCTATAGTTAATGACAACGAAAGTGGACACACTGTCTGATCAAGAGCACAAACTCCAGCACTGATAGATTCCCCAGGGGTATAAAATACCCAGCCTAGCCATCACTGAGCCTATTTGTCAAGCTCTTATTACTTCATTAGCTTTCATGAATTAAGCCTATATCAGCTGTGCTCTTTCAGAGCTCATTTAGTTCCTGATTTCCTCTAATTGGTGAGCTTTGCATTAACAGACAGGATCTTGAAACCAGTCACTAAAGGCTTAGAATTAAAAGTAAAATGACCACTGAGGTGATAGAAGAATTCCCAGTACTGGCCACTTGCTCTCAGATTAATAGCAAAAATCTCCAATAAAGCTGGCCAGAGGATGACAATTCTGCTTTACAGCAACTGCAAATTTGGTCTCATTCCATATTGGAACAAAAACAAACCCTTTAAAACATGTTCATGAAAATGAAGTTGTGTTGAAGTGTCTGGTTTTTTTTAAATCAAAACATGAGGGAGCAGGCCAGACATACTTGTATGTCATGCTGTATGGTCTAGTGGTGGGGGCACTGGTTTGTAGTAGACCCATGTTTAACTCCCTGCTCCAGAATATGGGCCTGTTTAAATCCTAGACCACTCAATTAAGGAGAGTAGGGATTTTAACACAGGTCTCTATGGTTGGCCTGGCACCCTTCCTGTGTGCCACAGCATAGGCCTGGTACCACTTTGGATTCTTTGGCTTGTGGCTTTGCAATGATTTACTATCAGACCAGAGTACTTAAATCAAAATTTGATCCTTAGTGAGACACAGGGTACAAACTCTTCAGTCCTCAAATCCACCCTTCTTTTGGGAGCCTGGGTGTTAATCAAAACAGGCCTCCAACCTCTCCTAAATCCAGGAGCCCAAGAACCTTCATCTGAGCCTGTGTGATAATTCAGGCATACTACAGCCCTCCTCCTGGGGCTGGGTTGTAAACAATCACTCTCTTCCTTGGACCAGGAGCTCCCAGCAGCCCTCCCCCCAGAGCTAAGTGGCAAATAGTCACTGTCTCTTTGAATCAGGAATCCCCAGCTGTCCTCCCAGAGCTGGGCAGTAACTCAAGCCAGCTGTAGGCCTCAGCCAGCTTCTACCCAGCTAACCTCTTTTCCCTACTTTCTCCATAGGCTTGGAGAAACAGAGAGACTTCCTCTAGGAGCACCCCACTGAGCTCTGATAGCCTTTTAACAGGCCCAGGTACTCATTTGTCAATTAGTTGCCAAATGGCCACCTAGGCAGTCAATTACTACAGGTGGACTGAGATGGGCTTGTTCTTAAAGAAGCCTATCAGGGATAGACTTGGCTTTGCCCCTGACTCCCCTTAAAGGGTGCAATCACGCTGTGACCATCTCCCTCTGATAGCCAACCAGGCTATCGAGCATGAGAGCTCTTTCTCAACCAAAAAACCTTGATGAAAACTTCATTGAAACAGAAATATTTCCAGGAAATGCGTTGATGAGACAGCATATTTCTATGAAATTTCATTTAGTTGAAAATACTCCCTCAGCTCTAATGTATAAGATTTAAAGGACAACACAAATGAACACTGACATAAGCAGTGTATAATGCCTGAGGTAAAACACTATAGGTGAATTGAAGGGCTTTTTAAAAAAAATGCTTTAAAAATGTACATCTTGAAATAATTAATAGAATACGTGACTAGCCTTAAAATTACAAATAAATGCACTTCAACAGTAAACTGCCAACTGTTTGAGGTCAGAGTTCTGCATTTCTTCTGCAATAATAATTGTATTTATCAAGCAACTCCCATACACTCAAAACAACTTTATTCATAAAACCCTCTCTCACATAGACTCTTCCTGCCAAGTCCTCACAAATGCCATGCAACAAAATAGACAAACTAATTAAAATACACTGAACAGGAGCCAGCAAACAGATCTGAAAACAGGGGAGTCTGAGTAAGGGGAGTTTGGGGATGTGTAGTGTTTGGTTGTTTTGCTTTTTGGTGGGGTGGTGGTTTTGTTTTTGGTTTGTTTGTTTTTCTGGTCTTTTTCTTTTCCTTGAGAGGAAGTTAGGCAAAAAGGCTATCATAGATACAGAGGCGGGAGTGGTAGTGACCCCAGGAATGGAAAAGACAATGAAGATGACCGGATGTGGAAACCGCAGGATGTGTATTACCCTGAGGTAGGTACCCAAAAAGTGCTTTATTTATATGAAGTGCTACCTGTTAAGAGCTGATGAAAGAGAAAATCTGAGGTTTGGAGATATAGGTGGAAACTATGGTTGAGTTTTGAAGGGGGTTCAAGCAGATGAGGGAGGGAAGGCAAGAGAAGGCTGAAGGGAAAAGTCAAGACTTACAGATGCAAGCTTGACTGGAGAACTGTGAGGGGAAACTGTTGGGTGAAGAAAGTGGCCAGTGGAAGCATGTGACTATGAGAACCAGGCAGAGGAAAAGACCGACTAGTGAAGGAGAAATAGAGAAGAGAGGACTTGCAGCCAGAAAAAAACAGGAGGAAGGCCGGAGAATCACATCAACACCAGAAAAAGGCAGGTCCACATGACTGGGGACTCACTACTATGAAGAACAGACAGGCCTGTCACCAGAGCTGATCTGGAAGACAGTAGGGTGTGCTGTCTGCCAGGAGCTAAATATGGGATGTGGACCTGAAGCTGAAGAGGATCCTAATGGGAGCTGGAAAGAATGAAGAAGTTACTCACCTTGTGCAGTAACGATGGTTCTTCGAGATGTGTCCCCCTGTGGGTGCTCCACTCTAGGTGTTGGTGCGTCCATGCGCCGGAGATCAGGGATTTCTCGCAGCAGTACTCGGTCGGGGGAAGGGTGCGCACAGGAGTTGTCTCGTGCATCCATTGGCACCTCCTGTAGCGCACGGACCCCCGACTGTCCCCTCCGTTCCTTCTCTACCACAGAGCTCGGCTGTGTGAACTCCGAAGTAGAGGGGAGGAGGGTGGGTAGTGGAGCACCCACAGGGACACACATCTTGAAGAACCATCGTTACTGCACAAGGTGAGTAACTTCTTCTTCGAGTGGTGTCCCTGTGGGTGCTCCACTTTAGGTGCTTGTAGAGCAGTGCCCCACCAGGGGTGGTAGGGGTTCGGAGTTATGTATAAGTGTGTGATGAGAGCACTGTGAGGCCAACAATAGAGTCTGAGACAAGGCCTTGGGTGATAGCGTAATGCTTTGCAAAAGTGTGCGCCGATGTCCAGGTTGCAGCTCTACAAATATCTATTAAGGGGACATTGTTCAAGAATGCGATCGATGTCGCCATGGCTCGCACTGAGTGGGATCTGATGCCCACGGGGGGTTCTTTGTGATGCAGGTAGTAGCAAGTTTGAATACAGGTAGAGACCCATTTGGAGAGTCTCTGGGTCGATATTGTAGAGCCCTTGGAGCGCTCTGCTGTAGAGACGAATAGTCTTGGTGACTTGCGAAATGGTTTAGTTCTGTCCAAGTAGAAGGCTACAGCCCGTCTGACATCTAGCATGTGCAACGTTGCTTCTCGAGAGTCGTTATGTGGCTTGGGATAGAAGGCAGGTAAGTGTATGATTTGGTTAATATGAAAATTTGTAGCCACTTTGGGCAAGAATTTTGGGTGACGACATAACATGATTTTGTCTTTGGTGAATACAGTATACGGTGGTTCAGCCATCAAATCTCCTATTTCGCTGACACGTCTGGCAGACGTGATTGCCATTAGGAATGCGACCTTCATTGACCTATGTAGGAGCGAGCAGGTTGCTAGAGGGTCGAAGGGTGGTCTTGTGAGACATTTGAGCACAAGATTGAGATCCTATGGTGGTGCAGGTTGGCGTACTTCTGGGTACATGTTCTGTATACCTGCTAGAAAGTGCCATGTAATCGGGTGAGCGAATATTGAAGCCCCTTCTCTCTGTTCGTGGAGGCCCGTGATGGCAGCCAGGTGTTCTTAAATAGAACTTATGGCTAACCCCATTTCCTTCAGTTCTAGTAGGTAGTCTAGGATCATAGATAGAGGCGCCATGGTCGCGTCCAGCTGTTTTTTTGCTGACACCAAAGGGAGAATCTTCTCCACTTGTGGCGGTAAGTATTTCTAATGGTGAGGCGACAGCCTGTTTTACTTTCTCCGAACAGTTCAATTCCCCATGTTGGAACCAGAGAGGAACCATGCTTTGAGATGGAGTTTTGCTGGGTCTGGATGGAGTGTCAGGCCCTTGTTCTGGGACAGGAGGTCCATCCGGAAAGGCAGCAGTTGTGGGGCACAGACTGCTAGATGTGAGAGGTATGGAAACCAAGTCTGTCTGGGCCATGTGGGGACAATGAGAATGATGTATGCTCTGTCAAGTTGTTTTTGAGAATACATGGGGAGCAGTGGACAGTCTGAAGGGAAGTCTAGTTGGCAGCCGGTTTCAAGCAGAGTGCCCCAAGGGTTGGTCCTGGGGCCGGTTTTGTTCAATATCTTCATTAATGATCTGGAGGATGGCGTGGACTGCACTCTCAGCAAATTTTCAGATGACACTAAACTGGGAGGAGTGGTAGATATGCTGGAGGGTAGGGATAGGATACAGAGGGACCTAGACAAATTAGAGGATTGGGCCAAAAGAAACCTGATGAGGTTCAACAAGGACAAGTGCAGAGTCCTGCACTTAGGACGGAAGAATCCCATTCACTGTTACAGACTAGGGACCGAGTGGCTAGGCAGCAGTTCTGCAGAAAAGGACCTAGGGGTTACGGTGGACGAGAAGCTGGATATGAGTCGACAGTGTGCCCTTGTTGCCAAGAAGGCTAACGGCATTTTGGGCTGTATAAGTAGGGGCATTGCCAGCAGATCGAGGGACGTGATCGTTCCCCTCTATTCGACATTGGTGAGGCCTCACCTGGAGTACTGTGTCCAGTTTTGGGCCCCACACTACAAGAAGGATGTGGAAAAATTGGAAAGAGTCCAGCGGAGGGCAACAAAAATGATTAGGGGGCTGGAGCACATGAGTTATGAGGAGAGGCTGAGGGAACTGGGATTGTTTAGTCTGCAGAAGAGAAGAATGAGGGGGGATTTGATAGCTGCTTTCAACTACCTGAAAGGGGGTTCCAAAGAGGATGGATCTAGACTGTTCACAGTGGTACCAGATGACAGAACAAGGAGTAATGGTCTCAAGTTGCAGTGGGGGAGGTTTAGATTGGATATTAGGAAAAACTTTTTCACTAGGAGGGTGGTGAAGCACTGGAATGGGTTACCTAGGGAGGTGGTGGAATCTCCTTCCTTAGAGGTTTTTAAGGTCAGGCTTGACAAAGCCCTAGCTGGGATGATTTAGTTGGGATTAGGTCCTGCTTTGAGCAGGGGTTTGGACTAGATGACCTCCTGAGGTCCCTTCCAACCCTGATATTCTATGATTCTATGACCCTGTATTGGTAGTGGTTGGGTCCTACTGTGAACCACAGGAACCATCTGTGGGCAGGATGTATTGTAATATGAAAGTATGCATCTTGGAGGTTGAGGGCTGCAAACTAGTCCCCCCCCCCCCACCCCCATCTAGCGCTGGGATTATTGTGGCCAGAGTGACCATTTTGAGCCTGTGTTTGCGTACAAACCTGTTGAGTTTTCGGAGAGCTACGATAGGTTTCCATTCCCCTCCTTTCTTCTCTGTCAGGAAATATTTGGAATAAAAACCCCTACCTCGGTATTGATGTGATACTGGTTCTACAGCACCCAGGAGTAGGAGGTGGTCTACTTCCTGTTGCAGAAGGTGTTCGTGAGAGGGGTCCCTGAAGATGGACGGGGAAGGGAGAAGGATGGGGGGGGATGGCTGTGAAAGGAATGGTGTAGCCAGATTGTATGATCTCCAAAACCCATTGATCTGTGGTTATCGCAGCCCAGGCATGGTAAAATGGGCATAGGCGGTGACCAAAATTGTGAGATGGGGGTATCTGTTGGCGTAGAGGTGTGGGGAGGTCGTGCATACCCTCGACCAAGACTTCAAAATTGTGGCTTAGATGTAGATGGACGGGTGGACGAGGCCTGGTTCTGTGGAGCTCGTCATCTCTGAGCCCGTTGTTAGGGTCTGTTCTGAGTGAAGTATCATGGTTGTTGACGGTTAAACGAGGTGTCTTGTGACATCTGGTATGGTGTAAAGCAAGGGTGTTTGTCAGGCGGTGGAGTGTATGCCTAGTGTACACAGCGTCGCTCAGGAGGCCATTGGTATGAAGGACGTCGTCTGTTTGAGACGAGAATAGTTTATCCCTATCGAAGGGGAGGTCCTCCACTTTTAGCTGTAGTTCTTTTGGAATTCCCAAAGCCTGCAACCATGATGTTCTTCTCATAACCACAGCTGTTGCGGTTGTTCGGGCAGCTGTGTCCGCTACAACATTGAGGCTTGCAGTGCTGTGCGGGCTATTAACTGACCCTCGTTGATAATGGCGTTGAGTTGAGGATGTTTATGCTCAGGGAGGTCCTCCACGAGCTCTTGTATTTTACTATACTTAGCGTAGTCGTAATTTGCTAGTAGAGCAGAATAGTTGGCAACTCTAAGCAGAAGGGTGGCTGATGAGTAAACTTTCCACCCAAAGAGGTCCAGTTTCTTGTGTTCGCTATCTCGCAGTGAGGAGTGGAAATGAGGCTGTTTACTGCGCTGATTAGCAGCCTCTACTACCAGAGAGCAGTCTTGAGGGTGTGAAAACAAAAATTCCATGCCTTTGGCCGGAACAAAGTATTTTCTGTTAGCCCTTTTGTTGGTGGGTGGTGCCGATGCTGGTGTTTGCCATATTACCTCCGCCGGCTCCACTATAGCCTCATCCATGGGGAGGGCAATCTTGGTCAATGATGCCGGTTGTAGGATTTTTAACAACTTATGATGTTTCTCGTGCACCTCATGTAAGGCAATTTCTTGGCTGTTTGCTACGCTTTTGAAGAGTTCTTGGAACTGTTTCAGGTCATCTGGTGCCGTAGGGGTAGATGGCATCACCACTTCGTATGGTGCAGAAGATGAGTGTGGGGCAGGTGGTGAATCATCCAGGTCTGCCTGTGATAGTATCTCTTCCTCTTCTATCTCTGTCTCAGGGGGGTCAGAGGTTTCTCTGTGTGGTAATGATGGGTGAACTCTGGGGAAGGGAGACCAGAATAGGGGTTCTGGTATGTGGGCTAAGGACCCCATTGTCACCATTGCATGGGGTAAGGTGGTAATGGGTAAGGCCAGTGCTCTGCATACCAGGGCTGTGAAGGGATGCTCAGAGGGATGAGGCTTAGGCTTCAAGGCATTCCATGTAGGTCTCATTTGTGATGGGGATGAACGTTGAGAGGAGAAGCGGTTGTCCTGCATGTCTCCTTCCTCGCCACTATGCATGGAGGGTGGTGCAGGAGATGAAGGATAGTACCGTGCTATGTAGCTTGGGGAGTGTTCGGTGCCGAGCAGTGGTGACTGCGGTGCTGAAGAAACTGCTATGTCCTCAGTATGCAGAAGTTGTGCTGGTCCCGCCTTGGGGTTGTGGCCGACCGTTGGAGCGCTGACCAGTGCCGGATTTGGCTTGTTAGCCAGCATCAAGTCTTGGGTCAGTGCCGGTGGTGGCAGCATTGATCGCGGTGCCGCTGCCTGTGCCGCGCTCTGCACCAGGGTAGTCAGTGCCATGGAAGAGACTTGACATCTCAACTCCGGTGCCACGTGTTGGGGCTCGGCAGGGGTCCACTGAGGGATGGTGCTGGAAGAGCCTGGTGCCTCGTAAGTGCTCACTCTGGATGAGTGGAATACTGAGGGTAAAGACCTCGCTGGGGAAGCTCTCTTTTTCTGAGAGACCCTTGCTGGAGAGGTTGAGACTCGATTCCTGAGAGTTTTGGAAGTCGGAGACTTATCAGAGCTCAGGGATCTCGGTTTATGAGACTCCCCGGAGGACGTCTCTTGTGGAGGTTGGAGGGATTTCTCCAGCAGAAGCATTTTCAAGCAGAGATCCCTGTCACGTCTTGCCCTTGTTGTTAATTGGTACAATGTATGCATTTCTGGGAGATATGAGTTTCTCCCAGACAGCGAATGCAGGATGTGTGGCCGTCAGAGACCGGCATCAGTTCAAGGCAGGAGTCACACTTTTTAAATCCTGTTGAGCCCAGCATGAGTGCAGCTAAGCCTCTCCCCCCTCTCGACAGATAAGGGTGGGAGTTAATTGTAATGGTAAACTGTAGAAACTGTTCCCAAACGGGGAGTTAAGTAGAGAAAATTTTCTTTCTTTTTTAAGAAAAACCTCTAAAAGGAACTAACGAAACTATGTAACTATGTATAGACTAAGACTAACTAAACAATGTAACTAAGTATAGACTAATAAGAAGTTCCTATGTAACTTGTAACTTTTTTTTTTTTTTTTTTAGAAAGTATCAAAGAGAGCACTGCCACGGAGGGCCGTCTGCAGCTGAGGACGGTTGAGAAGGAGCTGAGGGGACGGTCGGGGGTCTGTGCGCTACAGGAGGTGCCAATGGCTGCACAAGACGACTCCTGTGCGTGCCCTTCCTCCGACCAAGTACTGCTGTGAGAAATCTCCGATCTCCGGCCCAGGGACACACCGACACCTAGAGTGGAGCACCCACAGGGACACCACTCGAAGAAGAACCACTGATTGTCAAATGATACTGCTTGATTCTTGCTGGGACACATCAATGGTGACTATGCCAGGCTGGGGAAGACGCTTAAAGAAATGGAAGCTCAGGTGATCTTCAGTGGAATTCTATCTGTCCCTAGAGGAGGAGAACGAAGGTGACACAAGATTATGATCAACAGATGGTTCAGGCCGTGGTGCTACAAGGAGGGCTTTGGGATGTTTGGCCACTGGGAGGCATTCATGGACAGAGCAGTTTTCATGGGATGGACTCCCCCTGAGTAGGGAAAGAAACAGACTCCTGGGATGGAGGTTGGCACAACTGATTAAAAGAGCTTTAAACTAGGAACTCAGGGGAGAGGCTCATATAATCTCCATGCCTGATTCTAACATTAAGCAGGAAGAAAATCAAGGAAGAAAGATACAGCAATGGTGAAAGGAATAGCAATGGTAGAGGAATGGACATTAAAAGGAAAGATAGTGCCAATACCAGTGTAGCTAACAGTCAGGTAGGCAATACTGGCAGTAGAATGAATGTACCCAGTTGGGTGAGGACTCTGGGCAAAGCCAAGTAGAAACAACTAAGATGTTTGTACACCAATGCAAGGAGACTGGGTAACAAAATGGAGGAACTAGAACTACTGGTGCAGAACAGTGAAACCAGATATTATAGAGATAACAGCAACAAGGAATCAAGAAATTGAATACTTCTCTGAGACAATAACACCTCATAACTAGGCTTCACCCCGCAAAGCTTTCTGCTATATTACCCAAGTAAGGTTTCCAGCTATCTTGGAATAATAACTTCTCTTAATGACACTCAAATTGAGTGGCTTGTGAGAAGATTTCGGGAAATGGTAATAGGAACAACGTCTCTGTAAAGAACAAATGAGAAAAATGAGGCTGACGATCAGCATAAATATGAACGATGCCAGATCACTTGGAAGAGGGAGTTGTTACTGAACACAGGGAATCTGAGCTAGAGCTTTACTGTAAACCATTCCTAATGCAGAGATTATTGATTAGTAGAGTCTGACTGCAGACACTCAAATAATAACAAAACTGTGATTTAAAGCAGTCCAGCCCTCTAATCCTGGAAATAGAACCAATAGCAGTGGGTTTCTATCACCATAAAAAGTTAGATGAAAATGCTAAACAGGTTAGGAAAAGTATCCCCAGTCTATTCCTGTTTTTCTAGATTGGTTGTTTTCTCATTATATAATATTTAATTGTGAAAGCCTTGCCTAATCTGAGCCCAGTTCCTTGGCTGCAATTTATTATTACTACCCAGATACTGATAGTCAACCCATAGCAGTGTTTTTTTTTTTTTTTTTTTTTTTTACAGTTTAGCTAAACATTTAAAAAGATGATCAATACAGTATAAATCTTACAAAAAATGGAGAGTAAAACTGAAGTCATAGAAAAATTGCATGTCAATTTGTATTTAAATGTACTTTGAATTCCTCATTTCACTGGGGACAGAGAGCCCTTTAATACTGGAAGATTCTCAAAATTTTCCACGTTAATCAAACACAAGCTAAATACAAAAGATTTTTTTCTTTCTTTTCTGGAGTCACAAGCGTGGTCAAGTCTATAAGAGGACCATGTCAACCACCTTAAATATATCTCTCCATAACAAAACAACACACATACCTGGAACCTTGGGCCAGCAGCTCCAAACCCACAGGCCTTTACTGCATGCGCTAAAGGAAGATCATGGTTTTCTATAGAAAATGCCTTTATGTTCTTTCTAACCTGTACTCATTCACTATAGGGCAACATGCTCACCTAATCCCACTAAAGTCAATGGCAAAAGTTCCCACTGGCATCAGCTGGAGTAGGCTTGGGCTCAGAACTCCCATTCAATTCAATGGGAACAAGGATTGGGCCCAAAACTAACTACAAAAAAAAGCATAGTTTTGCTTACAACTAATTTTCTTCAAATGGAGTTGACACATGATATTTTCAGAGAGATTTAATAATATAAAAAGTTTGGAGGGTAATTAACAAGCCAAATTTGAGCTAAAGGGACCCAAAAATACTTTAGATTAAAGTTGAGGTTTCATATCTGGGTAATTATACACAAAACCTGCAACTCTCACACTATTTGAATTTTCTTCAAACTTTCTGGAAACATTTTCCTTTGCCTTTAGAGGAAATACAGCAATTTTCAGGCAAATCAAGTTTCCCCAGCCATAGTTACAGACTTTTACAATGGAAGATGGCTACTATCTTTGGCTCTAATCCTACAGTTGGTAGTGCATTGGGAAACGGCCACAGCCAACACAAAGATCTATTACTTCCATATGGGCACAGCAGTCTTTTTGCATGCTAGGAACTGAAGGATCAGAACCTAAAAAGGATCCCCAAGTGCTAAGCTAGTTCCTTCACCAGAGTGGTCTCAATTCAGTTCCAGCGTGCACAGGTGTCCTTGTGCATGGCATTACCCTTAGCAGCAGTCTTAGCAGAGTTACAAGGATTGACTGGCCCATGGAGGCTGACCACATCTTGTAACTCAAAAGGACTACGTGCATGCATTGAGAACACATGTGAGGGCCGCAGACCTGATCCAACACCCATTGAAAGTTAGTGGAGATCTTTACTTCAGTGGGTGCTGGATCAGGCCTCTATGGCTGAGTCAGAATAAAATCTAGCTCCCTCTCACAATGCTGAGTTAGTCCTTGGTGTTCACAGGAGTAAAAAGTAGTAAAAATGCATTTTAGTCAAAAAGTCAACAGAAAGGAGAACTCTGAAGGAACAGATCTGGTTTGGTAAGAAATTGTTTTCTATAATCACATTTCTGAACAGTCATGCACTTTGAAGAATTTTAATTCAGTTAATCACAAAAGCTAATAACTGGGGGGGGGTTGTTTGTTTTTTGTTTGTTTTTTGTTTTAAAAGCTGGTATTTCAGCAGGAAACTGCAGTCATCAGATAATAGTGAACATATTATCTCATTTTACAATGATACATTCTGTCATCCTACATCCAATTTCAATCAATGATTTTTACTGTAATGAGAAATGATTAGAACAACCATTGTAAGACAGGAATTAGTTTTTCAGAATAATAAGGAAGCTATAGTTTTTTTTTCAAGTATCTAGTAAAATAATCTTTGTATGATGCTAAATATCTGTAATTTAAGCACATTACAGTCACTCTCTGAGTGACTGTAATGAGTCTCCATTAGTCTTGTATACTGAATGCTTAATCACCTCATGTTCAAAATGACAGTGGGTTATTAGAATGTGCAGTATGTATCAGACTAAAAACTATTGCCTGTCTTACTGATTTGCAAACCTGGAGGGACTGTGTAATCTGAATTAAAAGTATGTTATTTGTTTTTTCAAATATATGTATATTTGGCTGAATCTGTCATATGAGGGATTATATCAAACTGCCAATGCATGAAAACTTCCTACCTCTGTCCCTAGATCCACTGGCAGTTTCCAGTGGAAGACAACTGGAAAGTAGGAGCTCAGGAACTCTGATCACCAGTCTCAGAGGACTAGATCCACAAAGGGGACTTAGACTCAGAATCACAGCATCTAACTTTTAGGTGCCCTGACCCGCTGGTGGAATCCGCAGCCCTGAGTTAGGTGCTCAGGCACCCTATAAAATAGATGAGGAGAGTCAGGTCCCTAAGGGAAGGATTCACAAAAGCCAGCATGCTGAGCAGGGAGCCAACTAAGCTAGCCAATAGGAAATGCCAAGGAGAAGGGTTGGTCCTAAGCCCTGATCCTCAAAAGGAGCTAGGTGCCTAACAGGAGGTGCCTGCCTCCATTTAGGATCCTCAGCTGTGAGACCTCTCCTGGAGTTCGGCACCGAAGCCAGATCAACCAGAACAACTTCAACAGGAGAGATTGAGAGAGCCACACCCATGAACTCTTCCAGTGGTTAGGGTTCTTATGTAGGAGGTAGGCGTAGGAGACCTAAGTTCAAGTCCCTGCTCCAACTCAAACAGAGTGAGGTTTTTAACCTGGGTTTCCTACAGCCTCTGTGAATGTCCTAACCACTGGTCTATTTGGTGTGAGGTTTGGGTGCGGTGGCACCACCACCATTGTTTTGTGCTGACCCTGTTCTGGTAGGAGTGCTCTAAGAACCCCGACCAGATCAGGCCCCGCAGACAAGATAAGCAGGAAAATGTCTAGTTTGAGGATCCCGCCAGGGCTTAGGTGTAAGGTGCATGTCAGGACAGAGCTGGCTTTTTGCATGCCCACCAGCAGACATTTTGGAACCCAGTGGATTTTACCAGTGGAACTTAAGTACCTACATGGTTAGGCAGCACCTGAGTAGGAGTCTTGAGGATCTAAATTTTGGATTTAAGCATCTAGAGTGGCAGTTAGGTGGTGTAGTTGCTTAGTTTGGATGCCCTCAGTGGGAGTACCATTTGAATTGTCTCCCGCCCCCGTCTGCTTTTCCCATTTTTTTTTTCCTATTAGTTTTTGGAAATGCTGATGATGTTACTTGTGATCTTGTCAGGGGGCTTGTGAGTCAGTAAGATGCCCCACAACAAACCAATGCCATCAGTCAGCATTCTTTAGCTGCAGTCTTTAGAACATGAGGGAAACACAAATAAACAATTAAGAACCATTAATGGGTGCACATGCCTTCCTCTGAATTTCAAGGGATCCAGTTGTCAGGCTCTCTCAGAACATCACTGCTAAGGAACATGCACTAGTTTGAAAGATTGTGTGAAATTTTTTCGCACTTGACTTGATTGAAGAATTTGGTTTTCTGAAGTCATTATAGATAATGAAGTGGGTTTAACTGAAAACAAAACTACATACAGTAGAACCTCAGAGTTACGAACAGCAGAGTTACGAACTGACCAGTCAACCATACACCTCCTTTGGAACTGGAAGTACGCAATCAGGCAGCAGCAGAGACTCAAAAAAAAAAAAAGCATATACAGTACTGTTAAACGTAAACTACTGAAAAAATAAAGGGAAAGCAGCATTTTTCTTCGCATAGTAAAGTTTCAAAGTGGTATTAAGTCAATGTTCAGTTGTAAACTTTTGAAACAACAACCATAATGTTTTCTTCAGAGTTACAAACATTTCACAGTTACGAACAACCTCCTGATCCCGAGGTGTTGGTAACTCTGAGGTTCTACTGTATTTGAAATTACAGGGTAGTTTGTATCCAGGGTCAATGGGTCCCCAAGATCCTGAATTTGGTTCCATAATGGCTGAGCCAGATGTTGACTCCTCTAGAACTTGGAGAATGAAACCTATGAGAATTTCTCAGAAGGTTAAGGACAAACAAAAAGCAGCAAGAACCATTATTTACATAAAAGTGAAGCCAGTGTCCAGCAACTGTGGTATTTAAAAAAAAATTCTTATTATTGTCATAACAATTTCAAAGTATCTAAGCACCCAATGGACCACAATGCTGTTTCCCACATTAGGTAACAAAACAAATAATCACAATATTAATCAACCTACCTGATAGCCAACAAATCCTGCAAAACTGCATGCCTCCATCATCTGGTAAGTATCTAAAATAAAAGGATTTGCAACACAACTTGGAGGTTGTCAAACTCTAGCTTTGATTATCCCACAGAAAGTGATTTCAGGGCCAGGGTCTATCTATTGAGACTGCTCTAACAGTAGCCTCCAAGAATCTAGTCCTGGGGGACTGACAGCAAAAGCTTTCTGGGCAAACACAACATCTATGATGCTTATAACCTGTGCAACTCTCCCAACATGGGAAAGAACCCTTAACACTTTAACCTGTGGAAGAGTCTTTGGGTTAAAGACAGACTTTACCCAGGTAATACTGCCACATAGGTCAACAAGAGGAAGTTTTATGCCTGTGATGGAAATATGTAACAGTTTCTCTCAGTATAGAAGCCGATGATGGCAACTTTAATAATTATTTGGCAGAGTAGCTGATCTGATAGAAGCTGCCTATTGGAATATCTCAGACATGTTTATGAAGTTTGTAATCATTACAGTATAACTGATGAGCTTTTAGCTCTTGCTGATTCTGTTCTGGCCTATCTTGTCTGATTTATGTAAGCTCTTGATACAAAGGACAATTGGGGACACCATAGAAACTAGCCGCCTGTTTTCTACAAAGTGTGGTTCTACTCTGAAAAGTGACTTTATACAAACAACATCATAGAATTATTTTACACTATCTTTTTCTCAGCAATTTTCATATCAAATTTGCTCAGTTTACAGGTAAAAGGGGAGTTAACTGTCAGCTCTGCAAATGAAATCTTGTTTCTGACAGTCAAAGCTGTGGGGTTTTTTTCTGCTTAATGTATCATTAAAGCTGATGTCACCAGTTACATAGGAATTATCACACCCCATCGGTCCTGCGGTATCCTGTCTCTGACAGTGACCAGTACCAGATGTTTCAGAGGAAGATACAAGAGCTCTGCAGCAGGCAAGATGTAGGGAAATCTGCCCACGACACACATTAGGTCTCATCCTAGTCTCTACTAGTTAGAGACTGGTTTAAGCCTTGAAATGTTTGATATTAATTATAACAACTCTGGATATTCTTGTTACTAGGGTAAGTGTCCAAACCCTTTAAGAATCTTGTTAAATTCTTGGCCTGAACAACTTTCCATGGCAATGATATTGTGGTGCTATTACACAATCCTCCAGGTTCTTTTTCTTAGCTTGAGAGGAAGTTTTAACTTTTGATAAAACATGCGGTGGTGTTAGCTTTGGATTATGCAAGGCTGTCTGTAGAAGCAGCTTTGGGAGAGAGGAAGCTGTGCAAACAGCAGGAGAGTTTGCTTTCTAACTCTAATCAGCACCCAAAGCCATTCTTGAGGTAGAGTTGCACCATGAGATCTGGGCATTGGTACTGGGCTGAGATTCTTGGACGAAGGGCTTGCCCTGCATGCTGTTTGACCATCTCATTTCTGGACTGTTGCTTCTGTGGAAATAAAGCAAGTTACACAAGGTAAAACCAGACTCAGCATCACACATCTTTTTTCCCCACTGGGAAACTAACCTGCAAGGCCTTGAACATCTACCGCTCAGCAGAGGGGCACCACTGATGTCCAAACAGGCCACTGGTGTTAGAATGGGCAACGGCATCATTATTAGTAATAAAAATTCTGCACACCAGCTTCAATGAGGTGGCACAGATGGAAGTAACCATATAATTTTAAATCAATGAGGTAGCACAGGTGATCTTGCTATTGGAATTTAGTTGATTTTCTTGATGATGCATGAACCAGAAAATAATCCAGCTCACTCTCCTGAAGCTGTATTGGCTCTGCAAGGCTGACGGTAGATTTTCTTTGTTCTTTTAAAGAATGCAGACATGACTGAGGATGGAGGTGGTGTGTTCTCTTTAGAAAGGTAATTGCCAGGGAAAATAGAAAGGAGCATAAACCCTGGTAAGTCAAGTATAATTAGGCAGGCCACAAAAGTATTTGAAGAGCGGCTAGCAAAAGACACTAACTGCAAAAATTTTTTTTACATACATCAGAAACAGGAAGCCTGCCAAACGATCAGTGGGGCCACTAGACAATCAAGGTGCTAAAGGAGCACTCAAGGTAGAGAAGGCTGTTGTGGAGAAGCTACATGAATTCTTTGTATCAGTCTTCACTGCAGAGGATGTGAGGGAGATTCCCTCACCTGAGCCATTCTTTTTAGATGATAGATCTGATGAACTGTCCCAGATTGAGGTGTTATGATATGTTATACAGTAATAAGTCACCAGGACCAGGTGGTATTCACCCAAGAGTTCTGAAGGAACTCAAATACCAAATTGCAGAATTAGTAACTGTGGTATACACCCTATCGCTTAAATTGGTCTCTGTACTAGATGACTGGCAGAGAACTCTTGTGATGCCAATTTTTATTTTTTTTTAAATAGAGGCTCCAATGGCAATCTTGACAATTAGAGGCCGGTAGAGCCTAATGTCTGTACCAGGCAAACTGATTGAAACTGCAGTAAAGAACAGAACTATCAGACACATAGATGAACATGATGTGTCGGGGAAGAGTCAACACGGTTTTTGTAAAGGGAAACCATGCCTGACCAATCTATCACAATTCTTTGAGGTGGTCAACAAGCATGTGGACAAGGGTGATCCAGTCAATATAATGTACTTAGACTTTCAGAAAGCCTTTGACAAGGTCCCTCACCAAAGGCTCTTAAGCAAAGTAAGCAGTCATGGGATAAGAGGGAAGGACTTCTCATGGATCAATAACTGGTTAAAGGATTGGAAACAAAGGATAGGACCAAATGGTCAGTTTTCACAATGGGGAGAAGTCAATAGCAGGGTCCCCCAAAGCTCTGTACTAGGACCAGTGCTCTTCAACATCTTCAAAAATTATCTGGAAAAATAGGTAAATAGTGAGGTCGCTGTCAGGAATCAGGGCCTGCAGCGGAGCTAGTCTCCAGGCAGCCTCATCAGTGCAGTTGGTCTGCGGCAGGCAGCCTGATTAGCCATGCAACCTGATTGGCTGCAGAGGCCAACAGGCCGGCTCTTAAGCCAGCAGCAGCTCGCTGGTTTCTCAACTCATCCCACCACTGTGCCTGCTCCTGTGTTACTTTGTTCCTGCTGCTCCTGCCTTGCCTCTGTCCTGTCCCTGCCTTGAACCCTTTCTTGCCCACTACCATGCTCACTCCAGTACCTGCCCTCTGGTTTGACCCTTGGCTCTGGCTCCTGACTATGGACTCCAGCTCGACCCTTGGCTCTGGCACCCAGTTTCTGGCACCCAGTTTCTGCCTCCCAGTTTTACTTGTGGCTTTGTCTCCCAACAACTGACTCTGGCTCTGACTCCAGACACTAGGTCTGCTGCCTGCTCCAGCCACTAGGCTTGCCTGCCCTCATCACCGTTGGCTGACAGAAGCAAAGTTTGCAGACAATACAAAATTACTCAAACTAGTTAAGACCAAAGTTGACTGCAGAGAGTTACAAAGGGATCTCACAAAACTGGGAGACTGGGCAAGAAAATGGCAGATGAAATTCAATATTAAGTGCAAAGTAATGCACACTGGCAAACATAATTCTAACTTTATATACATAACGATGGGATCTAAATTAGCTGTTACCACTAAAGGAAGAGACCTTGGAGTCACTCTGGATAGTTTTCTGAAAACATCTGCTCAAAGTGCAGCTGAAGTCAAAAAAGCTAATCAAACGTTAGGACTCATGAGGAAAGGGATAGATAATAAGACAGAAAATATCATGTCACAAAATAAATCCATGGTACACCCACACCTTGAATACTGCATGCCATTTTGGTCGAACCATCTCAAAAAAGATATATTAGACTTGGAAAAAGTACAGAGAAGGGCAACAAAAAATAATTGAGGGTATGGAACAGCTCCCATATTAGGAGAGATTAAAATGATTGGGACTATTCACCTTGGAAAAGAGACAACTGAGGGGGGATATGATGGAGGTTTATAAAATCATGAATGGTGTGGAGGAAAAAGTGTTATTTACCTTTTCATATAACACAAGAACCAGGGGTTCACTCAATGAAATTAATAGGCAGCAGGTTTAAAACAAACATAAGTAAATACTTCTTCATGCAACACACACTCAACCGGTGGAGCTCATGTCAGAAGATGTTGTGAAGGCCAAAAGTATAACAGGGTTCAAAAAAGAATTAGATAGGTTTATGAAGGATACATCCATCAATGACTATTAGCCAAGGTGGTCAGGGATGCAACCCCATGTTCTAGGTGTCCCTAAACCTCTGATTGGTAGAAGCTGGCTCTACATGATAGGGGATGGATCACTCAGTAAGTTACCCTGTTCTAGTCTCTCCATCTGAAGCATGTAGCACCTGCCACTGTCAAAAGACAGGATACTGGGATAGATGGACCATTGGTCTGACCCAGTATGGCTGTTCTTATGTTCTTAGTGTTAAGATATCTGTGGATAAATCTGAGAGAGCTTGTCAGATGTTGGCCCAGACTTAAGTATATCCTGTACTACACCTGGATTTTTGTAATGTTTTGGATTGTAGGGTGAGCAGCAAAGACCTCAATATTAAGGTTGCCTAATGCGTTCCAATACAAAAATTCTGACTATTTATGAAGAATCCTCGTACCTCCATGGCTTGCAGCAGGACTTTGAAATTAAGCAGGTAGTTTAGTCCAAAACCAAGGTATTATACTTAACAGCTGTAGGGTTTTGTTAAACTGTTAGTGGCAAAGCAAATTCAAAATATTTTTTTAATATGAGATATATAAGTGTGGCCAAAGTGTAACGGAACCCAAGATCTTGGAGGGGATCTCTAAGGTAAATGCATATGCCCAGAACAGGATTTCAGTGTGTGTTTGGTGTTTAATTTCCTGTGTTGACTCATGATTATTTTTAATATTCAATAGCAGGCTGCTACTTAGCATGATGCTATCTCTGCCATCTTTCTCCTTCAGTTATGTAGTTTTTTAAATGAAAAGTCTCACATTTGTGATAAGGTATGGAATATATCTCACAGTAATGGGAAGCTTGTACACTAGCATAGCAAGTGCTTGTCAATCACAATCTCTCCTCTGTTACATTAGTTGCAATTATTCCTCTCTGGGTTGGCAATGTGTTTTGTACTTTCCAGTTTATACTTGTTTGTCTTCACTGGTTCTGTATTTGGGAAGAATTGTATTTGGCTTTATCTTTGTATCTTTCACTGTGGCAAGGTTGTCTGCTAGCGTGTCACATCTAGACAATTGGTTTCTTGTTTCCCTGCATTTAAAGTACATATTTGCACTCTTGGTTGTTTCACCTAGATTTTATTAAAACTGGTTTGTATTAGAGATTTCGAGTCTTTACAGAGAGTTGCTATAGGTATTAACATTACGCCCCCCCCCCCCCAACTTTTATTTGGCATGATACATAAAGATATTATTCTTAGCAGCATCCTGTGATACAGGAAGAGAAGAGGAAAGCTGAACACTATGTTATTGATTTAAACGTCCACTAAACAATCTGTACAACATGAACCAACAACTCTATTGCCACTTCTCAATTTTGAGAAACCTTCCTGGCTGTTGACAGCCAGGTATGAGTATGACTGAGAAAAAGTTGCAGAAGTTCAGCCAAACAACAACTGATAACTTTACAGTACAGCATTCGGCATTTGCTGGTATGATTTTTTCCATGCTGTATCCACTTTTGTTAGCGGTAAACAAAGGCCTGCAAAAAATGTAGGCTCCAAGGAAGCCATATTTACTGTCAAGTCTTGATCATTCTATTTTCTTTTAGTTGGGTTAATGACAGAGTTGAGTTAATAATAAAACTCAGAAGTGATAGAAAATGTTAAACCAGATCTCCATGAGAGATTCTGGGGAGATTGCAGCTATTGAATCATGTCATTGTTTTCTCTCCATTAAAAAGGTTAACAATGATACTTAGATGTAGTATCTTGAAAGTTCTTGGGGCAATGGAGAACACAGATCAGGTACCCTTTTAGCCAACCCCCAATTAATAAGCATTTTCTACACCTAGCAAAAGTGACTCTTAGGGCTTGTCTACACTGGGAAATAGCTTGGAATAGCTATTACGCAATAGTTCCCTGTGTAGGCACGCTTATTCCACACTAAACATACCTTTTATGCACTTTGATTAACCTAAAGTGGATTAAGCTAAACCACAAAAAGGCACCTTTAGTGCAGAATAAGAGTGTCCACATGGGGATTTAGTGTGGAATAGTTATTGCACTTTAAATTCACACCCTAGTTTATTTTGCAATAGCTTCCACACGTAATCAAGCTCTTATTCTACAACTTACTTGTTTTTCAAAAAGACTTTCAAAAGCCCAGTTAAACTCAATCGTTATATCCTGAATTATGAATGAAAGCTGCTGATTGTAGCTTTGATAATGGACAGTATCACAAAATGTCAAAACTGGGCCAATAAGTTTCCAATAGCAGAATAAAATGAAGGCAGTTTAAAAAAGTACCCTAGAATACTTATTGCTGAAGCCTTTGAGGTGTACACTAACTTAAAAACAGTAGCTTTAGACTTTCAAGTGCCCAAGTTATAATTGAAGTGGGAGGGCTTATCAGTGTTGCCAACTCCTATGATTTTATCATGAGTCTCACTATAAGTGGTATTTAAGCCCTGGCTCCTAGATTCATGTTACGTGAGAATCACAGCTTTCACTGAAGAAGAAATGTTTCCAGCCCTCATGGTTGTGTAGCAAAGCTTGAAAACACAGAGCCTGGCGGATGCAGCTCCAGAAAACAAATAAAAAGAACCCAACTGACTGATTCATGGTTGTTTTTTTCAAATCCCTGGGGTTGGCAATACAACTTGTTGTTCATACTGGGATGAAATCAACCTCTGCGTAAAGGACCAGCACAAAGCTTATGCACCACTGAAGCCCTATTTTGAGAGTTGAAATGGTACTAAAGAAGCACATAGGCTTTGTGCTGGTTTTCTGCACAGAACAGAATTTCACCCAACAGGGATTAATTTTCTGCCAGTCTCCCTACCTGTCAAAGATAGCTCTCCATAATTAGAAGAAAAAAGCCATATTAATGGTTTCAGAAAGACTCTGTTGAAAGCAAGTATGTTCTCGTTATTTCATGCATTTTAGGTAAGTCTCAACTGTTACGAGTGCTTGGAAAATTCTGGCATGAACTGAGGAAAGCTTAAGGACCTAAAATAGAATGTTAATGAGCACTCTGCAAGCTTCTAGGATGAAGGTTTGTTTCACTTTGAGTTTCATGCACTTCACACAGTACTGTAGTTTGGATTCACACCTTTACAGGAAATCATTAGTCAGCAAACATATTTGTTTAGTTTCATGCAAACATTTTCATCAGGCTTTTGAAAATGTATTTTCCAAAAGCCTGATGTAAATGTAACTTTGGACAGGGCCGGCCCACAACATTTTGGCACTTGAGGCGGGAAGCTCAAATGACGCCCCCCTGTCCCCTCGCTTGGGCCAAAACTTTGAAAGGTCTCAATTCTGCCTTCTTCCTGTTCTACTCCTTTCATGGTACTGCTCTGCTACCTACCCCAATAAAGGAGAACAAACAACTTAAAATGCCCTGTTCAAAAATTTTAAGTAACACTTAACTTTCAAACGCCTGAACAGCAAATGTAACTTTTCTTGTCTGCATAGTAAACACTGGCATTTTTATCTGTTTGAATAATCAAAGTGGTGCTTTCCGTGCCTTCTTGGTTGCAAAGATTTGAACTGCTTCCTGAAGGTCCACAGTCTGGGCCAGCTCATGCTCTACTGAGATGGTTGCAAGGCCGATCCGCCTCTCCTGTGTCATTGTGGAGCGTAGATGTGTTTTTGTTAACTTCAGCTTGGAGAAGCTGCGTTCTCCACTGGCAACTGTTACAGGAAGTGTTAGATGTATGAGCAGAGCAACAAAAGCATTTGGAAAGAGGATGGTCATCTTATTTGTGCACATATATTCCAGAACAGCCTTTGGAGTTGATCCTGCTGAAATGTATCTTGAAAGGGCTTTCAGTTCATCACCTAAATCAGTGGTTCTCAAAGCTGGTCTGCCACTTGTTCAGGGAAAGCCCCTGGTGGGCCGGACCGGTTTGTTTACCTGCCGCATCCACCGGTTCAGCCGATCGCAGCTCCCACTGGCCGTGGTTCACGCTCCAGGCCAATGGGGGCTGTGGGAAGTGGAAGCCAGCACATCCCTCGGCCTGCGCCATTTCCCACAGCCCCCATTGGCCTGGGATGGCGAATCACGGCCAGTGGGAGCCGTGATTGGCCGAACCTGCGGACGCGGCAGGTAAACAAACCGGTCCGGCCCACCAGGGGCTTTCCCTGAACAAGCAGTGGACCGGCTTTGAGAACCACTGACCTAAATCACTTGCATCAATATCGCACATGTCATCATGTGTCAACACTGTCTCTAGTGCCCTGCATTGCTGGTGTAGGTCTTCTTCAGGTATAGTGAGGAGTTTTGGAATATCATACAACATCCCAAATATACTGCTGTGTTCTTTGAGCTGCATGAAATGTTCTTCGACTGTATTGCACAATCTAGCACCTGGTTAAAGAATTCAACTTTGAATTGTTGTTTGGGGTCTCTTATGGGATTATCCCGTGCCTCGTAATCAAAATGTCTTCTTCTTTGGTGACTCTTGTATTCTTGAATGGGTGGGAAAACAGCTTCAGTGTGAAGTTCCTCTGCCAACTTCTGTGCACTCTTCAGAATGTTTTGAAATCCCTCATCTGACCGGTAAGACTGTAGGTATGACTTTGCTTTGTCCAGTTGTTCCATTGCTCCAGATATATCAAGGTCAACGCCTTGGAGTCTCTTGCTTACAACATTTATTTCAAAACCTATGTCATGCCACAACACTAAGCCGCACAGAAATTTGACGTTATGTATGTTTCTGGTGATTCCATTTCCCTCTGCCACTGTTCTCCCACGAACAATTCCTGTCATAGCATTATCCTCCATAATGGCAATGATGGCATCATCTATCTTCCCAATTTGGTGTTTGATAGGCTTTATCGCCTCCACTCGACTTTCCCATTGTGTGGCACTCAGTGGTTTCAGTGTCAGAGAGGATGTTCACAGATGTTGCTTCAAAATTTGCCATCGATGACCACCAAGTTCAATGAATGAGAACTGCATGGGACAAAAAAAGCTCGAGGGTTTAACTCTCGGATCCGTGTCTGCACTCCTCTGTTCTTTCCTCTCATGTTGGCAACATTATCGTAGCCCTGACCTCTCATGTCAGCTATCGCAATTCCCGTATCTTCCATCTTTTTAAGAAGCACATTTGTCATACCAGCTCCTGTAGTATCATCAATGTCAATAAATTCTAGAAAATGCTCTCTGACAGACACCATTGCAGGGACAATTTCACTAGGATCTGTTGTTGTCACAAAATGGACCATGAAAGTACTCTGATCTGTATGGCTGATGTCAGGTGTGTAGTCCATAATAACAGAGTAATATCTTGCTGACTTCATATCTGCCACAATCTCCTGTTTGACTTTTGTTGCCAGTAACTGTATGATCTCTTTTTGAATTGTTTTTCCAAGGTAGTGGTGTGTGTACATTTCTTGGGTGGTGACTCTTCTTAGATGCTCCTGGAGTACAGCATCAAACTCAGCCATCAGCTGCACAATTTTAAGAAAGTTTCCATTGTTTGGCACATACAGTTGATCTGAAGTGCCACGGAGTGCTAGGTTTTGGGTAGCAAGCATTCTCACAATGGCAATNTGAGCCTTTTCAGAACATTTTGCCAGTAAAGAGACTCTGATGCAATCATCTCTTGATGCTGATCATCTATGGTGGCTTTAACCTTAGTCTCATCTCAAGCTCTTTCCACCTATGGAATGCTCTCTGGTGATTTGCTGCCTTCTCATGGCATGCCAGATTTCTAGCCAGATTTTTCAAGTCCTTTGTTCCTGTAGAACCCAATGTAGCTGGAACATTAGACTGGAAAAGTTTGCAACAAAAACAGTATGCAGCATTCTGGGTTTTTGAGTACTTAAGCCATGGCCTCTCCACTTTGTCACCATTGGGGATTTCACACCAGTAATGTGTTGGATGGAAACTTCTATTTTCATTGTCTTTGGGGAATATGAAGTTTTTCACTTGCTGTGGCCCATGCAGTACAAGGAAGTCCCTCAGGCTACTGCTCAAGTGGGTCCACAGTCCTGGATCATCTAGACTTAAGGAACTAAACTCAGCAGCAGCTGTTTCTTGCGCCGCCACCACAGTCTTCTCTGATCTACACTTTTCTTCAGGAATGTGCATGGTTACATCCATTTGAGATGGAGATATGGATCCTGCAGTAGCTGCCAGGTCACCAGCACTCTGACTAACTGGAAGATCAGGCATCTCCTCACCACTCACATCCTCCCTGGGGCCGGAAGGCTCCCCGTGAACATCTGTGTTTATGTATCTCAGGAGAGCTCCTTCCTGCTTAGATAGAAAAGCTTCCTTTGCTTGCTTGCTTTTTCTGAATGCTGCNGCAGTCTGGCACCAGCGGCGGCTGCCTCAGTTCGCCTCATGGTAAGGCCAGCCCTGACTTTGGGCCCTACCACTAGCAGGCCATGTCCCTGTAACTCTTTACTGTGTATTGAGAAGTTATTCAACAATACCAACACAGTTCTACTGAAAATCATTGCATTAAGGGATCCTGCACTAACACTCACCATTACAAACAGATGTGTTACTGGACAAACATACAAACTGAAATTTTAAAAGATCCCAAAACAAAGTCCTGATGAAAGAACTATGGATGCTCACAGCATTAGCAGAAGACAAAGTACCATCCCTGAAAGTTTCACTGACTTTCTCTGGATTCAGTGCAAAGTAATACTGATAAGCAGTGAATTATTTCTGATCTTTGAGCCAATCTGTGCTCTTTCATATACATGCAAAATTCCCACAGAACTAAGCTGGAGTCCCCACCTACAAAATGAAGAACAGAATTTCTCTTAATATTTATTAGTAAAATTCAATAGCGTATTCAGCAATCCCACACAGGAATCACTGAAACGTACCAAACCATATAATACCAGCATCCTTTGAAGTCAGTTTGCTTTACAATAAAAAGTGTTACAAAATAATGTGATTTATTCTTTATTGATGCAACAATGCAAAAAGTCCTGGCCCTTTAAAATTCCTCATATGGGATATATGGATCACTTGATGATTACCTTGATTATCATTATTATGATTATCACTTGATTACCTGTTCTGTTCATTCCTCTGAAGCACCTGGCATTGGCCACTGTCGGAAGACAGTATCTGGGCTAGATGGACCTTTGGTCTGACCCAGTATGGCTGTTCTTATGTTCCTGACCTATAAAGTCAGTTCTATTGAACATCACTTTTAAAAAAAAACCCAATAACATAAAATTTGAGGAGGAAAGGTGTGAATCCCTTCCTGTAGGACAAGAGGAATTTTAATGGCTCAAGTCTATACATTAACACTTCACATTAGTAAGTTCCCTCTTTCATAATGAAAAGAAAATACAGAATCCAGGAAGCTCTCGCTAGCAGGAAAAGGAATTAAACAGATCATGGAATGTACTTATCTGCATGGTTTATTAATATTTCCTTTATTTGAATAAGTTCTATGGTATTCTGAAGTAATTGCCCAATTACCATAGCATTTTGAATGTTACTGTAGTGGGATTTTTAAAATATGGGATGGCACAAAGGAGTGAGACAGAGGAAAACCAAATAAACCACTTAAATTTACTCAACCTGATTCTAAGAGGAAATATTAATTTTACTTACTAATATAGTACTTCATGTTTCTACACTAATTTTCCCCTAACAATCAGAACACACTGTACTGCATTCTGCTGAATTACATCTGAAGAGGTGCAACTCCACCTGTATAATTTCCCAGACCACACCTTCCTTCAAAAGCAACTTAAAAAATTTGCATCAAAATACTTCTATGTGTTAGATACAACACATACTTGGCCTCAAATGAAAAAACCTTAACCTTATTGCATGTTATATAACTAAAATGTGATAACTATGCGTGCTGCCAATTCTTGCATTTTTTTTATTGCAAATCTCACACTATTTGGTGTTTTTTCTTGAAGTCTTAGCTCCTGAAGTCATGTGATTACATGAGAATCTCAGTTTTCATTAAAAAAAAAAAAAAAAAGTCCTATCCATTGTGGAGAAAAGCTTGGACTTATGAACCTTAGTAACTCAAGCTAGAAGAGAGCAAATAAACAGAATCCAATTTTTTAATCTTGATTTTTTAAGGGCCTGTCTCACTCAGGTTTTCAAACATTTGGGTTTGGTGTTATCAGATATGTCAGAAGAATATGGAGTCATTCAGGTTAGCAGTTTCAGAACTAGCTACTGATTATGGGTGCCTCCATTTTTGGCTGCCCAGTCAGACATCCTGTGTGTAATTTTCAGACTAGCCGAGCACTCACAACTCAGACCAATGGGAAATACAGATGTTCAGAACCTGGAGGGGAGGGAAATCTTGGCATCTTGAAAAGGGCAGCCAAAAACTGGGGCACCAAAAACATCAGTGGTCACTGGCCGCATTTGGAAGTTTGCATCTTAGCTTTTCATTCACCAAACAAGACAACACAAAGATAACAAGCCCAGTCCTGTGATAGAACAGTTACACACAATGCTCAATGACTTCAATGGGTCTAAGGGTATGTCTACACTACGGGATTATTCCGATTTTACATAATTCGATTTTTGGCAACAGATTGTATAAAGTCGAGTGCATGCTGCCACATTAAGCACATTAATTCGGCGGTGTGCGTCCATAGTACTGAGGCTAGCATCAACTTCCAGAGTGTTGCACTGTGGGNCCATACCACGGCAAGCATGGAGCCTGCTCAGCTCAAGACAGCAGTCATGTACATTGTAAACACCTCGCGCATTATCGTGCAGTTTATGTTGAACCAGAAAAACCAGGCGAGGAGGAGGCGGCGACGGCAGCGGGGGGACGACAAGAGTGAGGACATGGACACAGAATTCTCTCAAATCGCGGGCCCCAGCGCTTTGGAGATCATGGTGTTAATGGGGCAGGTTCTAGCCGTGGAACGCCGATTCTGGGCCCGGGAAACAAACACAGACTGGTGGGACCGCATAGTGTTGCAGGTCTGGGACGATTCCCAGTGGCTGCGTAACTTTCGCATGCGTAAGAGCACTTTCATGGAACTTTGTGACTTGCTTTCCCCTGCCCTGAAGTGCCAGAATACCAAGATGAGAGCAGCCCTCACTGTTGAGAAGCGAGTGGCGACAGCCGTGTGGAAGCCTGCAACGCCAGACAGCTACCGGTCAGTCGGGAATCAATTTGGAGTGGGCAAATCTACTGTGGGGGCTGCTGTGATGCAAGTAGCCAAAGCAATCACTGAGCTGCTGCTATCAAGGGTAGTGACTCTGGGAAATGTGCAGGTCATAGTGGATGGCTTTGCTGCAATGGGATTCTCTAACTGTGGTGTGGCGATAGATGGAACCTATATCCTATCTTGGCACCAGAGCACCAGGGCAGCCAGTACGTAAACCACAAGGGGTACTTTTCAATGGTGCTGCAAGCACTGGTGGATCACAAGGGACGTTTCACCAACATCAACGTGGGATGGCCGGGAAGGGTTCATGACGCTCGCGTCTTCAGGAACACTAGTCTGTTTAAACGGCTGAAGCAAGGGATTTACATCCCAGACCAGAAAATAACCGTTGGGGATGTTGAGATGCCTATCGTTATCCTTGGGGACCCAGCCTACCCCTTAATGCCATGGCTCATGAAGCCATACACAGGCAGCCTAGACAGTAGTCAGGAGCTGTTCAACTACAGGCTGAGCAAGTGCAGAATGGTGGTAGAATGTGCATTTGGACGTTTAAAGGGTCACTGGCGCACTCTACTGACTCGCTCAGACCTCAGCCAAACCATTATTCCCATTGTTATTGCTGCTTGCTGTGTGCTCCACAATCTCTGTGAGAGTAAGGGGGAGATGTTTATGGCAGGGTGGGAGGTTGAGGCAAATCGCCTGGCCACTAATTACACGCAGCCAGACACCAAGGCGATTAGAAGAGCACACCAGGAAGCGCTGTGCATCAGAGAAGCTTTGAAAACCAGTTTCATGACTGGCGAGGCTACGGTGTGAAAGTTCTGTTTGTTTCTCCCTGATGAAAACCCGCCCCCTTGATTGACTCATTCCCTGTAAGCAACCCACACGCCCCCCTTCGATCACAGCTTGCTTTCAAAGGAAATAAAGTCACTATCATTTAAAAATCATGTATTCTTTATTACTTGATTATAAACATAGGGAGAGAACTGACAAGGTAGCCCG
The DNA here is from genome assembly GCA_003942145.1 of Platysternon megacephalum. NCBI lineage: Eukaryota > Metazoa > Chordata > Testudines > Platysternidae > Platysternon > Platysternon megacephalum. Next base: position 3,633,440 of record QXTE01000088.1, read on the forward strand.
GGTGGGGTTTGGGAGGAGGGGAGGAGGGAAGGAAAAGGCCACTTCAAAAGTTCAAAATAACGACAGCCTTTTGTTTGGGTTGTCCACTGGGGTGGAGTGGCAGGGTGCACAGAGCCTCCCCCAGCCCCCGCGTTCTTGGGCATCTGGGTGAGGAGGCTATGGAACTTGGGGAAGGGGGAGGGCGGTTATACAGGGGCTGCAGCGGCACTCTGTGATCCCACTGCCGTTCCTGAAGCTCCACCAGACGCCGGAGCATGTCCATTTGATCACGCAGCAGCCCCAGCGTTGCATCCTGCCTCCTCTGATCTTCCTGCCGCCACCTCTCATCTCGAGCGTCCCTCCTCTCCTCACGTTGGTCCCTCCTGTCCTCACATTCATTGGCAGCTTTCCTGTATTTTGATACCGTGTCCTTCCACTCATGCAGATGAGCTCTTTCATTGCGGGTCGATTGCATGATGTCAGAGAACATTTCGTCTCGCGTGCGTTTTCCCCCCCACCTTATCTGAGATAGCCTTCGGGACGGTGGAGGGAGGCTTGAAAAATCTGCAGCTGCGGGAGGGAAAAAAGGGAGAGAAGTATTTAAAAAGATACATTTCACAGAACAATGCTTATACTCTTTCACGGTGAACAACACTATTCACATTACATAGCACATGTGATTTCGGTACAAGGTCGCATTTTGCATCTTAATATTGAGTGCCTGTGGCTTTGGTGTTAGAGATCACAGACGCAGGGCTAGGAAACAGAATTCGGCTTGCATGCGGCCATGGTAAGCCACTGTCTTTCAGCTTCTGCAACCTTCATAAAAGCAGCGCCCTCCTTTCCCATACCAAGCAAAGCCCGTTGAGTGCTGCGGTTTTCCTGTTAATGTGCAGCAGCAGAAACCAAACTAACACCCCCCCCAAATCCAATTATCTGGGATGATCGCTTTACCCCTCCCCCCACCGCGTGGCTGGTATCAGGGAAGATCCCTGCTAGCCAAACGCGAAAAGCTCAGCGCCAATGCCCCCCCGCTTGGCTAAATGCAGGGAAGGATTTATTTTCAGCCACAGGCAAACAGACCAGTAGGAACGGCCACCTCTGTCCCCTTAATTAAATTCCCGTATTTCAACCAGGTTACCATGAACGATATCACTCTCCTGAGGATAACACAGCGAGATAAAGAATGGATGTTGCTTGAATGCCAGCAAACACCGGGACCATATGCTGCCAGGCTTTGTCATGCAATGATACCAGATTACTTGCTACTAGCATGGCATGGTAAAGTGTCCTACCATGGAGGACGGAATAAGGCTGCCGTGCCCAGAAACCTTCTGCAAAGGCTTTTGGAGTACCTCCAGGAGAGCTTCATGGAGATGTCCCTGGAGGATTTCCGCTCCATCCCCAGACACGTTAACAGACTTTTCCAGTAGCTGTACTGGCCGTGAATGCATCCCAAGTCCTCAGGGCAAATTAATCATTAAAAAACGCTTGCTTTTAAACCATGTTTTATATTTACAAAGGTACACTCACCAGAGGTCCCTTCCATGGCTTCATGGTCTGGGATACCGCCTTGGGAGGGTTGGGAGGGTACTTCAGTCAGGCTGAGAAAAAGATCCTGGCTGTTGGGGAGAACGGAGTGCTGTGTGCTCTCCGCAAGCTTGTCCTCCTCCTCGTCATCATCTTCCCCATCCGCAAAATCCTCAGGCATGGATGAGAGTAACCCCTCATTGGAATCCATGGTCAGGGGTGGGGTAGTGGTGGCAGCGCCCCCTAGAATTGCATGCAGCTCAGCGTAGAAGCGGCATGTCTGCGGCTCTGCCCAGGACCTTCCGTTTGCTTCTTTGGTTTTCTGTTACGCTTGTCTGAGCTCCTTAACTATAACGCGGCACTGATATGAGTCCCTATTGTGGCCTCTCTCCATCATGCCCTTAGAGATTTTTTCAAATGTTTTGGCATTTCGTCTTTTGGAACGTAGTTCTGCTAGCACGGAATCGTCTCCCCATACAGCGATCAGATCCAGTACCTCCCTTACGGTCCATGCTGGTGCTCTTTTTCAATTCTCGGACTGCATGGTTACCTGTGCTGATGAGCTCTGCGTGGTCACCTGTGCTCTCCACACTGGGCAAACAGGAAATGAAATTCAAAAGTTCGCGGGGCTTTTCCTGTCTACCTGGCCAGTGCATCCGAGTTCAGATTGCTGTCCAGAGCGGTCACAATGGTGCACTGTGGGATAGCTCATGGAGGCCAATACCGTCGAATTGCGTCCACACTAAACCTAATTCGAACCGGCAATGTCGATTTCGGCGCTACTCCCCTCATCGGGGAGGAGTACAGAAATAGATTTTAAGAGCCCTTTATGTTGAAGTAAATGGCTTCGTTGTGTGGACGGGTGCAGGGTTAATTTGATTTAACGCTGCTAAATTCGACCTAAACTCGTAGTGTAGACCAGGCCTAAAAGGGGCTTAACACCACATAGAACAGGGCCTCTATTCAGCACTCCCCGGCAAAATTCTTATTGAAGCCAATCAGTGTTTTGCTTGAGTAAGGAGCTCTGAACAAGCCCCTTAGTTATCATGTCTCAATAAGTTTTTCTCCCAAGAAACTCTGAGAAATAAGAATCTTTTTATAGTGGTCTGAGGGATTAATTCATGCTCTGTTTGCAATTCCAAAAAACAAACAAACAAAAAGAGTGCCCAGATAAAGAATCGGACTTTAATGCAATTCTGAACGTTGAGAAGTCATTTTTCTTTTAAACAATGTTTCCTATTGTAAAAAACACAATCAGATTCCGACCTTAGTTAAACTAGTGCAATTACTGTAGATTTCCAGCTATGTAACTGACATTAGAATCTGGCCCATTGCCTCTTTAATACAAAAGAATCGCCTTATACTTATAGCACTTCAAACATTAATCCCCACCACACTCCTGTGAGGTAGGCGAGCATAGTATCACTTACTCAAAACAGCTTTTTCCATTGCTTTGCAAAGTATCCCATTTTAAAAAGGTATCTGTTACCAAGTATTTCAAGTTCTGGAAGCTTCAGTTGTAAAACTGAACCTGTGCAGGGTAATATGTCAAGGTATCATTACAGACAGACAACTCCTCAGGTCCAAAATGCCAGTTGTTTGGCATTACATAGGATTCAGCCTCTGAGTTTGTACAGTTTCTCAGCTCCAACTCTTTGGTGAAACAGAATTCAATTTGACCAATTGTTTGCACTTCTTCACCCTAGAAACAGTAAAAATGAGATACTCAGCTTTTAAAGGCACTTACAGAGGCTCCTTGTTGTAGAGGAGACAATAAGCTACTCCTCTAGATATAGATTGCTTGTTCTTATGGTATATTGAAGATATGCCACTGTAAAGGTACAGGTGGATGATGTTTCTAGAAGTATCTACTGCATACAGTTCATAGTACAGACACCTTGTTCCCCTTATGCAATTCACAAAGGGTGCAGGTAAATGAATCCATTTGGATACCTAGGATATTGGCTATCATTTTGTAAGATTCTTACTAGAGGGAAGGTCTAATTTACACTGATAAAGAGATTTCTCATCACTGTAGTATTTGGGCACCCTACAAAATGAAGAAATATATTGGGATTTTTTTGTAACAAAGTAAATGCATACACACCTGGTGTATGTCATAAATTAAGGATCCAATCTGGCAAACACTCCTGATCCTAGTGCTTACTACCAGAAGAAGCCCCACTGACTTCAGTAGGATAACTTACAGTGACAAGTATTATTGGGTAGTAAGTGTTTGCAGGATTGGGTCCCAATGTTGTTGCAACTATTACTACTGTCTTAATCATACGCCTTCAACCCTGTCATTGCCAGCAATCCCAAACTACTGTATTGGTGCCCTCTCGCATACACAATAAGAAACTGTTATAACTTGGATCCAAGGTAATTCTGGAATAGAGTTAGAAGCCTGGGGAGACTCTAGTAAAAATCTTTTTCTTAATTAACCCACTACCTAAATATTGTGCAGGAGCAAATTTCACAGCTTGACTACATGCTCTATAAGGATGTATTTCCCTTTATCATTTTTTATTTCATCTAGCATCCGCTTGTTGTTCTGTAATTAGACCATAAGCTCTTTGATCCAGGGAGCATATTTCCACAAACATTTGCACAGCACCTAGTACCAATCATGACTGGGACCTTTGGACACTGTTGCATTACAAATATAAGAGTGATAGCAGCATCTGAGCAGTCTTCATGACAGCAATCACTGTTTGGACCACTATCATTGCCTCCCCGATTACTCCTTTCCCAGAATAGAAATAACCAGTCTTTAACCCATTCCCACATATACAGCCTCCCTTGATTAAAAGCACCGGAGCAACTTTCTGTTCCCATTGAAATTGATGGCAAAACTCCAATTTTAAATTGTTGTTGAAAAGCCCTTAAAAGGGAGGCAACTGGTTTTGATAGTTGGTGGGTCTTGCCCACATGCTCAGGGTCTAACTGATGCCATATTTGGGATCAGGAAGGAATGTTCCCCTGGGTCAGACTGGCAGAGACCCTGGGGGTGTTTTTTTGCCTTCCTCTGCAGCATGAGGCATGGGTCACTTGCAGGTTTAAATTAGAATAAATGGTGGGTTCTTTGTAACTTGAAGTCTTTAAATCACGATTTGAGGACTTCAGTAACTCAGCCATAGGTTATGGGTCTATTACAGGAGTGGGTGTGTGAGGTTCTGTGGCCTGCAATGTGCAGGAGGTCTGACTAGATGATCATGATGGTCCCTTCGGACCTTAGAGTCTGTGATTTAGTGGGTTTAAATTTGAGAAAGGAGAGGCTGAGCACAAAGACTCAGAATATTGCTAAAGCAAATTAACTTGACAACACAAAGGATATTCAACTCTAAAAGCAATTTTAACTTGGAATGGTTTTCATGAAATAGCTTTCTGCATGTGTGGGCTAACTCCGCCAAATGTTTTCCAGCAAAACAGCTTTATTAAACTGTGATAAAGGGAGTCTAGTGATTGTTAGAGCTGTTCTGTGACCTTTTTAGGAAAGGTCACATCACAAAGTGATAGTTAAAAGGGAGAGGGAAATCACAGCTATATAGCTAACTAAACTCAATGTCATGTGCATTGTTTGTAGCTTAAATATATAGTTTATTTTACTTTGGTACAGATAGGTAGAATTATATTTGTGCCATAATGTACTGATTGCGCACACTAAATTCGCTACTGCATGCTAACTTACAGATCAGTTGCTGGCATGGAAAGGGAAAATGGAATCAGATTTTTAGGCAGCATTGGCTGGAGAAGGCAGACCATTTAGCTCTGTCTTTCCGAATCATAGGAAAAGCCATAAAACTTTGTTTAAACTTCTCCGAACAGGAATTCTTTGGGGACACCGGTAAGCCTCTGAATTTGCCTGATCCACATGTGCTATCAGGCAAAGTCTTTTTATTTTTAGTAGGACAGAGCTAAAATTTGGCCTAAGCTGAGTCAGTTGAGTACTGTATGCTTTGAAGTAAATATATTTCAGGGGATACTTGGAATGTCCCAACATAGAAGCAAAAGAGAGAGGAAAATCATCAGAAGTTAATAAATTTAGTTTCATCAAGATAAACTTTTGTTTACTACTTCAATCAACAAGGGAAATAATAAAAAAGTTTTACCTCTTCTGGAGGAAGGCACTGAACCTTTGGTGTTACTCCATAAACACTTGTAAGGGCTTCTTTTATGGCTGTCATCTGAAGATTTAAAAGCCAGAGAGAGTTGAAAGGCATATAGCATCATTTCTACAAATTCCATATTTGTATAGTCACAAAAAGCCTTTTGCATGAAAAACAACTGTAAACAGCTATACAGTTAGAAGAGATTGCTTATCTGCAGCAGGTTTGAAGCTACCCACTCCTTCTAGCAGTGGTACATTAAAATGACTTTATAATTATGACAGCTTCTTACCTGGTAATAGGCACTGCTTGGCTTTATCCCAACTTTCAGGAGACAACTGAAATGAATACAAAATGCCTTTTGTGGAGTAATACATCTTACATTTCATGGGAGTCACTGCATGTAGATATACTACAGCTAATCAATGGGTAAACAGAAAATCCTAGTGAGGGAGCTAGACAGACAGATTAAAGCAAGGAGAATGGGAGAAGCTCAACTTCCCCTCCTTTCCCGAGCTTGGGTAACTAGCATTTCCCTTACCCCTTGGCTGGTGCAGTGAGAACTCCCTCCTCTCCTGCTTGAATTGACTTTAACCATTAGAGCCAGATCCTCAGTTGCAGCTGGGAGAGGGGCCCACGGCATTCTCTGCACTCCCCAAATCCATGGGCTATGGTGTGCCAGTCACCTGATACAGGTTAGAGCAGCAGGTCACATCTCTTTTCCCTCAGCTGACCAGAGGGAGGGAGAGGAGTAGGAGTTGTTATGGTGACTGTGTGCTACTGGAAATCCCTGTACATGGGGAGATTTGCCAAGTTTAAGGTCACTTTGTACCAGTGGAAGAGCACAAAGCAGCTGGAGTGTGGCTCACGATTCAGGACCATTGTCAGCTGAGAATAATCAAACAAGTTTTCCAGTTAATTTAATATTAAAAGCATATTTTTTAAATTATAAGTCATTCAATAAAGCTAAGCAGGATAGGTGGGACGAGCCAAAGTACTTTAGTGGAGCCCTGTTTTAGACATCTGAGTCCATGTTTTAGGCACCTAAGTCCCTCTTTTGCCTCCATTGAGATCCTCAATACTCCCACTGAACCCTGTAGGCACCCACGTTCACTCAGCTCCTAAGTTTTCATAGTAAAAGTTCTGTAGGTACCCATGTTCCTGCCTCTGTGCATGTTCACTGCTGCCTTCCTCTAGGTGTTCTGACACCTGTCTCCTGCCTAAGTCCCAGAGTGATCCATGAATCAGGGGAAGATAGTCCTTAGCCCACCTAAGTAGAGGCAGTGCCCAATCCAGTAGGTGTGCTTGAAAGGTCCCATTCAAAATTCTGCCAGAGGAGGACGAGGTGGTGCTGCTGCTGCCCACCTTACAACTTTTAGCCCAGTGACTAAAGCACTTGCCTGAGAGGTGGGAGACCCCACGTTCAATTCCCCCCTTTCTGTGAAAGGGGGAGGAAGGATTCAAAACAGAGGTCTCCCACCTCTCAGGAGAGTGCTCAAACCACTGAGCTAGGGGTATTCAGATGTGGGGTTCTTTCAAGCTCTCCTGATGAAGCTGTTCCACTGTGGATAGATAATGAAATAATGGTTGGAGCAGGTGGACTGGACCCAGGGTCTCCCAGCTCCCAGGTGAGTGCCCTACCCAACAGATTACAGACTCATTCTCTCTCCTCCAATGACTGTTCCACTGTGTATAAATACTTAAAATGTCATTGGACCAGAGAAAGTGAGAGAATGACTCTGTAGTCCAGTGGTAAGAGCACCCATTTGGGAGGTGGGAGACCCCAGGGACCAATACCCCAACTCTAACCTCTCATTTATCCACAGTTTCAACAGGAGAGACTGAGGGAACCCCATATCTGCATATCCCTGTCATGGTTCAAGGCAATTTCACCTGTATTTCTCCCTTGTGCTCCAGCAAGGGCACTCACTCTCAGGCTTCCAGCTCCCCTACCATCACCCCTCTTGCCTTCTGATCAGAGTATTTCCAGGCGGCGCAGTCCCCTGCCTACACTGTGAATTCCCCAGCAAGGCAGACTGCCTAAGCAGGCCTGCCTTGCTTTTTTCCTCAGAGGTTATAAACAGCATAATTGCCTACAGGTATAAGTTACCACATACCCCTTTCTAAGCAAGCACATTTATTCTTAAGGTGAAAACATTACAGAAAAAATATTACAAACAATAAAAAAAAACCCTACACACGCTAATAAGCTTATCAGAGATTCCCTCCCTGCGCTCTCCCACCCCAATCTCCAAAAAGTGCTCTGGTCCATGTCAGTCCTTCAAAACCTTTCCCAAGGATTGGGGCCCCGCTTTGGACCAGACATCCTGTCTTTGCTGGATCAGAATGAAGGCTCTGAGTCAGTTTAAACTCAGGGTATTTAACCAAAAGTCCTTTCTTTGTCCGCTGGCCTCTGGAGAATGCAGCTTGAACTAGCATAAGTGAGCCTCTTTAGGAGGTGGTGCCTCTCTGGAGGTGTTACAATCTGAGTGTATTTGCCTAATCACCCCCCACTGTTCTTAGCTCCTAGAGGGGCTGTGGTTACCCTCCCCCATGGAACTACATACAGTCCCTGGCCCATAGTGATACACACACTTAATACAGTAAGCTCTCCCAAAGATACTGCAGGAAATTGCAATATCTGTCACAACCCACAGGTCAGTGGTTAAAGCCTTCTCCTGAGAGATGGGAGACCCCTCTTAAAATCCCTTCTCCCCCTCTAGCAGAGAAGGGGGAATTGAATCTGGGTCTCCACATCCCATGTAAATGCTCTAACCAGTGGGCTAAAAGTTATAAGGTGGGTAGCATCCACTCCTCCTTAGGGCATTTTGTGTGGAAAGAGGCAGGCACCCAACTCATTTCTGCCTAAGCCATCTAACTCTAGGAAGCAGGCGTCCTTAGGCACCTCTCTGCAGCCTGGACTTAGGTGCCTATCTCCAAGAAAGCTGAATACATCCCCCTCAGATTAGCTTAGGCAGCTCCCCATCTATCATGCTGGCTTTTGTGAATTGCATTCTTAGGCACCTATCTCTCCCCATTCATTGTATAGGGACCCTAGGTGCCTAACTTAGCGTTGTTCCTGTTTTTTCTGGGTGCCTAAAAGTTAGGTGCCATGGACTCAGCATTGTGATGCCTAGTCCCTTCGTGGATTCCAGAACCTGAAATTGGTGTACCTCATTCCTCTAGGCCTGATCCTATGAGGAGCTCAACAATTCAATTGCTAAGGAAATCAATGGGCCATATCCCAACAATAGGAGTTCAAGAGGAATTGTAAGTGTTCAGCAGCTCTCAGGGTTTAGTCAAATGAAAGCTGATGGGGCTCAGCACCGGGCAAGATCAGGTCCTGTACACACCAGTTTTAATCAAATCGACTGAAGGCATCTTCCCAATAAGTGACTGTCTAACTCAGTCATTTGAGATTTTTGCAGGTTGGTAACTAGGAAGATACAATGTTATTCTTACAACAGCTTGGAGTTGTTACCTCAAAGAAAATAATTTTTAAAAAACCAGACGTGTATCTTTATCCAGAGGTTGAAAGAAGAGTAATTAAAAGAAGAAATCTTTTAGCAATTCTAACTGTAAATTTTCCTGTTGGAATTTGCAAATCAGTGCAATAAGAATGTTTAATTTAATATTCACTGGAAGAATAATGAAGAATGTTAATGCTCTTTTTTTTTTTAAGCGATAAGAAAAAAAACACTAGCTGTTAATTTCAAAATTTTTCAGTCTCCGTTCTTTGTTTCACAGCGCAACATTCACTCAAAGTAAAGAGCTCTACCGTCGGTCACCATTCCATCTGCAACTCATTCCTGAGTCACATTGTAAAAGCTACCCAGGACAATAGAACGCAGGCAATTTACTAATCAATCAGACATATTTAAACTGATTTTATTATTACATTTGAAATGCTCAAGACTTAGGTCTAGAAAAATCTATGACTGGATATTAGAAGGCAGCTACACAGACTGGAGGGGATGAAAATTGCTATTTCATATTGTTCTGTGTACAAAAGGGAGTAAAAAAGACTTTGGTAAGGAGCTGTTTGAATTAAGACAGCAACAACAAAGAAACTAATTAAAAAAAAAAGAAGATAATTTAGATTAAGTACTGAAGGATTTTCTCCCTTCTCTTAGAAGGCTGTCTTGTTATAGAGGGTATCTTGATTGTCAGATATGGGGCCATGAAGACATTTTCCCTATCCAGTGAACAGGCAGGGGGGACCTAGGATTTTTCTTTTTGCCTTTCTCTGTAGCAGCACTGGACCAATCAGAAAACTGAGAAAAAGTAAGAGTAAAGTACTGGGACAGGGTGGCTGGCCCTGAAGTAGGTCCAGCTTCGCTGTGCCAGAACAGTTGCTCTCAATTTGGCCAATTCAGAGAGCAGGGCAGCACCTGGGGGTTTTAGAGAACCACAGAGAATCTGAGAGGAGCAAAACCTGATCAGACAGACTCTGAGTGAGGGCTGTCTAGGAGGAGAAGATTGGGTTGCCAGACACAGAAGGTGTTTCCTGGGGGAAGGCTGAAGGCAAGGAGAATAGAGGGGTATGCTGGCTGACCTCCCTGAGCCAGGGCCAGAGGGCTGAAGGGGAGAAGAGGAGTAGCAGCAGAAGGAAGTGCCTGGTGGCCTAGTTAGAAATTGAGGGCTGGAGATGGCTGAAGGCAGGGAACAGTAGAGGGGCTCATCAGCTGACATCTCCATGCTTGAGAGCTTGATCCGGGGGAACAATGAGCAGTCCAGAGGGAGGGAGGGAGGGAGGGAGGGATTCTCCCCTGGCAAGAACAATCTCCCAAAAGAGAAGCTGTGTGGGGTGTGTGTGGGGGTCCCTCTGGGAATTGCATTCAGAGGAACAGAAGAGGACTGACAAGGAGCTTAGGTGTAGTGGACGACACCAAAATCTAATATGGAAGGACTCCCAGCAGAGATGCTGGGGTGGGGGAGGGAGAGGGCAGGGGTTCCTGCTGGGAAAAGCAGTGTTTTAAGGACTATATCCACTGAGTATAGGAAATTGACTATGCTTGGGACTTTTTGTAATAGATGGATTTGCAGTACGGCTTTGAATTTGCAGTACGGCCCCAGAGAAAGATGTTCTTAAGGCAAGAGAGCTGTTGTAGAGTTAGTGGGGGATTTGAAGAGGCAGGCGTACTGAGGCAGGCATGCCTGTTGTGCCATGGCCTGCTGCAGGAGGATGCTACAGGCAGGACCTCACTATGACAAATAATTTTACATGGAGAGCAACTAAAATGATAAAAGGTTCAGAAAAACTTGACCTATGAGGAAAGGTTAAAAAAGCTGGGCATGTCTTGAGAAAAGACGACCGAGGAGAGACCTGATAAGTCTTCAAATATGTTAAGGGCTGTTATAAAGAGGACAATGATTAATTGTCCTCCATGTCCACTGAAAGTAGGACAAGAAGTAATGGGCTTAATCTGCAACAAGGGAGATTTAGGTTAGATATTAGGAAAAACTTTCTAACCATAAGAGCAGCTAAGCTCTGGAACAGGCTTCCAACTGAGGTTGTGGAATCCCCATCACTGGAGGCTTTTAAGAACAGGTTGGACAAACCCTTGTCAGGGATGGTCTAGGTTTACTTGATCCTGCCTCGGTACAGGGGGCGGGATTTGATGACATTGTCCTACATTTCTATGATTCTACCATTCTTGAATTGTGGATGCCAGAATGGAACACAGCCCTGGTTGCACCAGTGCCACATACAGAGGTAAAATAATCTTTCTACTCCTACGCGAGATTTCTATTCATGCATCCAAGGATCATGTTAGTCCTTTTGGCCACAGTGTTTCACTAGTATCTCATGTTCAGCTGATTATCCACCACGACCATGACATCTTTTTCACAGTCACTGCTTCCCAGGATAGAGTCCCCCACAGTATAAGTACAGCCTTCATTCTTTGTTCCTAGATGTATACATTGACATTTAGCTCCCAGCTTACCAAGTGATCCACATCCATATTAATGACCCGTCCTCCTCATTATTTACCACTCCGCCAATTTTTGTGTCATCTGCAAACTTTATCAGTGATTACTTTGTTTTCTTCCAGATCATTGATAAAAATATTAAAATACACAGGGGTAAGAACCAATCCCTGTAGGACCCCTACTAGTTACATCATGAGACCCATCAGTTTCCACGTTTTAATCTATTAAATGTGTGCCATGTTAATTTTATATAATTCTTGTTTTTTAATCAAAATATTATGCAGTGCCAAACACCTTATGGAAGTCTAAGTATATTACAGCAAGGCTAGTACCTTTATCAACCAACCTTGTAATCTCATCAAAATAAGATATCAAGGTAAATTGACAGGATCTATTTTCCATAAACCCATGTTGATTATATCACCCTCCTTTAATTCTTTATTGAGTCCCTTATCTGCCGCTCCATTATCTTGTCCAGGATTGATGTCAGACGTAATTCCCCAGGTCATCCTATTTCTCTTTTTTAAATATTGGCAATCAATATTAAATATTTAAAATCAGCTCCCAGGCTGATAATTTCATGTAGGTTTCACATGAGACATCTGTATGCTGCAAATTTGCACATTCAAGCAGGGAACTGAGAAGCTGAACAGCCTGCTAGTCACTACACAGGGGGGGCATTTTAAAAAGTGCTCCTAATTAATGTATACCTAAGGAGCTAGGACAAGCTGTTATATCCCATCTAACATTTTTGTGTGTAGCCACCAGTGTGTTGGAGCACTGAGAAGGGATCATCCAATAGGAATAGGAAGACATAACACACTGTTAATTGCTTATGAGTGCATGGTGGGGGCTTTGGCATTGGTTGACGTTGGTCTTTCGGGCTGTCCTCTGTTTCTATTGGATCCTTCCTCTATAGTCCCTAAATCCTAGTCTATTATTCTCTCTATCAGAAGCTGAACAAGAGTTTTGCCCTTGACTTGTCCTTTTCCACTAAGAGAAACGATGCATGCATTTTATTTTCTAAATTTTCTGAATTTTTTTGAATTGGCCCTACTATTGTAAAATTCAGTTTCTCAACCACTATGTTGTATATAGGTTTTTAAAAATCGGCAAGAATGTTTTTGGTTACATTACAGCACTTCTAAAAGGTATAGTAGCCAAAACTTGACTCCCAATTTGACTGTCTATTATAACACCATGCAAATATCTCAGGCCCTGATCCTGCAAATGCCTTTGCACATACTTAATTCTACTGCCGTGAGTAATCCCATAAAAATTAGTAGGGCTACTCACAGAAGTAAAGTTTAGCACATGTGTAAGTGTGTGCAGGATCAGGACTTCAGTAAACAAATGGCAGCCTATGGTATCTAAAGATGAATCTACCTCAAGGGCCAATCCTGCCATTCCCACTGCAGTCAATGGGAGTTTTACCTGAAAAGGATGGCAAAACTGAACTCATTAGAGACAATGAAGACACTTACTGACTNCCATTCCCACTGCAGTCAATGGGAGTTTTACCTGAAAAGGATGGCAAAACTGAACTCATTAAAGACAATGAAGACACTTACTGACTGAAATGGAAGTTGGATTGGTGCCTAGTATCATGTGATGAGAAAAGGAGACTGTACTACAACTTAAAATGGTAGCAGAATAAACCTTGCTCTGCCTCTAGAGTACAGTATTAAAGACAACTGGCATCAAGTGTCATTTTTCCACTGCAGAGTGAAATTTTTAGGGTTTTTTCTTTGTTGTTAAGTGTACATCAAAGCCTTTTGCACCACTAAAATAATAAACCGACAGAAGGGGTAGATTTCCATACCTGTTGAGGTCAAGTTTTTGGTAGAGATCCAATGTTCTACCAAAATATTTCTTTTGAGAATTAAGAGGCTCCACTGTGGCTGCACAGGTCCCATGTTTCTCCCACTCATGCTTCCTATGGGAACAAAGCTAAATTCAGTTTTTAAGAGACATGGAATCTGCCCAGGTATACTCAGAGAGCTAAGAGAACGTCCCTTTAAGGTAAAGAGTTCTTATCCAAATATTAGTGTAAGAACAAGCATCTGACAGATGAAGTTCATAACTGAAACAGGAGAAAATCATCACAACTCTTACAAACAACCGCACATACAATCAGCTAGTGTAGGCAAAAATCCCAGTCCAAACCCCCCAAATCCTCTCCCTGTATCGCCCTGCACCTCAATACAAGTCAGCAGAGATACTGATTTCTACAAATACATCTTGTTCACTCTGCCATAGGTGCCAGGTGCAAAAAATGAGAAGCCTCCCATTCCCGGTGCCAGCATCTCAGACTGAGACTCGATTAGATGTGATAAGGCAGAGAACCCTAGCATGTAGTAGAGTACACAACACAAAGAGAAAACATTGCTGTAGGAGGGCAGATTTTCACAGCCCTATTAGTGCAAATTGCTAAGGAAATATCAGGATGAGGCAAAAGAAGAGAGACGCTAACTTGCCCACTGACTGAGACCACAAATGTAACAGTCAGTGGCAGAGCTACATTTTACATATTGTGCTTCATGGTTTTGTGGATTCTGAAATGTAACAAGACTTATGAAGCCATCCAGTGACAGGATGTATTTTTCAAGTCTGATAATTTAGTGCCACATACAGTAGAACGTACAATACAAAAGCCCTGTCTCCATGAGATTTTATTATTTAGTACAGAAACAGAGTTCTATCTGGCTGGTGAACTGGGAACATTTTTTTCAGCAACACTGCATGAGAGAGTTTCAGACTGTCCTATAAACTATACAAGAGAGAAAAAGAGGATGGTCCATTGGTTAAGGTACTAGTCTGGGACTGGGATATCTGTGTTCAATTCCCTACCCTGCAACAGACATACTGTATGACCCTGGCAAATAGATTAGTCTCTCTGTGACTCAGTTTTCCACCTGTAAATTAGGAATAAGTAATACTTTCCTATTTCACAGGAGTGTTATAGGATAAACATATTGAAGATTGTGATGTGCCCAGGAACTATGGTGATGGTGGCCCATATATATAGCTTACACAGATACAGAAAACCATCTGAAAAATATGCATTGTGGGCTAACTTAGGTAAGCAGAATATACCCAAGTTAGTCACGGCATGACAAAATTTAGTCATACTAGTGTGATAAAAAATGTTGTATTATGAGAAATGAGTCATGTTCAGAAAGTTAAACTGTGAGAATTTGCCTCAAGTGTTAACATTTCTAAATTTCTTTTAGTATAAATTTTAGTGAGGTATTATATACCACGGTAGCAGGCCATGCGTCAAATTGAATTTTAAAAACAATGAAGATGTCCTGAAACCTGGTTCCGTACTATAATGTCAAGCCTATCAGTATCCCAGAATGCAAAAAAAAAAAAAAGCCATACTCTGTTTTGTCAGTGGACTAACACATACAAAGCAGGAAATTCAGCTACATCTCAAGGCATATTTACTGTGAAAGATGCAGGTATGGAATCTTTAACACGGACATCCTTTTCCCAAAATGTTCATTAGTGACTGGGGTTAAATAGATGTCAGCACAAAACTCAAAAAGCTTGTAATGAATGATTAAAAATCCCTTCACTTTTTGGATGCCTTGCTTTCAATCCCTTGACTCTTGTGATGTCCCCTTTATACATCACAAAGAAGGGGCACAAGTCCAATTTATTTTTCTTTTGCAGGATGCCTTTGAGTTATGTGTTTACCAGAAAAGTTAAAGAACTTACTTTAAGTATGAAAACTCTTATTAAATACTTGGTACTGGAAAAAATGGCACATTTACTTTTGAGCTGGGAGTGAGCATGAAGACTGAGTTCAAGATTTGGGGATGGGGGTGGTTATGTGTAACTGGAAGACTGTATAAGTCCTTGAAATTAGGGGTTTAGAATGAAAATGTTTCTCTCATTCCTATAGCGTTGTATCTTTAGAGTTATTACAGATGTGACAGATCAGAGTATATCTGTATGTATTCATACCAAACTACAAACCAGAGGGTCTGCAGATTTGGTGGAACTTTAGGAGCATGCAGCAGCTGCTTGGGAGAACTGCTGATAGTTTTAGGGCCTGGGCAACCGGACTGTAGTGTCTCCACTGTCAAGAGGCCCAGAGCTCTGCCCAGCCCAGCAAGAACTCATGGGACCCAAAGTTTGGGTTCACTACAGCCTGGTGAGTGTCCAGGAGGGGGTGCTCACCCCAGCTTGTAACAAAAAAATTAAGATAACCCTTCCTAAAGAGAAGCTACCTATTTTGCACAGCACAACTACATGAAAGAAGAGAAAAGATGTAGAAATAATTTATTATTTTTAACTGTTGGGTTATAGGAATGTGGCATTTTACCTTCACCTCTTGCACTTAACACAAAACACAACTAAGGAAACTATGGAAACTGCAGAAATTTCTAGTGAAAAATAAGAGACCAATTTCTTTCTTGTCTAATGCTCAGAAAGGCCTTGATTTTTCAAAGCGCTTGTGTGGCAAACAGCAAGAAAGGCAAGGTCACCGCACTTGAGCATCAGCTCATGCTTGTGCTGAATACGGATGCAAGACAGTCCTCCGTACGGGCAGAAATGAGTAAATAAACAAACTACCCAACAACAAACCTCTTGTGGATCTCTCTGACCCTCAGCAGCATGGGGGGAAAGAAGAGGCAAGGCATTAGTGCACAACAGGTGTGTCTGAGGAGACATGAGCTCAAATGCTCAGCATTCAAAGGGAGTGCTCAGCTAGGCAGTTCCCTCTTTTGATTTCCTTCTGCTAATGGGCACGCAGGAGCACTCACTTATGCAACCTGCCCTGCTCCATCACTTTTGACCTTGTGCTGACATGAGTAATTCTGCCTCTGCACTACGCAGAGCTGCAGAATGCCCACAATGCAGCAAAAATTGTTGTGCTCACCATTGTAGAGGGAAGATGGGATGTCACTTTCTCCCAAACAGCACTGCAGAGCTCTGCTCCACTTTGCAGGAGCACTGAAGCCTGAGTGTGTGTGGTGGACAAAGCTAGAGTCATATCAGGTGGGTCTGAGAACTAAACAAATGCTGTGGCTCACAGGCATATAGATATTGTGGAGGAATAATGAGGAGCTGCAACCCACAGCTGTCCATAACTTGCAGTACTCGAAGGGGATTAGATGCAGATAGTTGCCAGGTCTGTTGATTCTTTCTTCTATGCTGTACACATTTGGGTTGAGCCTACAGCCTTATGTGTTTGGGATGAACAATCTTTTCAAGAATTTCCCCCTAAACAATTACTCCACAAGGGACACTTTCCATTTAAAATTGTAGAATACATACATAAATTGTAGAATACATACATTTCTCTTTCCTATGATACTAAGATCTTAGATTCTTAAGTGGAAGGATTTTTTAAAATCCATTTACTTGTCACTTTGTATGCTCTTTAATATAACTCTTTCATTTAGCTTTCAACAATGAAAATCTATGTAGTCCGTTTCACTTTTAGGTTCTTCATGCTGAATTTTCAAGGTTTTATACTCTAAAAAGGAATATTTACAAGGACTGCTTATTTGTTTCATAAGAGCTATTTTAACTGAAATAAAAAATGTGGAAGCATTTCAGTGGTGTTAGGTTTGCTAAAAGCTTGTAGGTTCATAAAATCTGTAATTAGAGCCATATTTAAGGCAACATTGTCCCTTATTAAACAGCTCCCAGTATTAAAGGGAAGGATTTCTCACAGTCAACAAATACTGGTCACAGAAAAAAATTAAAACATACCTAAACCAACTGCCATATTGCTTTTATACTGCTGGTAACCCCAGGTTATTTCAACTTCTGGCAAGACTGCTATTGGCTAGCCTTTGAGTCACAAATGCTAAATGGAATCAATAGCCATGATGATATATGGGACTAGAGTAGATTCAAAGTTTTCAAGGATTTTTCTTCATTTTGATCAAATAGTCATTTTTTACCAATAAACTTGTATGAAAATATTTCACTTGTATTTATCAAGATCTGCTGTCCACTACCATGACATCATATCTTGACTTTCCCCCTCAGAAAAAAAACCAGAAGCTCCTATATACATTCTTCAGGTCAAAAGCTCCCAACTGTTTAGATGAGCAAAGTGGAGTAAAGAGCAGTTGATCAGGGTACAGGAAGTGCCAGTTCTGTGACACGTTTCTCTCACCCTGGGATTATGTGGGGATTGGGCTCTGTGTAGGGAGAAGGCAGGGTCAAAAGGACAGCCACTCTCCCTACCTGCTTCATGATACTGCCCCAGAGAATTTTCAGTCCTCTAGGTGGAGATAACCCACCCAATCCTAATGAAAAGCACCTGAGAAACGAAGTCAGTGAAACAATGAGGTGTCCGGTGACACCTTAAAGACTAACAGATTTATTTGGGCATAGCTTTCGTGGGTAAAAAACCCACTTCTTCAGATGCATGGAGTCTCCTGAAGAAGTGGGGTTTTTCCCCATGAAAGCTTATGCACAAATAAATCTGTTAGTCTTTAAGGTGCCACCAAACTCCTCGTTATTTTTGTGGATACAGACTAACACGGCTACCCCTCTGATACTAAGTCAGTGAAGGATTTTAACTCAGCAGCTGGGAGAATCTAATAAAATACTGAATGAGTCCATCAACTTTTTGGGTTGAGGTTTTGGGCAGGAAAGGCTCTTCATTCACAGGCATGCTCTGTCTCCTTTTCACATCTATACAAGGAACCCATGGTGTGAGACAGACTTACAATTTCTCTAGTGAGCTAGCAACTTCAAGCATATATCAAGCAGATATGAAGAATTAATACATTTGCAATGGGACAAAAAGAAAACAGTTTTTATCTTCCCTTCTTTGACTGAACACAGAGGAGACATGGAAACCATGGTAACAAGCTTAACATACTGCAAACACCAAAGACCTTGCAGAATACCATACACAGTAAGAATCATGTTTATCCTGTTACTAACATTGGACCCCACACTGCAGTCCTGCTTTCCAAAACACAGTCCTCCATCCTATAAATGTGACCTACAGTCTTGATTCCCAGAGGTATGCTCTTGTGTTTAGCTATACTAAAATGCATGTTGTTAAGTGAGGACAGTTTACAATAAGTTCTACAGAGGAATCTGGATCAAACCTATCTTTATCATTATTTATTGCTTCACCAATTTGTGGGCCATCTGTAAATCTTACCAGCACTGATTTTATATTTATTTCCAGATTATTGATAAAGATAATGAATAGTGCTGGGGAAAGAACAGGTCCCTGTGGGACACCACTAGAAACACCAATGTTGGATGATGACTCCCATTTACGTTTTTTGGTTTTTTTTAAAAGATCTATCAGTTAACCAGTTTTTAAATCAATCCAATATGGGCTGCACTGATTTTTGTATAGCGCCTTTAAAAAAAACAAACCAACCCTCAGGATATTGTGTGGTACTACATCAAAATGCCTTATAGAAGTATATGTGTAGGATATCAACACGGTTGCCTTTGTCAACCAAACTTGTAATCTCAAAGAACACTATCAAGTTTGTTTGACAAGAACTCATGGGTTCTTGATTGGTAGCTCTCTGCACCTTCATATACTTCTTGAATGAGGAATTTCAATGTCTCCTTCCCTCTCTAAATGTGTGCCATTTTACCAGTCCTATAGGAATGTGTGATACACCTACAAGAGGTCTGTATATGACACTTATTAGGTCTAGATGACTGCACTGAGTCTCATTGTAGTCCTTGGGACACAACAGTGGCGTGAGGGTCTACACAGGTAATCCTTTGGAAGACTGAGGCCAGAGATCCTGCTTCCATGTAAATATTAATATTGACGAAGCATAAGAAACACAGAAGGAAAGTGCAGAATCATTTCTAAAGTTGTTATTCCAAGGTTTTTGATGCAACTACAGCAAGCATCTAAAGCCTGGTACCAAATGCTCCTTCAGATAGTCATTTAGAAAGACTATAAGATACATCCAAAATGATTTTCCATTGTAGCTTGAACTCACCAGAACTGGGTGCGATTAGGAGATGAATGGAGTACATCAGGCCAGTATTGTCTCATGTCTGGCAAGAGATCCTAGAAATTAAAAATATGTACCTACCCTGTGAAGCTGGAAAGCGATTTCATACTCAATATACATAAATTGATACATTTTCAAAACATTGCCAATCTCCTTGGAGATTCTTGGCTGAAACCCGTTATATAGGTGAAAAAAAATTATTGCTAGGTGAGTAAGAGGTTTTGTGCCCTGATATGGTGAAAATGTATCCTTATGGCTGTTTCAGATGCAAATGTACAATTAGGTTTTGAAGCACTGTACAAAAATATTTCCTTTCTTGAAATCAGATACATTTCTGTAACTGTTTAATTAACTGATTAATTTCTGCAACCCTACAGAAATTATCTTAAATTGTACAGTTCCCGTCTTACTCATCTCCAGCCTTTAATCCCCCACCCTGTACTATAAAGCAATGTTTGACTGATAAATGGACTTTTACATTCTTTATGGTTTGAAAGAAGTCAAATTAATCATAGAGCTTACTGTTCAGCTCTCCTTAATTTGCATTCCCTGCACCCCTGCCTGCAGATGCACCTCACTTCTGGAAAAGGACAGGCTGCAGCCACCACTGCTTTCACTTCCCTTATTGGTACCATCAGGGGAACAGCTTTAAACAACAGATGATGCTCAACAGGAGTCCTACTACTGGACGCTATGTGGAAAATGCACTCCCAGGTGCTGGGCCGCCCAGCAGCACAGAAGTTGCAAGGGGTGCTCTAGTTGTACCCTCCCTAGGGTGACCAGATGTCCCGATTTTATAGGGACAGTCCCAATCTTTGGGTCTTTTTCTTATATAGGATCCTATTACCCCCCACCCCCGTCCCGATTTTTCACACTTGCTGTCTGGTCACCCTAACCCTCCGCTCCAGAAAGACTTTTTGCCCCGGAAGGCCCAGAGCCAGTGTTCTGCCAGTTTCTACTTGAAAAGACTAGGGAATGACTCAAGCCATGTGTGTATACAAAACCAATGGTGATTTGAGGGAGTCGTTGAACTTCATAGAGACTTAGAATAAGGGAATAAAGCACCTAATGAATGTTGGAATGGGAATTTTTAAAAGCATAACCATCTCAGATTACAAATTAAATCAGAAATGATATGCTATGAAGTTATATATATTTGGGATTTGAAAAGGTAATTGTGTTCAATCCTGCTCAGAATTAACATTTTAATTTAAATAAATTAAATTACCTTAATCTCAGTCACATTGAAGTGCCATGTTCTATTACATTCGTCTACTTTATCAGGCCTAGGGAAGAAATATACAAATGAAAACAGAATGCCCACTATTAGGTACTGGGTGGAAAAAGTCATGTCATGGAGCTACATTTCAAAGTTACAAGATTATAGCTTTGAAATTTGAGTTTAAAAATCCCAGGAACCCAAGTCAATCTCTACAGCATTTTAACCATCACCAACGCATTAAAATTCATTACATGCTAATTGTGGCTGAACTCTTCTAAGTGCAGAGGACCCTGTTGTGCCCTTCACACCACTTTAGCTATGCATAAAGTGCCTGAGTGGTGTGGAGGACTTTGCCTGGGCCCTCTCCAATGAAGTCAATTCCACCCTAACTGAGTCACTCAACTTACGATTCCCCAGACCCACACGAATTCCAAGTGCCTTGGAACCTAGTTGTAATGCTGTTGACAGTTTTATAGAGGATAGGCTACCAATCCGTTGTATATTTTCTTCCAATCACTTATTTTTTTATGAAAAGTCTCTACATCTTCACAGAGATTCCAGCCAGTTGTTTCCTTTGAGACATACATGTTTTTCACAAGTTTCTATGAGTTTTTTGTAACATGTTTAGACTCCTGAGGCCACATTCAGTCATGAGACACTAACAAGTGCTCTGAACTCAGAAAAAGAGGAAGTTATACTCCCCTTTGCATTAGCAACTTTGGAAATAGACTTTTAAAAAAAAAAGCTTATTCTGCCATTTGATTTGTGTGCCTGCACATGATCACCAAGCATGTGAGATCATAAGTCAGCAGTGTATTGAACTATACAACTTTGGTCTCTGGCTAGAGCAGGGTTCTTATATTTCAATACGCTACACATTCATAAGACAGAGCAGATCAGTGGAGCATCCACCAGCACAAAAACTAAAAATCCTAGTAAGTTAGAGGTCTGACTTGAACCTGCAAAGGCACAGATTCAGTGATAAATGGGATTTTGCTCTGAAAACTGCCTGTGGAAAACATGATAATTTCTCCCTCCTCAGATCTGCTCCCTGTGTGTATTCAAAGTCAGATCAGCAGACAAAAGTATCATTTTTTATTAATTATTATTATTATTATTATTTCTAGTTCTGCAGAGCCAACAGAACTAAGAAGAGAGAATGAACTGAAGTCTTTTTTTGGATGCATCATCATCAGTATTGTATACTAAGATCTGATCAGTTACATCTGCAAAGATCCCTTTGATGGTAACTGGTTGCTTAGGCACCAATGAGAGCATAATTTGAAGACAATGGGATGGTAATACAAGAGGTCTTAACTGGACCTGTGGGACTTTTATTATTGGAGAAGGAAAAAACCCATCTTGACTCTCAGTGCCTGATTCTCATGTTGCACCAGTTTTACACTCATGTAAATCCATTGACTTGAGCTGATTTACATGAGTAGACAATCGGGCCTTCAGAACCCAAGTGAATTTGTAGGGCTCATAGAAAACAACATTCGTACTTGTAAAATGAGCACATTTAATAAGGAAATTGTTTGGACACAACAAACATGTAACCCTCAATCCCATGTTTACAAAGTCATTTTTCAGATTAGAAACACACTTCAGAAGTTTCTCATAATTTCCTTCCATAGGTGGAATGGAAAAGGGGAAACATCTCAAATTGATGTGACTTTATTATCAAAATTAGAAGTCATATGTCATGCTATTAAAACTCTGTGACCTATGCTACTGAAAATGCCTACATAAAACTAGAAGATCAAGCAACTCAAGGAGAAACACACTATAATTAGACATTTTAATATGCATACTACTGAGTAAATCTGCAGTGAAAGCAGAAATAAAACTAGTAAGACAAATTTTAGAGAAGTTACATTCTGTATCAAGGCTGGTGATGTTTTTAGTTGGATTACAGACCACAGTTTGGAGCTGTTTACAGTTGCTGAAAGTCTGCGTATTAATCCTTATGACACATAACATGAACATTTTCTTCTTCAAAGTCCTGTCTAGAATCAAATAACTAATCCCTGTAACGCCTAAATACTATCATCCCCATTCTACAAATTAAAAAAAAAATCACTGAGTTATTTACCCAAAGCTATTGCAGAAGTCAATGCCAGAGATGGGATTAGAGCCCACACTGGCTTCCAGTCCTGTGATGAAATCACACACCATGGGTGAAACCCTGTTCCACTGAAGTCAATGGGAGTTTTGCCATAAGCTTCTATGGATCCAGAATTTTGCCCCATGGCTCTTTCAGACTTAAAATCCCATAGCAGAGAAGCACAACTGTGTTCTTTTTTATAAGGATATAGACAAGATTCAGTGCTGCTTTAAGTGGGTACAGATCCATTGACCCCCCCAAGTCTAAGAGCCTGATTCTTCTCTCCCTCAAACTCATTTTACAGCATTGTCTCTAATGAAGTTATTTCTGATTTACACTGGTGTAAATAGGAGGAGAATCAGGCCCTTACACTTGAAGTCAATGAAGCTGTACCCACTTACGCCAGCACTGAATAGAGACCAACATGGCATTCTTTTCTAATTTGAAATTAAAAGGATTTGTTTTAAGTTCTTACCATAGTCCATGAATTGTCCAGTACTGGGGGGGATCTTTGCAGTCATTTTCACTCATCTAAAGAAAGCAAAAGTCCATAACATTTATTAAATACATTACTTAGTCAGAGATCACCTAATCCATTTTGGGTTTAAAAACATTAGAGCATGCTAAGGGACTTACCACAAACATGCTGAATGAGCAGCACAAATACATGAAAGATCAAGGGCAGATTCTCAGTTAGTGTAAATCAGCATAGCTGCATTCACTTAGATGGTGCTAAGTCTTATTTACATCTAATGAGGATCTGGCCTGCAGTTCCCAGCAGTTTCCTATTTAAGAGATCAGCAGACCCTTTCAATGAGTTCAGAGTTCCCAAAACAAAGAGATTTTAAACGCTGTGAGAAGCCATCAATGGTGTATTAGTGAAATCAACCAGGGCCAGTTTTAGGGGCAGGCTAGCAGGGCGTTGCCCTGGGTGCCAACTTCCTGGGGCGCACCACTCCAATGTGCCATTTTTCCCCACTCCACTGGTTAGCCAGCTAAGCCACTCTTGGGGGCACAAAAGTGTTCTCCGGCCCTGACGCCAACAATAGTTTGTACATGTCCATGAGCAATTCTACTGCTGGTATACAAGTAGACATACAATGAGTAAGGGAGAGAACCACACCAGCATTCACAGCCCAAATAATTACCTATGCAAAACATTAACTGCTAAAGAAAGGGCAGAACAGTAGATACAGGAACTTTCCAGGAGCTCAGAAAATATAATATGGAGACCCAGTCTTGCAAACCCTCGCACTAATCCCGCTGATTTCAGTTTAACTACTTGCTTGAGTACGGACTATTACTATTATATAAGGGTTGGGGTTCCCCGCCTGAAAGGAAGCAGAGCCCTTGATTACACAGGGAGAGTAGAGCGCTATGTGCATAAAATGTTGTTTTTAGTGTAGGTTATCTACTCCTGATCAGTCACTAAACTTGATGCTCAGACTGTCAGACTCAGTGTTATTTTTATACTTTCCCCAATATTCTGCCTGGTGACCACCAAATAGTTTAATGTAAATATTGATTAAAAAACAAAAACTCCCTACTAGCTTTTCTTTTAATCTCTGCATGTTCCTTCCTGCCTTAATTAGTGTGATTCACTTGGTCAGAGCTACTGCTCTGACACTGCAGAAGGGCAGAATAAGACCTGTAACCTCACTAATTGTCCAAGCTTCTACAGTCCTATGACATGCAAAAAGCAGCATGCTTAATTTTTCACATTTTCTTTCCGTGTGTGCCAGTTTCCTTCCTCTCTGATCTTGCCACCTACATAGTCCAGTGACTAGACAGCAATTAAACCCAGTGTCTGTTTTATTCCAGAAGGGAAATTAGACAAACAACATTGCTCCTCAAAGGAGACAGGCTTTGTGAAATCAAAACACTTCAGATAGCTAAACCAGAAACACAGTCAATTAACAACTATCCAGCAAGTTACATCTTCCCTTGAACACTGTCTTACACCTAAATAGCTCGGACCACTAAGTTTGCTAATCACTTGGGGCCAGCCCCAGCTCCCATCAAAGTAAATGGCAAAACTTCCATTAACTTCAGTGCAAGCTGGATCGAGACCTTGCTTTGAAATTCCTAGAAAGTCAAACATCAAAGGCTGACAGTCCTTCAAACTGA
This sequence comes from Platysternon megacephalum, assembly GCA_003942145.1. NCBI lineage: Eukaryota > Metazoa > Chordata > Testudines > Platysternidae > Platysternon > Platysternon megacephalum. The sequence goes on from QXTE01000088.1 coordinate 3,658,424, forward strand.
AGTCCTTCTTAGACTGGTATGAACATGGATTAAACTCACCAGGCTTGAAATTCAATTGGTTTGCACTTTATGTAATCATTTGAAACCTATGCAGACTGAATGCAAGTGAGTGATGAATTCTGATCTGGTAGCATTTTACACCAAACTTTGCACAAGCGTAAATGGACATGGTGCAAGGTACCAGAGAATCAGGCCCATCACACTGAACTGGCTGGCATAGTACCTTTTATAGATTTCGCTTTCTCTATATTACCCTCCAGATTTGTGTGTCACAATTAAGACAGAACAGTTACTTACCTTACAGTATCTGTGGTTCTTTGAGATGTCGTAGTTGGTGTGGAAGAAGAGGAGCAATCTGGTTTTGAACATTTTGAGAACCATCTGGCAATCAGACTGTACAGCACAGTCCAATTTGGTATGATAAGCCATCTTTCAAACTGTATTTGTAAAACCAGAATGCAGATGCAAGCCACCAGAGGGCCCATCTATCACTTCTTATATTGAAAAGAAGGATGGTGTGTTGGTTAGAGCCCTATCCTTGGGAGACCTGGGTTCATTCCCAGTTCTGCCACATACTTCCTGTGTGATTTTGGACAAGTCATCTCTGTGGATCAGCTCTCTGTCTGTAAAATGAGGATAATAGCACTGCCCTACTTAATAAGGTGGTGTTGTGAGGATACATACATTAAAGACTGTGAGGTGCTCAGAGACCACTGTAATGGGGGCCATATAAGTACCTATGATAAATAGATCTACTTTAAATGAAAATATGTTTCATTTATATAGATCCTACAAAAATAAGTTCATCCAGGATGAACACCAAAGCAACAGTGAAAATGGAAACTAGAGGCTGGCTTCTGTAGTTACGATATAAGCTGTTTGTTTATGGGGACCGTATGGGAAAAGAGCTGTCCCTCACAAATATGTAGCACAGGCCTCTTGCAAGCAAACATTTGCTGGAAATACTCACAGATGTGTAGAACTATAACACAATTGCTCTGAGGTAACCTGGTTTTAGAACAAGCTCATTCAGAAGAATACATTTTACCCTGAGCACTAATATATTGTATCTGTAGTGGAAGACGTCTCTTGGGTAACACCAGTACAAATACGAGACTATCCAGTTCAGAGAAGGAACATATTGTAAAGGCAACTATACAGTTAAATAATTTTGAAAATGTGAAAGGCATAACTGACACAAAATTGCAGGCCATCAGGCCAACTAATTTTTAGAAACAGCACGTTTGCACATGACTAACAGAGGAAGAAAGGAACAACTTTATTTGGTGTCCATAAGCAAGAACTTTTTGGTCTAATGACAGATCAAAACAGCAGTGATTCACCATAATCCCTCTGATTGCTGAACTAGTATAACTATTTTATTTGATGTGTCTCTTTTTCCTTGTAACCTTTAATATACAGTCACAACTAAAACCCTGCAGCTAGGAACATCTTTGATCATATCAGTGTTAATGAATCTATTATTGAAAACTGGTTTCATTCTTAAATGAAATGTGTGATGCTGGCAGACCAGGCGCCAGCTCATGCCAAGGTCCCCAGGTCTCAAGTGGACACTGATAAATACATAGCTGGAATCTGTCTGGCTCACTTGTGGGTTAATATTGATAAAAATAATTGTGACAAATATGGGGAGTAATACATAGAAGAAAGTGAAATTGTTAGAATTTCAAGAAAGTGTTTAGATTATTGAATGCTTGGGAGTTGCTGCATGCATTAATCTTATTTGTAATATCTGTGTTCCAAATTGTAATGTAATACTTGAGCGGTTATATTGTGAGCCTCTGTGACTGCATACAGGAGAGGGACATTAATTATTGTGAAGAGATGCTCTTCTACAGAAACTGTTACATCCCTCCTGAAAGAGGAGACCTATTGATACCAGGTGGACTAGGGTTGGATCTTACAACTGGAAACTCCCTATATCTGGAGTGAGAAAGAGTCAACAGCAGTCAACAGGACTAAAGATACTTCTTGTTGTTTTGCTCTCCTGCACATGAAGATCAGTCATACAAGCGGACTCCTCCCATCAGCTGAGTTTGCAGCTGAGAGCACATGGCAGGAGGGGGATAAAAACTCCAAACCAAAGGAATTAAGGATTTCTATGCTGCTTGGACTCTGCGGGGCAAGGTGTTCCTAGGTATAAGCAAGAGATCCCTAGATGCTTAGCCTGGATTAGCCCTGATGGACAAACAGAGCTTTCTGATTATAGAAGCCTATATTACCTTTTGAAACCTAGGACTAACTCATTTGTGTGTCTATGGATATGTCTACACTGCAATTAAAAACCTACCACAATTAATTTATTAATTTACACCACAATTAAACAGCCCCTTAGCCTGAGTCAGCGCTGTTTAACTGTGGTGTTAATTAATTAATTAATTAATTGTGGTGGGAGAGTCCCAGAGCCCGGGCTCCAGCCCAAGCTACCTGCACCACAATTAAACAGCCCCACGAGCCTGAGTCAGCTGGCATGAACCAGCCACGGGTGTCTAATTGCAATGTAAACAGAGCCTATATTTGCTTCCTTGTAAATAACTCTCTAGTTTCCTTTCCCTATTTAATAGGATTTCATATAGTTTACAAGTGTTGTCTTTGGTGTGAGATCTAAAGCACAATTGACCTGGGGTAAGTGACTGGTCCATTGGGATTAGGAGTAACCTGATTATTGCTGTGATTCTCAGCATAAGGGACCATCTACCACAGAGATTGACTCACCTGGGTGGCAAGACAGATGGAATACCCAAGAACTGTCTGTGACTCCATGTTAAGACTGTTAAAGTACCTGAGGAGTTTGCACTTGGTGCAGTTAGTTGGTAAAATTTATGTTTAAAACTCTCAACCAATTAGGGGTTTGTGCCCTGGTTTTTAGCAGTCTGCCCTGGAGTTGGTATTGGTGGTATTGCAGCACCATTGTGTCACCAATGCATTCTGTTTAACAGTCAGCCCTGTTTCCTTTCTCCTAGGTGGCTCTCTCATTTGTTCAATTGCTATGGGTGGTGCAAAGCAGATTTAAGCAGAGCTGAGGATGTGGCCTTTATCTTCCTTCCTGTTCTCCCCTTGCTCACCAAGACAGAGACTGGATGACCAAACTCTTGCAACAGATTTCCCCTCTCCACAGGCCTCCATATTCCCAATGAATGGCAGGGCAGCTACTGCTACTGTGTGCCAAAATAAGTATCTCCAGAGCAGGCAGCACTTAAAATAGACCCTCTTCCTTAATCAACTCCAAGAAAGAAAGGCACAGTCAAAAAAGCTTCCCTCCTCCAGTTCCTTAGCCTAAGTTCCCCAGGGGGAACAACCTTTCCTATTTAACTGTTCCCATTCCCATCTAACAGTGTTCACAATCCCCTAGGATTGAACAGTCTTCTAACTCCTACAGAATCATAAAGTAACGGTTAGCTCACCATCACTGAAGCCACGATGATGAGTCAAGCATAACAGCACACCCCTCCTTTAAAGAGTTCTCAAGCACAGCTTTTAAGTAGTTTATAATGTTATCTCTGTATTAGAAATAGCAGTGAAAGTGTCAAAGTGACTCAAAGGCTAAGTAATAGGAAGTTGACATTAGAAAAAAATTCATTGCACAAAGTGCTACTTTTATGGGAGGTTGATTAATCATTGGAACAATTTATTAAGGGAAGCGGTAAATTCATCATCACTCGGAGTCATTAAATTGAGATAGGATGCCTTTCTAAAAGAGATGGTCTAGTTCACCCACAAGTTACTGGGCTCAATAATGTTCACTTATGGAGCAGGAAGAACAATTTTCTCCACTGTAGGAATCACTAGGTGAAATTCTAAAGCCCATGTTATGCAGGAGGTCAGACTAGATGACCCTAATGGTCCCTTCTGGCCTTAATCTATTAACACAAAACCTAAACATATAATGTCCAATCTAACCAAGTCAGAGAAAAAATGTACTCAAAAGTTACCATACACAATAAAGTAATAGCTTAAAATGTATAAACATCTAAGGTACATATGCTCTCTATTTCTAGCATGTATACTCTATGTCTCTATGTCTCTATGTCTACTCAAGGGATTTCAAAGTGATAATTAAGCAGATTTCATTTTAATTTACTAAAGAAAGATTTGCAGTTTTCTGGATATCTTTTCTGTACACACAAACAACTACAGCCAGTAGGAATAAAGATTAAAGTTATCTGCACGCCACGCAAGAGTTTAACCTCCTGGAGACAGCCCTGCATATAAGCAAAGTGGCTGACTGACTGACACACACACACACCCACTCCACCCCTTCAGGAAATATAACCTGATCATAATAATCATTTGCGTAGAGTATTCCATCATCAAAGCACTTTACAAACATGAATGATAGAATCTGTGTTGCAATCTCCTGTATCCAGTCATTTTTTTAAAGTCATCAGAGTAGTTTATTAATCATTTTGAAAAAAGAAGGCACAATGCTAGCGATATTTTCCTCCTGAAATTAATATGTAAATCATTTGAAAGACACTTAAGAAACAGATTGTTTTGCAGCTTAAAAGACTCTATATTTTTTTAACCAACTACAGTTGCATTCTGGAACCCTACTTCCATATATTACATGATGTTAACAGGAAGAAATCTAAGTTTTGAAAGCATAGGAGGTGGAACTGAAGTTAAGATTCTTGTAACCACTCAAGGGTGTGAAACGGTGCAAAAAGTCACCTAATGATTATATTCTTTCAGAGTTTCTCTAGTCCATTAGATACACTTGTATCCATTTTGATTCCTCTCCCCACATGAGACTCTTAGGATTACTGTTAAGAGAGCCTGCCTTTTTGGTAGCTTGCCAAGTCTTCAGTTATCCTGCTTGCAGCTTCTCCATTTTAGCTCGCAGGGTTATATAACTTTTCAGCCAACATCAGAGTTCTAGAATTAAAAGCAGCAGCCAGGGTAGATGCACAGTAGTAAAATATTTTACTTTGATAGTCTGCATGTCTCATTCATTTAACCAAAGATTTGCAAGGCCCTTGATTTTGAGTTGCCTCTGTTTGAATGCTTGACCTGTAGCCAGATTTTCAGAAGTGCACACCAGCAGAAGTACAACTGAAGTAACTGTGAACTGTGTGCACCCAACAGCACTGAAAATCAGACCTAATATGCTTCAAATTGGACACCCGAAATCAGCTATCATGTTTGAAAAATTGGCTGTTAAGTTCTCCACTATCACTGCCCCCCCAATTTAGAATACTGTAGAGCACAACTCCTGCTCCCCTCAGAAGAGTTTAACACTGTATATGTTTTCTGTTGCTGCTTTTCTCCCTAATTTGATTCCTGAAACAGGGCTGACAAGCCTAAAAAGCTGCCCTTAAACAAGAGAGTGTGCCCCCGAATGCTACAGTTAGAGGTATAAACGTGTCTCTCTCAGAATTGCGGTTCCAGATGTGTAGCAGTAACACTTGCCCTAGCTGAGGCTTCTCTTTATTACTCACAGGATCATACCACCCTGCCTCAGCCAATCTGATTAAGAACCCCCAAAAAAATTAAACTTAAATTTCAAGCCATCAGCAAAAAAGCAGATCTCTGTTGTGTCTCCTACCTTGCTAAAAAAAACCCACTTAACAGAATTTAATGTCATTGGGACTGAAGGGAAGTACATTTATTTGCTAAGCACTTTACAAACATATCTGGAAACTCTGTGTTCTAGAATGCCTGCCAGAATTCCTGGACATATCAGTGATAGATATTGATTTTTTCAGTTTAACCTATATTTAATGACAGCACTAAAACAATAGAGCCAATATTGTGAAGCTTAATCAAATTGGTAGACAGTTATTCTTATGAATAGTCCATTGACTTCAGTGAAACCATCATGTGAGTAACTGCTCACTAAATTGAACTAGGGTCACATAGCTGTATGAGCCTAAGACTGTGAGGTGCCATTGCTCATTGTATGTTTTACTATTAAGGCTTATATGCTACCTCTTAGGGCTATAGACTGTTATGGATATGGTACTAGCCACTTGTTCTTTACTGTTGGTCTCGAGCCACTGAAAGATGTGACAAACAACAGATATTAACCAATACTCAGAGAAGTGAGAGTACCAAAATGTAAGTAGGTTTAAATATTTCAGGGATTTTACTATAATACTAGGTTCATCTTATTTTCAGCCATATACTGCATGATCTACACAGTTCCATTTACAATTATATATTTAAAATAAACAAAAACAAAACAAAGCTCACCTTGCATACGGTCACGGGCCAGTGATGAACAAGGAACAGTTTTTTCCAAGCGTGAGGATGGTGCTTACTGGAGAAAAAGAGACGAAACATTTATTTTCTTCACACATTTCAAAAAGCAAAACTCCTCCAACTAATGACACATTGCTAAGTAGTGTAACACACATTGATTTTAATCAATTATTATTTATTCTTTCTATTGCAGCTGTGCCCAAGGACCCCAAACAAGGAGTAGGGACTTGCTATATAAGGCAGTGCACAAAGAAATAGTGGGTTTTGATTGTTATTAATATTGAAGAGCACTTACTTGGACACTTTTTCTTATTACAGTAAGAGCACATTTAGAGGGTGCCAAGAATCTCCTAATTTTTCTTCATGTCTGTGTTATTTGAAAAGGGTGTGGACAGCATTCTTGAAACGGTAAGTGTTCTTCTAAAACAATCACTATGATCACACAGGAGTTGTGAAAATGACATGACTGTAAGGGCAATGTACTTACACAACAGATTCATACTGAGGAGTAAAGCCAGGTTAACAATTTGGGGTGGGATAGGAAAAGAGTGGAATAAGGAGACTGGATAGCTGCTGATGCATTGAGAAACAGGGGGTGGAAATAATGGGGGGAAAGGGTTGTCATGTATAATAGTAGTTATTAAATAAAGCATATGTTAAAACCTTACAAAACCTCAATTTGCTCAAGCCAACAGAATGACCTGCAGAACTGACAGAGTAAATGGCTGTTAATCTCTTGTGAACAGCCAATTTGTCATATGCCCTTTGTTAGAACAAATGTGAAAGAGAATAAGGAAATAAAGCAATTATTTGAGAAGGTTAATTTTCCCCAAGCAGGGGGAAGCAGGAAAATATATTTATGGTTTTAAGTTGTCATGAAGTTATCCCCAATTCTGAATCTGTCCATCTGTGGTTTTGCACTATTAAGAGATAAAATGTAGCCAACTAAACAGACAGTCAGATTTATGTGTGGTTTTTAATTCATTACACTCAACGGCTGTGGAACAAATCAGGCATAGCCACAATAATAACCATCAACATTTTTCCTACTGAGCTCACTAACTGGCCCTATATTACACAGTTATTGTTGGATCTTTTAATATTTTGCAACAGTGAAAGATGTCCTTGTGCTATGTGAGTTCTAAATAAAAAATAACCCCACACACAACAAAACTCTCTTTTTTTGGACTTGAAATTGTAGAAGTTCCACTACTATACTAATCATTCCAAAACTAAACATTACCCCCTATACACACACTCAAAAACTTTATTAACTTAGGGCCAGATCCACAAACGGATTTAGGTGCTTAAAGCCCAGGCACCACAACACACACACCCCACCTGCCACCTAATCCTATGACAACTAAACTCACTTGGCACCTACATGGCTCCCATTGTGGAGAACTATCAACCTACTTCTCAGAGAAAATGTCATGATTTGAGTGTCTCTCCCAGAATATCAGAAACCATACAATGGATTTAGGCTCGATAACACAATACCTTCCCTCTCTGAATGTGACCCATTCACATAACAGATAATTCTAGAATAATTGCAGAAAAACTGAGCCATTACCTGCCACTTGAGCTATGCATCTCTTAGCCCTGCTCTGCACTAGGAATGGATATTTGTAAGCTAAGTAACTCAGGGGTGTGAAAAATTTGCAACTGAGAGATGTAGTTTTACTGACCTATTCCCCGGTGTAGCCAGCACTAGGTCCATGGAAGAATTCTTCCATGGACCTAGCTACTATCTCTCAGGAAGATGGATTACCTATGCTGACGGGAGAATCCCTCCCATCAGTGTAGGTAGTGTATTCACAGAAGTGATACAATGGTGTACCCTGCATTGCTGTAGCATTTTAAGTGTAGATATACCCTTAGCTAGTGAGTCAAAAGCACCTAGGACCTTTACTAACTGAAATTATGACATATCTTTTAAAGAAGAACATCTACCACCACCTCTAACACAGCAAAAAATGGGTCTGTCTCAGGCCTAATAAACATTTTCATTACACACTTCACTTTGTCACAGTGGTCATGCTTAAAAACTTGTCAGTTTCATTAGCTATCTAAATAAACACAACATTGAGCAGGTTTTCCGTTTATTATTTATAGGCACTGCCTACAACAAATACTAGATTAAAATTAATTATGAAGCAAAACTGTAATGTTTCTAACTGAAACAAGTTTCCTCCCTTCTTCTTTCTGCCATATTAACAAATGTAAACCATATTAACAAATTTTTCTTAGGCATAAAAAAGCAACTTCATTCATACAGTATCATTATGCTAACTATGCAGACGGAGACAAAAATATAGTGCATCAAAAATAGCACAAGATGAAACAAAAATTTCACATTGATAAAAACCTGACCATATTCCAGAAGTTTAAGTTCTGCTTTAAAAACAAATAAACAAACTTGGTAAGATATTAGAAACTTTTCCAACTGATAACTTACCTTTCCAGGAATTTATATGAAATACACCCAGAATAGAAAGCCAGACAAAAACAACCCAGAATCAAATAATGTCCTGTAGCCGGCTTCATTTTATTTAATATATATCTATAAAGAGAAAAAGAAATCTGTAAAAATTACCAGTCAGATGTTTACTAGGTTTTAGGTGTTAGAAATAAACAACCTGCAGACACTACAGAAACAACAGAAGTTATTATCAATGCTATGTGAAATTCAAAACAAGCAACACAACTTATTTTAACACATGAATATGCATTATCTTTTGAAAGCTATACATGATTTTTTTGTTTGAAGTGTTAAATTTCATATTTCACTAGAATCAGGGCTGAAACCACTGTCTTTTGTCTTACTTGTACAGCACATTATACCATTGGAAAGCTGGCCCCTGACATATATTGAGAGCTGAACCATAATATTTATATGTAAATAAGCTTTATGTTGCATAAACTTACATTACTGTTGAGTTCAAATGCACAAAGAGATTAATTTAGGAAACCTCAAATTTAACACTAATATTCTGTTTGGCCCATCCAAGCTGAACCTTCACGAAAGCTCATTGGGACTAAAGTATCATTTATTTTCTACAGCTGAACAGGGCCGGCTCTAACTTTTTTGCCGCCCCAAGCAAAAAAAAAAGAAAAAAAAAAGAGCATCGCCCCGCCATAACACACACACCCCAGCGCCGCCCCGCCGTAACACCCCCCCGAGCGCTGCGCCACCGAAACAAAAACAACCCACCCCCACCCCGAGCGCCGCCCGGCCGAACCAAAAAAAACCAAACCCCGAGCGTCCCCAGCCACCCAAGATTGGCCACCTCTTACAAGGTGCCGCCCTAAGCACATGCTTGGTCGGCTGGTGCCTGGAGCCGGCCCTGCAGTTGAAATTCCCACCTATGCAGAAGGCCAGCGGAAGGCCTATGTTCTACTTAATAATAGTTACACTTCAGCCCTCACAATAAGGTTTAAGTGGCATTTAAGTGGTTTGTAATCTTTGTGCTGGCCCTTTGCACAGTGTGGAGTTTCACCTTGAGTGCTTATTAAGGGGACACCACCAAGTTAGAACTCACATCTATCTGAAAGTGAGATTGTAAAAAGTAACACCCAAGATAACTAGAACTTAAAGCCTTCCGCACACAGTTCAGGTAGAATCAAAGGTATAGGGAGGGCCTGATTTTTAACGCAGACTTTCTCTTTTGCATCCACAAAGAATTGCCAGGAAAGCTGTGGGAACAATTAATTGCAAGTGGAAAATTGTGCCTGCCAAAATGGAGACCAAGTTTGAAAATCTGGTCCTGAAAGTTTGGAGCTAGAGAACAGAGAGATATTTCATGATTTCTTGGAAAAGAGTGTGACCCTATTGCTAATCAATATTTTGTTCAGATTTCAACTTTTCCACAAGTTTTCAATCAAAATTTTAAATTGAAAAAATAAGATAATTTTGATGTAGTTTCCCCACCATTTTCCCATCAGCACTGTAACATGCAGGAGTGCTGGTAAGAGACTCAAATTTCATTTCCTAGTCTCAGTCATCTGACTTGTGACACAAAGCTTAATATCATGTCACATGACAGAGGCCAATCTGCAACTCCAGTGGTTACAGCTTCTTCCCCTACAACTAAATTCCTGACCAGCAAAATCTGTTCTGTTTTGGGGAAACTGCTTGCATCAGCAACCTTTGGCATGCGGCCTGCCAAGGTAAGCACCCTGGCAGGCTGGGCCGGTTTGTTTACCTGCCGCGTCTGCAGGTTCGGCCGATCGCGGCTCCCACTGATAGCAGTTTGCCGCTCCAGGCCAATGGGGGCGGTGGGAAGCGGTGCGGGCCAAAGGATGTGCTGGCCGCCGCTTCCCGCCGCCCCCATTGGCCTGGGACGGCGAACCGCGGCCAGTGGGAGCCGTGATCGGCTGAATCTGCGGACACGGCAGGTAAACAAACCAGACCAGCCCGCCAGGGTGCTTACCCTGGCGGGCCGCGGGCCAAAGGTTGCCGATCCCGAGTGTAGGTGTTGACCTACAAAAGAACTTTATGGAGTCCTAGTTACCTGCCACCCCAGTCCTTCAAAACTACACATGGTAAACCTAACTTTATGCATGTGAATTATCCTACTGAAGCCAATGGGACAACTCACATGTGTAAAGTTAAGCCCATGTATAACTGTTTGCAGGATCCGGGTCATAGAGATTACTTTCTCTGCAGTGATTGCAATCATCACAGTACAATTGCATATGAGTTCCTGTTTCAAACAGGAAGAAACTTGGGGCGAGATACTCTCAATGTAAGGGTCCTTAGTAGGGCTGTCAAGTGATTTAAAAAATTAATCGTGATTAATCGTGTGATAAAAAAAATTAATCAAATGATTCATCGCACTGTTAAACAATAATAGAATACCATTTATTTAAAGACTTTTGGATGTTTTCTACATTTTCAAATATATTGATTTCAATTACAACACAGAATACAAAGTGTACAGTGCTTATTTTATATTTATTTTTTATTACAAGTATTTGCACTGTAAAAAGACAAAAGAAATTGTATTTTTCAATTCACCTAATACAAGAACTGTAGTGCAATCTCTTTATCATGAAAGTTGAACTTACAAATGTAGAATTATGTAAAAAAAAGGCATTACAAATAAAACTAAAACTGTAGAGCCTGCAAGTCCACTCAATCCTACTTGTTCAGCCAATCGCTCAGACAAACAAGTTTGTTTACATTTGCAGGAGATAATGCTGCCGGCTTCTAGTTTACGTCACCTGAAAGTAAGAACAGACGTTCTAATGGCACTGTTGGAGCCAGCGTCGCAAGGTATTTACGTGCCAGATGTGCTAAAGATTCATATGTCCCTTCATGCTTCAACTACCATTCCAGGGGACATTCATCCATGCTGATGATGGGTTCTGCTAGATAACAATCCAAAGCAGTGCGGACCGACGCATGTTCATTTTCATTATCTGAGTCAGATGCCACCAGCAGAAGGTTGATTTTCTTTTTTGGTGGTTCGGATTCTGTAGTTTCTGCATTGGAGCATTGCTCTTTTAAGACTTCTGAAAGCATGCTCCACACCTCGTCCCTCTAAAATTTTGAAAGGTACTTCAGATTCTTAAACTTTGGGGCGAGTGCTGTAGCTATCTTTAGAAATCTCATATTGGTACCTTCTTTGCATTTTGTGAAATCTGCAGTGAAAGTGTTCTTAAAATGAACAACATGCTGGGTTATCATCTGAGACTCCTATAATATGAAATAAATGGCAGAATGCGGGTAAAACAGAGCAGGGGACATACAATTCTCCTCCAAGAAGTTCAGTCACAAATTTAATTATTTTATAATTTTTTTAACTAGCGTCATCAGCATGGAAGCATGTCCTCTGGAATGGTGGCCGAAGCATGAAGGGGCATACGAATGGTTAGCATATCTGGCACGTAAATACCTTGCAATGCCAGCTACAAAAGTGCCATGCAAATGCCTGTTCTCACTTTCTGGTGACATTGTAAATAAGAAGAGGGCAGCATTATCTCCTGTAAATGTAAACACATTTGTTTGTCTTAGTGATTGGCGGAACAAGAAGTAGGACTGAGTGGACTTGTAGGCTCTGAAGTTTTACATTGTTTTGTTTTTGAGTGCAGTTATGTAACAAAAAAATCTACCTTTCTAAATTGCACTTTCACGACAAAGAGATTGCACTACAGTACTTGTATGAGGTGAATTGAAAAATACTTTCTTTTGTTTATCATTTTTACAGTGCAAATATTTGTAATGAAAAATAATATACACTTTGATTTCAATTACAACCCAAAATACAATATATATGAAAATGTAGAAAAATATCCAAAATATTTAATACATTTCAATTGGTATTCTACTGTTTAACAGTGCGATTAATTGTGATTAATTTTTTTATCACGACTAATATTTTGAGTTAATCGTGTGAGTTAACTGCAATTAATCGACAGCCCTAGTCCTTAGCTCTGGAATTGACTCCCCCACTTCACACACACACACACACCAAGTCTGGATCTGTTGACTTCAGGGACACTTAATTAATTTGCAACAGTATCAAGAGAGTACGGTCCTGCTCTGTGCTAGTTGCTATAACACTCAGGAGAACACAATCCCTCTCCCCACCCTCTCTTTGCAGGTTTTACTAACTAACTAAATAACTTTATAACCAGAGATCACATCTGTTCTTCAAGGGTTCCTCTGAGGGGAAAGATTGCATGGGGTACTCTGTATGTGGATTAAGAATTAGGAGATATGTTTTGGTTGTTGGCCCATTAGCCATATTTTTGTGTGTGCTAAATTTGGTGGGGCACATTGAAAACTGAATACAAACTGCACAATCCCAGGAGAAAGGAAAGGGATGGGACATTTTGCATCGTGCTGGGCAACAACTTCCTACCAAATCAGAGAGGGACAACACTGGCAAATTGACACCTGGGATTAGATCCCAGACAACAAACTAGGCAGCTGCTCGATACACTGCGGCCAGCTGTAACAGACACCCGGGGGAGCAGTGGTGTGGCTAGGCACACCAACAAAGCTTTGATTTTGGGAGGGACGGGGTGACACTGGCCGGTGCTTCTCTAGCTGAGCAGCTCCCAGGAAAAGCAGGCACCAGGGATCCAGCCTCAGCTCCCTCCCCCCGCCACCCACAGAGGAGAGGCGCGAACCCAGCCACGCGCACCCCTTACCTGGCCTTTGCTAACGCAGCGCCGGAGACACGGTCTCGTTCCGGCGGCAGCCGCCTCGCTACAGCGCGGGAGGCCACTTCCGTCAACAACTCCGAGCAGCCGGCATTAAACCCCGCCCCCCCTCGACGGGGCTGTATCCGGGCCCCTGCTCTGCCCTTTCCCCCTTTCAAGCCAGGGCGGGTGAGCCGCAGACACGCGAGGCACCATTCAGTGCAGTGGGGTCCCAGTGGCGGGGCTACCTCTGGGAGCGTTAAGCAATGTGTTAGAAAGAGGCTGGGGTCCTCAAAGAGAGATAGGCACCCAGCAGCTCCCACTGAAATTCAGTGGGGTTTGGGTGTCCAGCTTCTTCCTTGGCAAATCTCAGCCTGAACCTTCCTGTATCTCGCAGAAGTAGGTACAGTCTGCTCCGGCTAGGGCTTCACAATCTGTTTGTATTACCCTATTGCACCATTCCCTGACTTCACACACCCGACCTTTCCACTAGCACCCACCAGCTGAGGCTCACGTGTGTTGAGGGAGATACCTTCTTTGTGCACTAAGCTGGCGTTATTTTCAAAAGCTCTCCTGAGAAGGATTTTGCAGTGTGGTTTAGGTGAGACATTTGAAGACTGCATTCATATATCAATATTAACTCCCTCATTCAAGATGACACAGCTCGACAGCCCTGTGTATATATATGTACATATCTGCTTGTGCCCATGCACCAAACAACAGAGGGATCCGATGTGTCTATGTTATAAAGCATGAAAATAAAGTGTAAAGAGGTGCAGAGGGTTGAGCACCGAAACACACAACAAAATCCACTCCTCTTAAAACTACCTTCACAAAAGTTACTGATGACCTCTTCCTATCCAAATCTTAAGAGTCTCTTCTCCAGACTCAGGCCATGATGCAAAATGACCTATTTGCCCATGTTTCCCCCTGGAGCCCCAAGGCTATCTCCATTATTCTTTATTACCTCCCAACTTTTCAGGGTTCCACTATTTAGGTCAGTTGCCCTTATTGTAGCTGTGATCTCGAGGGCAGTGATTCTTAACCAGAGGTCCGGGGCCCCTGAGGGGCCGCGAGTAGGTTTCAGGGGGGTACATCAAAATAAACTAGAGAGCAGGGCTGGCATTACACTCACTGGGGCCCAGGACTGAAGCAAAAGCCTGGGCAACTTAGCTTCACGGGGTCCCCTGTGACATGGAGCCCCAGGGCTTGCTACCCCCTAATGCCAGCTGTCATAAATACACCTCTACCCCGATATAAGGCGACCCGATATAACACGAATTCGGATATAACGCGGTAAAGCAGCGCTCCGGGGGGGTGGGCGCTGCGCACTCTGGTGGATCAAAGCAAGTTCGATATAACACGGCTTCACCTATAACGCGGTAAGATTTTTTGGCTCCCAAGGACAGCGTTATATGGGGGTAGAGGTGTATAAAGAAAAGGATAGCATAAAATCCCTCCTTGGCAGCTGTACTGAATCACTTTACCTGTAAGTAGCTCAAATCACTTAGTTGGCACCTGACCAGAAGGACCAATAAAGAAAAAAGATACTTTCAAATCGGGGGGGATTTGTTTGTGGCTCTATTTGTTTGTTCCCTCTCCAGACAGAGGGAGACACCAAGCAGGTACAACATCTCCTGAAAACACACCTGGAATGATCCATCTAACATTACAAAAATTTTAAGTAAGGCAAGGAAATGCATTAGTTTATCTTTTGTTTTGGCTTGTGAATTTCCCTATGCTAAAGAGGTAGTTTCATTCCTGTTTTGTAATTGTAAAGCTGAGCCCAGAGGGAAATCCTCTCTGTTTTAAATCTTTTTATTACCCTGTAAAGTTACCTTCCATCCTGATTTTGCAGGTGTGATTCTTTTATTTTTTTCTTTATAAATAAAGTTATTTTAAGAACCTGATTGATTTTTAGTGTTCTAAAGATAAAGGGTCTGGTCTGTACTCACATTGCTAAGGCAATTAGTTGGTATATTCTCAAGCCTCCCCAGGAAAGGGGTGAAGGGGCTTGGGGGGATAGGGATTCCAAGTGACCCTCCCCTGAATTTTTGTGTAAATCACTTGGTGGTGGCAGCAATACTGTCCAAGGACAAGGAAAGGAATTTGTGCCTTGGGGAAGTTTTTAATCTAAGATGGTAGAATATAAGTTTAGGAGGTCTTTCATGTGTGTCCCCATATCTGTACCCCCGAGTCCAGAGTGTGTGGGGGGAACCCTAACACCAGCACTGGCTTTTAATCTACTGGATATGGAGAAAAAAGAGGAGTTGTTGTGGCACAGGCGGGCCATGGAGTTTTTATAGTATGTTGGGGGGCCTCAGAAAGAGGTTGAGAACCCCTGCTGTAGGGTATATGTAACCTGCTCCTGCTTTCAGATCTACTGCTCCTCTTTTTTAATATCCAAGCATAGGACACTCCCACATGCTCCATTTTTGTAATACAGCTTTGTCTGTTCTTTTAGTATTTAGGGTGTTCTATATTTTAATTATTGTTTATTATTTTGACTACATAGTAATAATTTGTGAAATACAATGAGCCTTTTGGTGAGGCAGTGGGGGTGCTTTAAAAAAATATTTTATTCACTACACACAGTACTCAAACAGCAAATAATGTGCTATGGAGTACAGTAAGCATAGTAGAGGAACAAATGAGTGCTGAGACATGAGTTTATGTATGGTTTGAGCTGTACTTCTTTCTTCTACAGTGTCATGAGGGAAGTTGCAAAAGATCACATTCACGTTTTGAGAAACCAGCAGGAAAGAACCCAAGGGAATGAACCACAAAGTTTCTCACACATCGCTTTGGTTAGGAGCTTTCTATATGATGTAATAAATCAGAAAAATATCCAACAATCAGTTATGTGTTTCCCCTTTGATACATGCATCCTGAGTACTAAGCATGATTAATTATTATTATATGGTTATGAATACACTTGATCAAGTTTCAAATATCCTCTGTTAATACAAGTGCAAAATTGTGGGCAGACTTCTTCATGGAAGGTGATCTTGTAGCCTGCAACAACATCGATGGTGTGATGGCAGCCCTCAACATCGTTCACGATCCAGATGAGTGGAGACTGTTCATTGATTCATCGAAGATGAGTCTTAAAGCTGTTTTACTGCATAATGGCAATGTTTTGCCATCAATTCCAGTTGGTCATGCAGTCCATATGAAGGAAACCTATGACAACACGAAACAACTTTTAGGTGCATAAACTATGACCAACATCAGTGGCAGCTTTGTGGTGATTTGAAGGTTGTTGCTCGCTTGCTTGGTCTGCAGGCTGGATACACAAAGTACTGCTGTTTTCTCTGCGAATGGGATAGTCATGCAAGAGATTCTCACTACATCAAGAAAGATTGGTCACTCCGACAGTCATTGGAGCCTGGGAGGAAAAGTGTTCAGCATCCACCACTTGTTGAATCAAGGAAGATTTTGTTACCACCCTTACACATCAAGCTGGGTCTGATGAAGAACTTTGTCAAGGCCATTGACAAAACACAAGCAGCTTTCAAGTACCTCCGTGGAAAATTTCCAAGGTTAAGTGAAGCTAAGATAAAGGAAGGTGTCTTTGTTGGTCCTCAGATTCGTGAACTTCTTCGAGATGATGCATTTGACCATGCACTGCGTGGCAAGGAAAAGACGGCATGGAAAGCCTTCCAGTTAGTGGCAATAAATTTTCTCGGAAACAACAAGGCACACAACTACAGGTTGTTGGTGGAAAACCTCCTCAAGGCATACAAAAGCCTTGGTTGCAACATGTCACTAAAGATACATTTTTTGCACTCTCATCTAGATTTTTTTCCACCGAACTGCGGAGCAGTGAGCGACGAGCACGGCGAGCGATTTCACCAGGACATTGCAACAATGGAGAAACGCTATCAGGGCAAATGGAGCCCATCAATGCTTGCAGACTATTGCTGGACAGTGACAAGAGATGCTCCATTTAATGAATACAAGAGACAAGCCAAGAAGCGCCGAGTAGACACTGAATAGGACTAAACTATGTACATAATAGTTTTTTGCCTTTTGTTTCATAATAAATTTTATTTATATAACCCTTTTGCTGATTTTTAAAGTGTTACATGATAATATTTCACCTGTCCTGTTCATGTAAAGCAACCATAAACACATGAAAAGACCTAGGTTTACAATTTATGATTAAAACTCTACTATCTACACAATATACATAGACATAAAATGTAAAAACTTAAATATCTTAGAAACAGTAGCCAATCAGTTGTTTTAATTGTCATATTTGAATTCAGCACATCAAAATACATAATANTCTATCCACCTTACCGTCCATTCATCCAGCCCATACTTCTTTAACTTGCTGGCAAGAATACTGTGGGAGACTGTATCAAAAGCTTTGCTAAAGTCCAGAAATAGCACATCCACTGCTTTCCCCTCATCCACAGAGCCGGTTATCTTATCATAGAAGGCAATTAGGTTAGTCAGGCATGACTTGCCCTTGGTGAATCCATGCTGACTGTTCCTGATCACTTTCCCCTCCTTTAAGTGGTTCAGGATTGATTCCTTGAGGACCTGTTCCATGATTTTTCCAGGGACTGAGGTGAGACTAACTGGCCTGTAGTTCCCTGGATCTTCCTTCTTCCCTTTCTTAAAGATGGGCACTACATTAGCTTTTTTCCAGTAATATCACATTTTATCTCTGAAGCAGACGACTTCTCAAAAATTGTAGACCAGTGAAATTAGAGAATTAAACCTCCGTGCTCTCAAATTGGCACTTTAGTTCACTTTAAGAAAAACAAATCCAAAGCTATTTCCCCACTAAGCTAGTAATAGATAGTGCAGTTTGCCACAGTTCAGGGCAACTGCACCTGTGTTTCCCCTCAGTGGTAGAGCACGGGCACCCATTCTCAGGCTTCCTGGGTCATTGCCTCTCTGGCATGTAGATCCGTATCTCTCTCGCTTTTGACCAGGGTATCTCCAGGCTGAACAGTTCTCTGCCTTCACTGTGTTATTCCCAGCAAAAGACAGACTGCCTAAGCATACCTGCTTGCTTTCTCTTCAGAGACTAATAATAGTCTGCCCACGGTTAAACTATCCCACAGCTCTAGACAAGCTTATATATTCTCAGGGTAAAGGCATTACAGAGAAAACATATTAAAAGCAATAAAATAATCTACATGCCTCCTAATCAGCTTACCAGTAATTACCCCAACTCCGACATGGGTGATTATTCAAACCGCACAAGGGGGTCTCTTCTATAGTCACAGGTTCGTAACAGCCTCAGCTCAGAACTAGCACACTATGAAAAGTTTAATAACTCCTTTATATAGTTCAGGGGTCTTTGATCTGGAGTTTCCAGAAGCAGGTAATCAGTAGATAATGGGTTTTTCTTCCCAGGGAAGCTTCAAAATGTCTGCCAAAGTACCTCTTAGGAAACCAACTTCGTACATATTGTCTCTGAAGTTTCTCACATTTCCCCAAGGTTTACATTAGTCAGTCTCCTAGAAAAGTCACATACAATCCTACAATAACAAATAATTTTTAATACAATTGACCCCAAAAATATTTAACTTAATTCAATATGTTTTCTCCAGTCTATTTCAGTAAATTGCCCTCTGTCAAGCTACCATAAAACTACACAAACCTATGGAACTATTAATACCAAAAAGTTATATTGTTGTGCCATGATCTCAGTAGGACATTTTACGTATTCTGGTTATGGAGAGTGTGTATATATGATATATAGTTATGATATAATCACTTATAATTTTTAAGCGATTTACAAATATTAGCTAATTAACACTAACAAAACTTTATGACTTGGTGTGATATGACCCTTGTACTTTGTGATCATTATTCCAATGCAAATAGTCTATGTTGGCACATTTCCAGTTGGACACCCATGGAATGGTACTTTCTGTACCAGTTAACCAAAATCAATATACAGGTTGTCATTTCCGCTTGATTTTGCTTACCTCATAGATGCCAGGCAGAATGGTAGCTAATTAATTCTCAGTTATAATAGTGTATGACACTTAGGTTCACTAGGGGTCAGATTATGCCACCCTTATTCAGCTTGAGTAGGATCTTACTCCATGAATAGCCCCATTGACTTCAACACAATTACTTGCAGAAAAAGGTGCTACTCAACACAAGAGTGGTAGAATCTGGTCCTACACATATAAAATGAGGTTTGTAATTACAGGGAAAGTCATACTGGAATGACAAGAAATTAAAGAGTTTTAAACAGTAACTACATGACAAAAATATCTATGGAGAGATTATGCAAACTCTTAGGAATCTTATAGAAATATTAGTTACAAATTCATAACAAGGTGTTTTCCTTTAGAATCCATTGTCACCTCTAACCTTTTTCATGGCATGGTCCTCTCAAAATGAATTTCCCCCCTAGTCTGAGACCTGGCTTTATTTTTATTTTTTTAATTGCCAAGCCAAATTGAAATTCAGTGCCTGCAAACACACAATCACCACATTACAGGCTTTTCAAGAAACTCAAATTATTAATTTTATAGGCTAGCCTTAGACTGCAAGCTCTTTGGGGTAGGGACTGTCTTTTTGTTCTGTTTTTACAGTGCCTAGCACAATGGGATCCTAGTCCATAAGTGGGATTCCTAGGTGCTACCGTAATACAAATAATAGTCACTTTCCCCCACTCCCTTCCATCTTTTGGCCAGAGTATCGGTCAGCAGTTTGACAGCAAAGTATTGAAATCCCAGCCCAAGTTAATGTTTATTTATGGTATGGACCAGGGATCGGCAACCTTCGCCATGCAGCCCGCTCTGTTTACCTGCTGCTTCTGCAGGTTCGGCCGATCGCGGCTCCCACTGGCCGCATTTCACCGTCCCAGGCCAATGGGGGCTGCGGGAAGCGGCACGGGCCGAGGGATATGCTGGCTGCCGCTTCCCGCCACCCCCATTGGCCTGGAGTAGCGAACCACGGCCAGTGGGAGCCGCGATTGGCCGAACCTGCGGATGCAGCAGGTAAACGAACCAGGCCGTGTGCCAAAGGTTGCCGATCCCTGGTAGGGACTAAGGTTTGAGATGCCCACTGTCTTTTGGGCTATACCTAGACATTAATTATGACGGATTCTCCTAATTCTTTTTCTTTTCTTTCTTTAATGGCAAAGCAGGCTTGACTGAATAGTCTATAGCCACCAACTATAATTCCTAGATACTTAGGAATACTTATATTCTCTCACTCTGCCCTGTGTCCTTCAGGGAATATAAGACCACCTAATACTACCCCATTTCCCTGATATTTTTACTAAACAACATAATGTAATTTTTGTTATCTTAAGACTTTTCCCTTTCTTTATCAAAGCCCTTACATACCCACAAAAGGTGATCAAGTTTTTCTTTCATTTTGCAGAGCACTCATAGTCCATCTCTGTGTCTATTTATTTGAAAACAGTTTTTGTTTAATCCACAATGGCCAATTCGTGTCAAAACAAAATCACTTCATTTTTCCAGCCAGGCCCTGACATATGTCGTTATTCTCAACTCAAGGGCACAGGTCAAAAAACCTTCTTCCTCTTTTTTCATTAATCCAAATTGTTTACTGTTCCTCTTTTACATTTTTCTGTCTAGGCTTTGAAATTTGTGTTTATTCAAATATATTCTATGTCAATCTTTCCATTCCTTACAGTGTTTTTAGCTGCTTTGTCCACCATTTCATTCCCGGTTATCGCAATATGCGCTGGGATCCAAGCTAATGCTACATGTATCCCCATCTGTACTAATGCTGTTATTAGAAATATAATTGCATTGATTAAATCACTTCTACATACTGAGACACGCTTTTTTAATCTCCATGAAACCCGAGACAGAATCCAAAAAAATGACTGCCACTGTTGGTAGTACATCCCAAATCCAATTTAGTGCTAGCATTATTCCTACCAGTTAGGGAGTCATGACAGCTACAAAATCAGACACTCTTTTAGCTATATTAATTTGAAATTTTGGTATACAATATACTGCTCCTATCCTTTCTGCTTTTTCTTTTTTGGACCCATCTGTATATATTTGACAAAATTGACTCCACTTTTCATCTATATATTGGTATACTTCATTTTAAATACCTACTGTCTCTTTTTTATCCTTAAATTTATAAAATAAATCTAAATCCATGTTTGATCATCTGACTTTCCATCCATAACTATTTTTCCCATGACTAAAAGTTTTGATGCCAATTAGTTTTTCCTTATCTTCCAACTTCTGCATTCACACTTTAACTTGAATTGCATGTGGAGTTCTAACATTATGTGCTATAGTTTGCCCATCAAATTCCCAACAATCTTCATATATTTGTTAGGTACTTTCCTCATTACAAAACCCATTAACTTTGGCCCAGAAGGTTCGGTCCAATTGTCTCATCATAATGTAACTGGCATTTCACTAGATGCTATCTGTAGCATCCATGTAATGTTGTAATAAATGCCCTGCACACAATTTTTAATGCCAAGGCTTATATTAAATCTAATTTTTCAAGTTCTGGTTTTGATGCTGACCCAAAAGCTGGGCAACCATAGTCAATAACCAGTCTGATTCAGACTCTCTATACCATCAGCAGTATTTTCTTATCTGCCCCACAATTAGTACCAGCAAGACTTAAGAAGGTTAATACTTCCTGTACGCTTATCTTTAACATAGTCTATATGATCTTTCCAAAGTAATTTAGTATCAAATATTACCTCTAAGAATGTAAACCTTTTAACTATATCTATTTGTCCTCCCTACAGATACAGTTTACATTCCTTTGTAATTTTCCTTTTTGTACAGATCAGTCCTTTGATTTTGGCAATGGAAAACTTGAAACTCCATGCATTTCCCCAGTCAGAGGTCTCGCCTAATGTTTTATTTATTCTCTTTTCTGCCACCCCAGTATTTCTGCTCCCAACCCACAGAGCACAATCATCTGTGGACAGAGTGACACCTACCTCAACATTTACTTGTTTTGGGAAATCATTTATCATAATATTAAATAAGGTCAGGCTGATAACACTTCCCTGCAATGTACCATTTTTAATACTATATATAGTTGACATAACTTTCCCAACTCTGACCTACATGGTCCTTTTACTCAGAAAGTCTCTAATCCATCCATATATTCTTCCCCTTATTCCTGGTGCACCTATGTTGTACAACAATCCTTCCCTCCATAGCATGCCATATGCCCATGCAACATTTAGAAAGTCAGCTATCATGAAAACTTTGTTAAATTAGAAACAGAAGTAGAAAAAAATAAAAAATGAGGCACAATGTGACTAATGGCACATCTTCCTCTCCTAAAACCACGCTGCACCTTACCCATAATGCCCTTGTTTTCCAAATAGGCAACCAAACTTTCTATTCACCATTCTCTCCATAATTTTACCCAAACAGGACATAAGGGCAATAGGTCTATAAGCATCTACTTTTGTGGATAGTCTGCCTGGTTTTTGTATGGGAATTACTGCTGCATGTTTCCACCCTACTGGTATCGCTCCTTTTCCCCATATAATATTATATAATTCCAAGAGAATTCTCAAATTGGTTTGAGAGAGAGATTTAAATATTATGTTGCATATATTATGTTTACCTGGAAATGTATTCTTGCTGATATCAGTAACTTTCTCAAGTTCCTGCATACAAAACCATTCATTCAGTACAGTATCTTCATATTTACCCCACCTACATAATAGTTTATGATTCTGTTCAATTAATTGTCTTTTAATTTGATGAAAAACTGCACTTTGATTTTCATCATTATTTACCCCTTGGAAAATTTGTGCTAAAACTTCTGCTTTCTCATTATCAGAACTTATTTTATCAGTCCAAATAAGACCTGGGATGTGACTACACTTAGTTTACATTTCATTCATTCTTATATTTTGCCTGTACATTTCTGATGTCTTGGTATCTTTATTTATCCACCCACAGTATTTCCTCCAACTCTCTTTGTTTTTGTTTTTTTAATAATTCTTTGTGCGACTGCCTTACTTCTTTTATACTTTGTTAGATCTTTACTATTCATTGTACTTTTGCTTTTTATAGGCTTTGTTACGTTCTTTAATTGTCAGTTTGCATTCCTCTTTCCACCATGGAAGTGAGTTTTTAGTTTTGGGGTACTTCAATATCTTAGGTATGGCTACTGAAACTGCTGCTATTAATCTCTTTATTATGTTGCCATTGAAATTCTCTATGTCATCACACACAATGAACATTCATAAATTCAGTACACTTACTTGTAAATAGCGTCTAGTTAGCTTTCTTAAAATTCCAGGTGGGTAATTTTCTATTATCTTCAACCTTACCTTGGCCTTGAAAAGTAGTAAGGATAGGGATTTCTTTTTCCTTATATATTTCTCAACTGCATCTAGTTGCAATGTCTGCTGCTATAATTCCAAGGTCTAAGCAAGAAAAAACTATCATCTGCTGCATTAAATCTAGTTGGGGTGCCACAGTTTAAAACCACTAGATGGTTTTCATCAATTAACTTTTCTAAGAATGTGCCATTGTTATCAGTGATCTTACTGCCCCACAATTATTGATGATTATTTAGGTCACTGTGTGGTCTTTTAGCACTCTTCACTATTTGCTGTAACTTCCAAGTTTCTAATTTCCTATGTGGGCTATATATATTAGAATTCCTTAAAGAAAGATTTCTCCTCTGCATTGAGATTTCAACAGCATTATATTCAAAACTTATTTCTTTGTTCTCTACTGCTATGTAGTTTAATCTTTCCCTCATGAAAGTACAAGCACCGGCTCCTCTTTCCAGTTTTCAGTCTTGCTTAAAGGCAAAATACAATGGAATTTTAGAAGCAAGCTTTTTAACCAACCATGTTTCCTGATACGTATGACATCTGGTTTAATTTTCATTTCTAGGATTGTCATAAACAGACAGTTAAGGGTTAATTCCTCTTTTACCTGTAAAGGGTTAAGAAGTTCACATAGCCTAGCTGACACTTGACCAGAGGAACCAATGGAGGGACATGATGTTTTCAAAAAGGAAGGAGGGAAGTCTTTGTCCTTTGTTCTGTCTGTGTGTGCCAGAGTGAAAAGATCCAGGAATCAAACAGGGTAGTGAGTATTAGAGAAGGAATGTATTAGATTATGTTTATTGTCTTTTGTGACTTCTTTTGCATAAAAGGGAGAATTAAATTGGGTTTTTCTTTTGTGTAACTTTAAGGTTTTTGCCCAGAGGGAACTCCTCTGTGTTTTGAATCTGTTGTCTGTGAGATTTCCTTGCATGTTAATCTCACAGAGGTTTTCCTTTCACCTTTCTTTGTCTTTAGTTAAAAGTCTTTTTTTTAAGAACCTGATTGATTTTTCGTTGTTTCAAGATCCAAGGGGGTTGGATCTGAACTCACCAGGAATTGGTGGGGGAAAGGGAAATTGGACTCAAATCCTGCCAGGAAATGGGGGATGAGTAATTTCTCCTTGTTTTAAGATCCAAGGATTTTGGATTGTGTTCACCAGGGAATTGGTGGGGAGGGGGAGGGAAAAGTTTCCAAATGACTTTCCCATAAATATTTGTTTAAACTATTTGGTGGTGGCAGCATACTGACTTAAGCTGGTAAATCAGTTTAGGGGTTCTCATGCAGGTCCCCACATCTGTACCCTAAAGTTCAGAGTGGGGGTGAAACCTATGACAAGGATATTTTCTTTTAGTTCTTGACCATGTGCTATCAAACTGTGTGCATTCCAAAAAAGATTGTGATCCCTGTACTAGTCATTTCACCATTAGCCTAATCCAAAATCATATAAATATAGTCTATTGACAGATTGCTAACATACACATATTTTTCTACTGTCCTTGCAATGCTCATTTTTTTCTGATTGTTCTTTGTTTGTGATGTGCAATTTATCACTTCAATAATAAATGCAATAAACCTTTCTTTTTTCAATACTAATATATCATTGCCTATTCCTTCCGCAATGTTTATCCTATTTTTATAGAGTGAGGCTGTGTTCACAGTTTCCCTTTTCCTCTGCTGATTTTCTCTTCCTTCTCTGCCTGATGTTTTGAGAGTCTCCTTACAGCTTCTGCATAAGACCTGCCACTAACAATTTTTGCCTTTTGTATCTACTTATCTTATTTTGCCAGATTATGCCCTCTATATGCCGGACTGATTACCACCACAGTTACTATACTTGACATCCGCTCCTTCTATGCAACTTCCATAGGAATGCTCTCCCCTGTATTTACCACATCTCATTTTCCCCTTACAAACATTTGCTACATGCCCATACCATACTGTTGGCACTTAACACCTGAAGGGAGGGGAAATAGATGGCTTGATTCTAAAGATCTGAAACACTGGTGTTACTCTCTCAGCTAGAGTGTCTCCCTTAAACGTAATAAGCACTGCTGTTGATGATTTACTTTCTCCTCCTCATTCACCATGCTCTGAGTGTCCATAGCCTCTGTTTGCTAGAAGCAGGGAGTGGACAACAGGGGATGGATCATTTGATGATTACCTGTTCTGTTCATTCCCTTTGAAGCACCTGGCATTGGCCACTGTTGGAAGACAGGATACTGGGCTAGATGGACCATTGGTCTGACCCACCATGGCCATTCTTATATTCTTAAGAAGTATGTTTTTCTAGCCATTAGCCCTGCAAGTTCAGTCTGAAATCTCATAGGCAATTTGGGTTCTTTCCTTCTTTTGCATCATCGCCAAAAAAACTTTATTGCTTTTTTACTCCTGTTAAGCCTGCAGAGCCAACACAGCTAGCCGGATTCTATTCCTTCTTATGAATCATTAAGGGAATTGTTTACAAATCTCCAGTAAGCTACACATTAAAAGCAATGGGGATGCATAGATGTCACTAAGGGTCAAATTGGAAGACAATGGGATTGCATCATTGCACTGTTTTGAAGGCTTAAATTGGACTCAAATTGGTGCACAGAGTTTGTGCCCACACTTTCCACATGGGTGAATTTTACCTAGTGAGCAGATCTATTGAGTAATAAGGTGCCATTTTTGCAGTCACTTTTCAGAGCAGAACCACACTTAAGTTTCTGGGGGCAAGGACTCTTTCTACTTATTACTGTAAAGTGTCGTGCATGTTTGTCACAGCATAAATGTATAAAAATAATTTTGGTCCATGTAATATTTATTGTATCTCCTTTGTAACATGATTTCAGTAAAGATAGATGTGGGTCTTTAGCGTATTTCAAATTAAAATGCCCTCAAATTTTGCACATCATAGACAACTTGAACCAATATGTTGGCTGCCAGACTAAGTGAGAGAGTCAGACTATTAGAATGCTCTAGATGTGGGGTGTCTAGCTACATACATTTGTGGCATTTTGTAGGAGACAGAAGGTTCTATGTGCACTGGATGTACAAATGTCATAGATGCACTTGGGAGCAGGGTGCCATCATACAGAAATGAGCCTCACAGACATGTAAACCTTTTTAGTTGACTCAATTATTTTCTAAATCTGCTGAAGTTACTTTCATTACTTTTGTCTCAGAATGAAGGGAACACTGGTTTGCTCTCCTTAATCTTGTAAAACGCCCATTGAAAGTCAATGAAAGCTTTGTCAGAGTACCAAGTGCAGATTCAGAACCCAAGTCAGCTCCATATTATTGGATACCTGTGTGTTCAGTATCACTTATTTACAGAGAGTTTTAGATTGAAAGATGTGTACAAGATGAAACAGAATTAATGCCGGACTGTGCAGCATGGTACACTGGCTAAAAAAATATTTTAGAAGATCTTTCATTTCTCCAATTTTCCTTATTTGTTATTAATGTTTCACTTCTTTTTTCTCTTCTCATTTCCTCTAACTTTGAGCCATACATATTTGTAGAAATAGCTTATAAGAATGCAGACTTCAAGATTTTTCCCATTAAATATCTTAAACTTAATTTTTTGGGGGAATATTACCCTGATGATATTGATTTCCTTCATATTTGCATTTTTTCCATAGACTACATGGTAGAGGTTGTTATAAAACAGGTTCTATATACACACATTTATTGATAAAATAGTTCTCTCATTTCTGCTTTTCTATTGTGATTCTCCGTCATTTTATTTTGTTGTGTGAGACTTTAGGATCCGATCTTTATGAGAAAACTACGGTGATTAGTTATACCCAAGAAAGCACTCTAGCTTTCTATTTTATATATTTAATAATTGGGGCAGTAAAAGGGTTTTAGCCCCATGAATTTGGGTTGGGCACTCTACTCAGAAATGGTGAAGTGAGTAAGTTATGCAGATTCAGGGCTATTCTAATCAGGTTCCAATAAAACCTTTACACCACACCACCATAATGTATTCTGTATATGTTATATATGTTACAAAAAAACTATTGCAGAAATATTTGAGAGAGATTATAAAAAATGTATTTAGTCTTTTAATGTATGTCTCTGCCTGTAATCCCAGGTGCCTTATTTACCATGAGTCCAACTGTGCAGGTCTCAGAAGGAATCATAAAAGCCTTTAAAAATAACCTAAAAAAGAGTTTTTTTATTCCTGAAAAAGTTATTTAAGTCCAGTAGTGCAAGCCATTTTAGGGCTGGCAGTGAACAGTGAAGCTAGGAATCTCACCCCCCCCCCCCAAGTATAAATTTCCCTTCTCTAGTCCTGCAACACATGATATATTTGACTTTGAAATTGTGACATTTTTATCTATAGAACAGCTATCACTGGCCTGAGATTTAATCTTGTCCACCTGTAATGGGGCGCAGACTCACCCGGCGGCACCTCCTGCTGGTCTCTCAGGGAATTAGCTCTCCAGCCTCCAGAGCGCCCTCTGTTGGCCGGTGTCTTGCCTTGCGCTGGCCCCCGTGTCTCTCCCAGACCCCGGGTGACCCTTTCTCTGGATGCTGCCCCCAGGCAGTACCACCAGTTTCTGTGGGTCTCCCCACCCAGGGGAACCCCCCACCCACTATCTCCGCCTCACCTCAGTCGTAGGCTACTGCCAGTCACCAACTAGCCCCTGCTCACTGGGGCGGACTGCAATATCAGCCACTCATCACAGGCAAGTTTGCGTTTGGACCTGCTGCCTCTACCTATAGCGGAGCTGCCCCTCTGCAGCCCTAGTACCCTCTAGTGGGCCCTTACTTCGGCCTGCAGCCTGGGGCCTCTGCTAGAGCTCCCTGCCCCTTCCCCAGCACTGCTCCACCCTCGGTACCTTCCTCAGCTCCCCAGACAGCCTGGTCCCTCCCTCTCCAAAGGCGAGAGAGAGTGAGAGTGTCTCCTTCCTGGCCCATGGCCCACTTATAAGGGCCAGCTGAGCCCTGATTGGGGCATTGCCACAGCTGAGGCTGCTTCCCCAATCAGCCTGGGAGCTACTTGCTCCAACCACAGCCCTCTCCTGGGCTGTTGAAAGCCCTTTGGGGCCGGAGCGGGTGACCACCCCACTACACCACCTCAAGACAGTGTAGTTTGAGGGGAAATTCCACACTTGCTCAAGTGAGGCTGATTTTTATTATTTGCATTACTGTAGTGCCTCTGGTCCCTAGCCCCATTGTACAAACACAGAACAAAAAGACAGTCCCTGACCCAGAGAACTTAGAGTCTAAGCAGGAGACCAAAGGCAACAGATGATACAGTGCAGACAGGTGGGGAAGTACAAGGAAACAATGAGACAATACCGGACAGTATAATAAGCAGTGATCTCAGCACAGCAGTGGCTAACCATTATCAAGATTTTTGGAGGCATCATAGAGAAGTAGAGTTTTATGGGAGGTTTAGAAGATAATGAGGTAGCTTTGTGGATATTTACGAAGAGATACTCCCAAGAATAAGGAGCGGCACAGGAGAAAGCATGAAGTGCTTGTCTGAGCATTTAATTGGACAATAGAGGTTGGCATCATGGACTGATCAAAGGTGAGGGTCAACATGTCAACAGTACAAAAGATGCAAAGAATCCTGTGGCACCTTATAGACTAACAGACGTTTTGCAGCATGAGCTTTCGTGGGTGAATACCCACTTCTTTGGATGGAAAGATGTTAAGTAAGGTGGCTGTGGGGATAGGCTGTGTACAAAAGTACAAAAGATGTTAAGTAAGGTGGCTGTGGGGATAGGCTGTGAAGTGCCTTGAAAGTGAACACAAGTAGCTTACATTTGATGTGATAGAGAAGGAAGAGCCAGTGGAGAAATGCAAACAGAGAGAGCAACACGATCAAAGCAATGGGCTAGGAAAATGATTTTTGCAGCAGCATTCTGAACGGGTATCAGTGGGGGCAAGGTTGAATGTGTCAAGGCCAGAGAAAAGGATGTTACAGTAACTGGGGTGCGAGATGATGAGATAAGAGTTTTAGCTACATAGATGGATAGAAAAGGCCATATCTTAGAGATATTGCATAGAAAAGATCTGCAAGATTTAGACATGGACCTCTCTCTAGGTTCTCATACCCAGACTGAGTCGAAGATGATGACCAGGTTGTGGACCTGAGTGACAGGCAGGTTATTGGTGGTGTCCATAGTGATTGAGAAAGGAGGTAGTGCAGAGGACTTGTGGCAGAAGATTGAGGCCTGTTTCAGTCATGTTAAGCTTGAGCTGGTGGCTAGACATAGAGTTATAGAGTTTAAGGCCAGCAGGTACCACCAGATCATCTAGTGTGACCCTCTGTATAGCACAGGCCACCTGCACCCACCCAGCACCCACATGCTAAACCCAACAACTGAAATGAGACCAAAGTATTACAGCCCACAGGAGATTAACTGTTATGTGTCACAGACAGAGAACAGGAGGGACCAAGGTACACCAGTGCCCAAGGCCCCCCACATGGGCTGGGAAATGTTTAAGTGAGATATGCCCTGATAACCCTAGCAAGTGATCTGCAGCCATGTGCTGCAGAGGAAGGTGAAAACCCCTTGTCACACTGTCCAGAGTGACTCATGACTGAGTGTGCCAACCTCAGGACAGATTGTTAAAAAGCAGGGCAGACACCCCAACTGGTGGTATGTTCTATAATTAGATTTCATCAACCCATTAACAAAGATGAACTTCCACAATAGTCACAGTCTGAGCTATAGACTAGTCTGATTGAGAGGGGAGGTTCAGCCTCAGTCTCTTCTATCGAAGCTGGTCCACTTTGGCTAAAGAATTACAGTCACTGGATCAAAGAGGAGAAAGACTCTACAGCCTGGTGGTTAGGGCACCCACTGAGGAGGTGGGAGACCAGGAGCTAGCCCTCCTTCTCCAATGACTAATTATTTGTACACAGTGGAACAGCTTCAACAGGAAAGACTGAGGGAATCCCCTGAATATCCTATAGCAGGGATGGGCAAACTATAGCCCGTGAGCCATTTTCAGCCGGCCCACGAGCCGCACCAGCAGCTCGGCCCTGCTCCTGCCAGAGCACTGGGTCAGGGCTGCACCAGCGGCTCGGTCCCACTCTGGCTGGGGTGCTGGGTTGGGGGCCGCACCACGCGGCTCAGCCCTGCTCGGGCCGGGGCACTGGGTCGGGGGCCGCACCACGCTTGAGGTAAGCATCGCTTGGAACCTGCACCCCTGAGCCTCTCCCCACGCCCCAGCCCCCTGTCCCAGCCCAGATCCCCCTCCCGCTCTCCAAACCCCTCGATCCCAGCCCAGAGCACCCTCCTACATCCCAAACTCCTCATCCCCAGCCTCACCCCAGAGCTCACACCCCCTCCCGCACCCCAACATCTATTTTGTGAGCATTCATGGCCCGCCATACAATTTATATTCCCCGATGTGGTTCTCAGGCCAAAAAGTTTGCCCACCCGTGGTATAGACTGTGTGTGTGTGTGTAAGCATTATTAAAGAACTTATGTTTTTTAGTGGATCAATATGAAAATGTACCCCTTATAATTACTTAATACATTATAGAAAAGTAGAGCCAGAAGCAGGCACACTAACCAAATGCCTGTTAAGAGGCCACTAAAAAGAACTATTATTGGTAACAAATTTTTGCTTGTATAGGGTCTGAATTAGCTCCTATTGCAGTCAGCATGAAGTGTGGCAAGTCTTTGGACTCAGGGTTAAATATTGCAGTCCTTATTCACCCCATTTAAAATAGGGCTTAAATTCTGTATCCTCACCAAACTGACAGAATTTACTTTTTATAATTTGTGAGAGTTTTTCAAGTAAATCTGTTAATTCATTTGAGTTATAAACTTTTTTATATCGCTGTGACAAAGTGGGGTTTTATTCTCTTGTTATGTTGCATGTGAGTCTTACTGTCCTATACTAATACTGTGTGTACCGTAGTTTCCCTGTGTACTGCACCAATACTTAGGTGGTGGGAATTGGGTGTGTGATTTTTGCTGAGGCCCTCAGGGCAGGTGAGGCTGCCCCGCTGTTTGCACCTATGTAACCTGAGACCCAGGAAGGGGGATGCGACCAGGTGACACCTGTTGCCCGGGAAGCGAGACAAAGAGAAGGAGGAGGAGCATCAAGGAGGGTGTCAGAGGTCGGGTAGCTGGAAGTGGGCAGTCTGTATAGGGGGACTGGATTCCCAAGATGGACTTGGCTGAAAGTCACTGATGTCTGTAATAGCAAGCTCTGTTCTAATCTGTGTTCCTGTCGACTAATATACCTTCTGTTTTACCAGCTGTCTGAGAGTCACGTCTAACTGTGGAGTTGGGGTGCAGGGCCCTCCGGCTTCCCCAGGAGCCTAACCTGTGCAGACTCACTGCGGGTAGAGTGACCAGACAGCAAATGTGAAAAATTGGGACAGGGGTGGGGGGTAATAGGAGCCTATATAAGAAAAAGACCCAAAAATCGGGACTGTCCCTATAAAATCGGGACATCTGGTCACCCTAACTGCGGGAGGTGCATGGTGTGAAAAGGGAATGCTGAATGCTCCGAGGTCAGACCCAGGAAGGTCGAAGCTGTGTAAGCTTCAGAGTCCTGACTGGCTTCATATGGAGTAGTTCCAGAGCATCGCCCGGTGACTCCGTGACAATCACCACTTCTGATTTTTTCTTGGGCGGAGGGGCGGGGGGGCTGAACCTAATCTTTAGGGTCCCTGGAGTTTGAGAATTGAGAACAGACTCACTTGTAGATTATTTCAAAATCTAAGGCATGGGTTATTTTTTTTAATTGATGTGTATG
Source organism: Platysternon megacephalum (assembly GCA_003942145.1). NCBI lineage: Eukaryota > Metazoa > Chordata > Testudines > Platysternidae > Platysternon > Platysternon megacephalum. The sequence goes on from QXTE01000088.1 coordinate 3,690,822, forward strand.
GTCTGTAAATACTTTGAGCCATAACTATTTCAATTTACATTGCATGCAATTTTTCAATTTATTTGTTGTTAAATGCATTTTACAACAACTATTGTGGCAAATAATTGATTTCACATTGATTAATTGTGACAGAGTGTGTGGTTTTTAATATATAATTGCAAGGTAAATCACCTAGGGAGAAACTGACAGAGATAGCACTGTCTTACAGCTATTTAATTCCGGGCTTCGTTGGCTGAACTATAAGCAAGGACTCAGGTACAGCCTGTCTCCTGCTTCTTGGTAAAACCATAGGAAGGAGCAGCTGTGCTGCATATGAGTGCTGATACTTACAACAAACAAGAAAATCAGCTGGGACAATGGAGATTGGACAATGGACAAATGACAATGGCTGGATGGAGACAGAAAGTGCCTACTCAAGACTTAAAGGAGCAGATAAGACTGTCCGAGGGTTTTGAGAGTGGAACTGGCCAGGAAGCAGAGCGGGGAAACAATGGAGCCTGCTAAACAATCACATCTGCTTGGTTTGAAACTTTATATTTCCAAGAAAGAGCTTTAAATAATATTCAAGCTTCCTCCACCAGGTGCTCAAACCTCTTCAGGCTTCCAGGCTCCTGCAGCTTCACAACTAAAACTTGAGAAGCAGGCAAAGGAAGTTGGAGCACTCGTTAAAGCTTTCTCTAATGGGCGTGCCAGGTCTGAAACAGAAAAGACCATCTCCTCAGTCCCACTCACAGAAAGCCTCTCTCTCCAGCCCCTTCACAAATGAGTCTGCAGTCCCCACAGCTCCATATGCACATTTTTTTAAACCCAAATAATTCCTACACAAAAAAAGTTTGTTAAATTAGAGTTAAGGTTGACTGTGTGTGTTTCCTCACAACAATGCAAATACTGAAAAGCAAAGAAATCATAAGGCAGAATTCACACAACTAATACGAGTCTCCAAGTGTTAGTCCACTACTGCTCTGCCTCACCAACACAAACACACTCAATTTCAGTTCAATAGTACTATCACCTTCAACTACAGTTGACCAGAGAACAATTCTGTTTCACTGCAACTTGCTGAGGTGTTGAAATTAGTTTTTGTTCTGCATTGGCATGAAAGCAAAACCTTTCAAACATTTTCACAAACATCAAGGGAGAGTGCATGGGTAGGGCACTGGCCTGTGGTGTTTCAAGTCTTTGTTCCCCAGCAGAGTTTTTAATCCCAGATCACTCTGAATCTGGCAGAGCAGGAACTTGAACCTGAGTCTCCTACATCACAGGCCAATGCCCTAACCACCAGGCTCTAGAATACTGTATAAGACTCACTTTCCCCTGCCTTAAAAAACGTCCTACCTTTTCAACAAAGACTTCATCAAAACCAGAACATCTCAGTGAAAACAATATATTTTGATGAATTTTGTTAGTCTTAGTTTTCTCTGTTGCTGCATATTTCTTGTTTTGATCTCTTGACACTTCCTGTTTTGCTCTCCTGATCCAATCCACTTCCCTCCTGCACAGGGACTCTGAGGATACCAGAACTGTCCTCACCAATTCTTTTCTCATCAGAAGAAGCACATCACCAAAATGAATGGGGTAAGCAGTGTATTGGTGAAGTGTATTAATATACCAATGAAACAGTTGATTTGGAATTGGCAGTTCTATGAAGTGCTGGACAAAATGTCATGACCTTGGGAGTGATTGGCTAATGAGAGTTGTTTGTGATGATGTGATGTTTCATAGCCTGTGTTGTCACTGGATATCCTGCTGAAGTTTTCGTATGGAGTTCTGTGGACTATGCCAGAAGATTATCTCCCCCACTTATAGTTCAGTTACGATTTTATTATGCTCATTGGCCACCATATTTCCAGGAACTCAATGAACAATACTACAAGGAGTACAGCACTAATTTGAATGCTAGAAAGAATGCTGATATTTCATTGGCTCTTAGTAACATTGCTAAAGTGCAAGAAAAACAACAAATACACTATGCTAGAAGAAAGACTTGTAAATATGGTAAAACAACATTCAAGGTTAGGGGCTGTGTTATGTAAATAGTGGATTCTTTGTAACTTGAAGTCTTTAAACCATGATTTGAGGACTTCAGTAACTCAGCCAGCAGTTAGGGGGTCTATCACAGGAGTGGGTGGGTGAGGTTCTGTGTCCTGCAATGTGCAGGACGTCAGACTAGATGATCATGAGGGTCCCTTCTGACCTTAAAGTCTTTGAGTTATTTTTCAGCTGTTCTCCAGACTCCTTCAAACACATCTGTCATTTTGAGAAAATTCTTCTTCTGTTAAAATAGTGTATTTTCACAGTTGTGGGAAAGAACTAATGCTGGAGGAGACAATAAAGATCTAGATTGTCTGAGCTGTGCTCTGTGCAAATATGCAGTGGGGGAGAGAGAATTTTATTTAGAGAACGTTGTGTGTATCACCAACTGAAGAAGAACATTTCTGAGGGAAACCTTTGTTAGAGTTTTGACAGCATATCACTGTCAAAAGTGCACAAGGATTTTGCTGGTCAGGATGATGAGGAAAAGGTGGATTTGAAAGAAAAGTGACTGGGAGTAGTATTTGTATGCTTAACTTTCAAACACTGTTGGGGCCAAAATTTCCATTACTTTTATTGAGACACCGGGATGTATCTAAAAGCAGAATTTGATCCTTTATGTCTCATACCATCAATTCTCCATTGTTTATGCAATAGAGAGAACTTGCAGAAATGAGCACTAATGTTTACACTAACTGGCTGTATTGTTTTTGCAGGTAGAACCCAACTACACAGAATATCCAGACTATCTATTTGATTATGACATAATTACACCACCATGTGACAAGAGGGAAGTCAGAAACTTCACAAAAGTATTTTTGCCAATTGCATACTCAATTATATGTGTCTTGGGCTTAGTGGGTAACATCTTTGTAGTAATGACCTTTGCTTTATATAAAAAACCCAAGTCTATGACAGATATATATCTCTTCAACATGGCCATAGCAGACATATTGTTTGTTCTCACTCTTCCATTCTGGGCAGTGAATTATGCTGCTGAAAAATGGATCTTTGGTGACTTCATATGCAAAATTACCAGAGGTATTTATGCAATCAACTTCAATTGTGGTATGCTGCTCTTGGCCTTTATCAGTATGGACCAATACATTGCTATTGTACAGGCAACAAAGTCATTTAAACTTCGGGCTAGAACGCTAGCATACAGTAGACTGATCTGTTTGGCTGTATGGGTATCGTCAATTTTAATTTCCAGTTCCACTTTCATATTCAGTCACAGCTACAGCCACTCCGTCAATGAAACAAAAGAGATTTGTGAACACAGATCCAATGCAGAGACAAAAGGCACTAAGTTGAAATTATTGCTGCTGGGTAGGCAACTTCTATTTGGATTTTTTATCCCTCTGCTGTTTATGGTATTTTGCTATGCATTCATTGTCAAAACCTTGGTGAAAGCTCAGAATTCCAAAAGAAACAAAGCAATATGTCTGATTGTATTAATTGTGATTGTTTTCCTGGTTTGTCAAGTACCATATAACATGGTTCTTCTTGTGACTGCCATAAATATGGGTACATTGAATAAACCGTGTGATAGTGAAATGCAAATAGCCTTTGTGAAGTACATTACAGAAGCCCTGGCCTTCTTCCATTGTTGTTTGAACCCAGTGCTCTATGCTTTTGGGGTGAAATTTAGAAGTTTCTTTGTGAATATGATGAAGGATCTGTGGTGCCTGAGATACAAGAAATACAAGACCAAGAGTTCAAGGATAAGTTCTGATACCTATCACTCAAGGCAGACAAGTGAAATTATGAGTGACAATGTGTCATCCTTTACTGTGTAATATAACTTCAACATTATTATGAAGGAGCTTTGATTATATTCATCCAAACCAATCTCATTATTCATGTCACAGCTAGTGATTTTGACTTTCCAACACCCTAAATAGTAACATAAACAGAAGAATGACACGACTATGGAAAACTCGTATTAATCACTGTCTAGCTAATGTTTATGCTGTTTTCAAATACAGGCACTTAGAATTCTCTAGAAAGCTAAATTTATCAAGCAACTTGCTTAATTCTAATGAAAAATTGCAAGTTTGATTTGAACATTGCCTTGATATTTTGGTTTTAAAACAGGGCTCAACTCAGCTATCTCATATCATAACAATTTTAATAGAATAACAACAATTTTAAAAGAATCAGAGAGGCAAATTCACCACCAGCCCAACTCCATTTATATTTATATTATTAATAATTATATATATTGCAGTAGTATCTTGAGGTCCTGACTAAGACTGGTCTCTTACTATGTGCTAGCATTGTACATACACATAGTAAGAGACAGTCCCCGCACCAACGAGCTTGCATTCTGAATAGCCAAGACAGACAGTGAGAATGGGAAGGGACATGCTCAAGGTCACATAACAAGTCTGTGGTAGAATGGTCTCCTGAGTCCCCGTGCAGTCCAGTGACCTAACTACTGACTGCTGCCTCCCTATATAGTTGTGCCTTCTGATGTCAGCACTGAATTGTCCAGAGCCAATACTAGCATGGCTACTGAAGGGAATAGTAAGATTTTTTTTAAAAAATAGACACTGAAAGGTTTTGTAACATCTCCTCAGTTTTTATCATCTGTGGAACAGAAAATAAGGTTTATTTGAGAAGAGATATTGTCCTGATTTGGCAGTGGAACTTCAGGTTGTAGACTCCTCTGAAACTGACCATTTTGTAAATTTGTCCTTGAGAAAGAAAAATATTCAGAGTGGTGTTTTAGCGTATTTGCTTTATTAAATGAAATTTTAAATTCACATGAGTGCTTTCTGTTTTTCATTGAAGATGGACTAACAGGGCAGTATTTCGTTCACTTGATACTCTATTTTATTTTATTGGACAAACAATGACATGGAGAAAAATCCTGAAGTCTTTTCTCAGTACTTACAAGGCATTAAAATTCCTGTAGGGCTCAATTGTGCTACCTGCCAAACTGATGCAAATCTGGAGTAACTCCACAGACTTCAGAAATTGATATGATTGAGAGCAGAATTTGGCTCATTGACTGCAATGTATAGTCTGCCAGAGTTAATACTGAGTAAGGACTTCAGTATTTGACCCGTTATGAATAAACCTTGAATACTTATACAATAAACTGTAAGAATTATTAGTCAGTGCTGGAGGCATACAGTACAACCTAATCATGATCCAGAATTAAACTGGGATACATCTGTTATGCAATTTAGCTTTTTTCACATTTTATATTTTCACAAGATTTCAGCAATAAAGATTCAGGATGGAACTTAACTGATTTTGTAAATTATGCACAACACTCAGAAAAATATGTAAATAGCACAGCTACCTTAAAATGGTTGTTACAGTTTCTTTAATACTTCTGTTTAGTTAATTAAAAGTTCTGTTTGTTATGGGAGCTCATAAAATTGTAACAGAGGTCAGAAGAGAACCAGAGAAGAAGTCCCACCCCTTCATAAACGGGATTGGTAGGAGAATATTCTAGACAGGAGCTTGGAATCTTTGAGGGAATGATTTTGGTTCTGAAGTATAGCAGGCAATCAATTTCAGTCTGAAATGGAGGGTGGGGGGCAAAGTGTAGAAAGGAGCAAAAGCAGCTGCTTTGCTTCAATCTCTACAAGCACAGCTCCTTTGCAGAACAGCTGAAATGTGGAGAAGTGACTAGCTAGATCCCCATAGGTGTCTGGGGAATAGTTTCTGCATGTGGACTGTTCCCTTCTCAGATCAGTATAAGTTTTGGCTTTGGCAGAGTATCTACCCTTGCATGATTTTAACTGGCTGCAGAAGGGGGAAGCAGATTGGAGCCAGCAGAGTGCCTGCCAGTGGCAGCATGACAGGACCAAGAGCTGTACTGCTGGTGCTGATGGAGTACTGAAGAGGGAGAACACAGATGGGACATGCTACATGGGGACTGTTCTCATTGGAGCCATTTATCGATGTTTGTAAAGTAGTTTGAGATTTTCAGATATAAATGTTGTCTATTTTTTTCTTAAGAACATGAGTGGCCATACTAGGTCAGACCAAAGTCCATCTAGCCCAGTATCCTGTCTTCCGACAGTGGCCAGTGCCAGGTGCTCCACAGGGAATGAACAGAACAGGTAATCAAGTGATCCATCCCCTGTTGCTAATTCCCAGCTTCNTTATGAACCCTGTTATGGTCTTGGCCTTCACAACATCCTCTGGCAAGGAGTTCCACAGGGTAACTGTGCGTTGCGTGAAAAAAAAAATCCTTTTATTTGTTTTAAACCCGCTGCCTATTAATTTCATTTGGTGACCCCCTAGTTCTTGTGTTATCAGAAGTAGTAAACAACACTTCCTTATCTACTTTCTCTACACCAGTCATAATTTTATAGACACCAGTCTGGTTTTTCTGACTCTCTCTTCAAATTTGGAAATTAGATATGGCTTTTATTGTTAATTAATTGTAAATTATACAAACATGATACAAAGCTACAAATATATATAAAAATACATAGATTTACCCATAAATAGCAAAGCATTCTTACTACACCTCTACACCCAATATAACGCTATCCTCGGGAGCCAAAAAATCTTACCGTGTTATAGGTGAAAAGTTATATCGAACTTGCTTTGATCCGCCTGAGTGCGCAGCCCCGCCCCCCCCCAAGCACTGTTTTACCGCGTTAGATCCGAATTCGTGTTATATCGGGTCGTGTTATATCGGGGTAAAGGTGTAGTAGAAATTCCAGCCAATAAAAGTTTGATAACGGATTGGCAGAAAAATAATACAGTTCCGTCTTCATTATCCTAATGTTAAATAGCTGAAACAGGGTCACTTGATAACATTGAAAATTCCTTATTCATTTTAAAAGCTCTATTATAAAGCCTATTCAATGTTTCCTCCCCCTATCATTAGATACAAGATTTTGAACTGTATTTTGCTGTTTATAGTAGAAAATATCATTTAAAATGTGTTTAATATTACTTCTATGATTTTTGCAAATGAACCTGGAACTGTAACAGATTTCCTAGGTAGTGTTTGAAAAACCTGGATAAATAAGATATGCTTATTATAGTTCATATTCTGTATATATTAAAAAAGATAAACTCCTTATCAATGTTCCCTCTAATTTTTTACATCNAATGCCAATACTGGGTCAGACCAGTGGTCCATCTAGCCCAGTATCCTGTCTTTCAGACGGAATGAACAGAACTGGGAAATTGTTGAGTGATCCATCGTTCCTCCAGTCCCTGCTTCTGGCAGGCAGAGGTTTTGGGACACCTGGAGCATGGGGTTGTGTCCCTGACCATCTTGGCTAACAGCCATTGATGGTCCTATCCTCCATGAACTTATCTAAGTCTTTTTTGAACCCAGTTATACTTTTGGGCTTCACAACATCCTCTGGCAATGAGTTCCAAAGGTAGACTGTGTTGTGTGAAAAAATGTTGCCTTATGTTTATTTTAAACCTGCTGCCTAATAATTTCATGAGGTGACCCCTGATTCTTGTGTTATATAAAGGGGTAAATAACACTTCCTTACTCACTTTTTCAACACCATTCATGATTTTATAGACCTCTATCCTATCCCCCCCAGTTATCTCTTTTCTAAGATTAACAGTCCCAGTCTTTTTAATCACTCCTTGTATGGAACATGAGTCCAACACCCCTAATCAGATTTGTTGTCTTTCTCTGTACCTTTTCTAATTCTAACACATCATTTCTGAGATTCGGAAATGAGAACAGCACTTAGTATTCAAGGTGTGGCCATACCATGGATTTATATAGTTGCATTATATTTTCTGTTTTATTAGCTATTGCTTTCTTAATGGTTCCTAACATTGTTAGCTTTTTTGACTCCTGCTGCACATTGAGTAGATGTTTTCAGAAAATTATCCATGATGACTCCAAGGTCTCTTTCTTGAATGGTAACAGCTAATTTAGAACTCATCATTTTGTATGTATTGTTAGGATTATGTTTTCCAAGGTGCATTACTTTGCACTTATCAACATTGAATTTCATCTGCCATTTTGTTGCTCAGTCACCCAGTTTTGTAAGATGCCTTTGTACCTTTTCAGTCAGCTTTGGACTTAACTATCTTGAGTAATTTAGTATCATCTGCAAACTTCATCACCTCACTGTTTACCCCTTTTCCAGATCATTTATGAATATACTGAATAGCACCGGTCCCAGTACATATCCTGGGGGAACTCCACTACTGACCACTTTCCATTCTGAAAACTGATCATTTATTCCTATCTTTTGTTTCCTACCTTTTAACCAGATACTGATGCACGAGAGGTCCTTCCCTCTTAGCTCATGATTAAGGCTATGTTTTAGTCATGGGTATTTTAAGTAATAGTCATGTTCAGGTCACAGGTAGTAAACAAAAATTCACAACCCTTGACTACCTGTCCATGACTTGTACTATATACCCCTGACTAAATCTTGGGTAGGGGAGGGGGCGGCCCAAGGGGCACTGTGGGTGCTCGGGGGGGGAAGAGGGGTGGCCTGGGAACCCGCTAGTACCGGGGGGAGGGGGGGCGCCGCTGATGCTGGGGGACGAAGGGGTTGGCAGGCTCCCTCACTGGCTCCTCCTGGCTCCTCGGAAGCAGCAACATGTCCCTCCCTCACCTCCTAGCTCCGTGCACTGCCCATGCCCCAAATGCCAGCTCCGCAGCTCCCATTGGCCAGGAACTGTGGCCAATGGGAGCTGCGGAGGTGGTGCCTGCGGGCAGAGACAGCACATGAAGCTGTCTGCTAGGAGCTGAGGGAGGGGGATGTCTCAGCTTCCGGGGAACCTTCCAAGGTAAGCGCCGCCCAGAGCCCACCTCATCCCCACCTGCGCCCCAACCCCCAGCCCTGAGCCCCCTTCTACATGCACCCAAAATCCTGCTGCTGGGGCAGGGGGAGGCGAAGGGGCCGGTGGCCCAAGACTGCCTCAGCAGGGGTCGGTGCGGCTGGCCCAGGGGCTGCCCGCACTCCTCAGGTGACTCCGTGACTTTCGTGACCTCCGTGAGAAACTTGTAGCCTTACTCATGACTGCTTACTCTACTTAAGAGCCTTTGGTATGGGACCTTGTCAAAGGCTTTCTGTAGCACAGAGGAGGACAAACTACAGCCCACGGGCTGGATCCGGCCCATCAGGGCTTTGAATCTAGCCCACGGGACTGCCAGCCCCGTCGCACAGCAGGGCTAAGGCAGGCTCCCTGCCAGCCCTGGCCCCACGCCACTCCATAAGAACATAAGAATGGCTGTACCGGGTCAGACCAAAGGTCCATTTAGCCCAGTATCCTGTCTACCGCCAGTGGCCAATGCCAGGTGCCCCAGAGGGAGTGAACCTAACAGGCAATGATCAAGTGATCTCTTTCCTGCCATCCATCTCCACCCTCTGACAAACAGAGGCTAGGGACACCATTCCTTACCCATCCTGGCTATTAGCCATTAATGGACTTAACCGCCATGAATTTATCCAGTTCTCTTTTAAACGCTGTTATAGTCCTAGCCTTCACAACCTCCTCAGGTAAGGAGTTGACTGTGCGCACACGTTGACTGTGCGCTGTGTGAAGAAGCACAATGTCCCTGCAGCTCCTGGGGGAGAGGGAGGCAGAGAGCTCCGTGCGCTGCCCTCGCCTGCAGGCACCGCCCCCTGCAGCTCCCATTGGCCAGGAATGGGGAATTGTGGCCAATGGGAGCTTTGGAGGTGGTACACACAGGTGAGGGCAGCACACGGCAGAGCCACCTGCCCCACCCCACCCCCAGGGGCCACTGCTGGACATGCTGGCCACTTCCAGGAGCAGCGCAGGACCAGCGCAGGCTGGGAGCCTGCCTTAGCCCCACTGCCACCCCAGAGACACTCGAAGTAAGTGGTGCCTGGCTGGAGCCTGCACCCCAAACCCCTCCTGCACCCCAGCCCCCTGCCCTGGCCCCCTTCTGCACCCAGCACCCCTCACCCTGAGCCCATTCCTGCACACCGCAACCCCTCCCACACCCCGCACTCCCTCCCACACCCCAACCCTCTGCCCCAGCCCTACATTCATGGGCCTGCATACAATTTCCCCACCCAGATGTGGCCCTCCAGCCAAAAAGTTTGCCCACCCCTGTCCTATAGCTCAGTGGTTAGAGCACTCTCCTGAGATGTGTGGGATCCTTTTTCCCCTTCAGGCAGAGGACTGAACTGAATCTGGGTCTCCCACATCCCAGGTGAGTGCTCTAAACACTGTGTTAAGAATTATAAGGGAGGCACTGCCATCTCCTCCTCTGGCCAGATTCTGAATGTGGCCCAATTTGGTAATGGGCCCCACAGGGAAAATACGTATTTACCCACCTTTCTTTCCCCAGTTTTTGAATTGCACTGGGATTTAGGCAGGAGCCAGGCAACAGGACAGAAATGTAGGTACTTAAGGAATTTTTATCCTGGAAATCTAGGTACTGGGTGAGTTTAGACACATACGGGGTTAGGCGGCAACCAAGCAGGAGTCTTGTGGATCTCAGTGGCTCCTGAGATTGGTACTTAGGGGCCTAAATCATGCACTGAGGCACGTAAGGCCCATTATGGATCTAGGCCTCCCTCATTCCCACACAGGAGCTACACCTATTGCTAGTAACAGTAAGGGAGGGAGAGTAGCCTCTGTGGGGCCATTGCACCATCTTCCACAAAAGTAGCTGAAGAGTAGGGGCCAGCAAGAATCATATCATGGTCTGTGATCTGCTCCTGCATCAGTGCAACTACATGCTGGCCCTTCGTCAGGGCTTGTGGCAAAGCCACAATTTAACTGTATATTGCCACTTAGCCAAGAGTGGCTGGTCCAGCAACAGGTATTTTACTTTGCTAGCTAGTTTTTGCTAGATTTGTTTTAGCTTTCTCTTCAGTTTTTTCACCCAGCACATTGTTTACCAGTTTATATTGTACATTAAAGGCAATTATTAGAGGTGAGAGTGCCTATTATGTAATGCTAAGTGCTTTCAGTTTCCACTTAGCCAATGAGAACGAGGGCACTCATTATACCTCTCAGCAGGCACTTGTTACCATGCAGGAAAGAGTTATATTCTGGTTCTTCTATTCATGATAAAAAGAAGAAAGATCATATAATTATATGAAATAGAGGAAGTAACTATGTCCTATATACACTTATTAAAATTGTATATGACAGCCAAGACTGAAACATGATGATATAGCACCTTGTCTCAAGCCTACCACAATACTTTTTTGCATTAAAGCTGTAATTGAACATTTTTCTCTGTACCTCATTATTTCCTGAGCAGCTCAAAGAGCAACTCCTTTTGAGTTCCCATATTTATAATCAGGCCTTTCCTGGCTATTGTTTCTAAAACATCTGTGTTACTTTTGTCTTTTCAAGAACTAGAAGGGATTGCAGAATCTTTGCTCCAAGGAGTGTGCCATATAAACACAGCAACAAATGACTATAAACCAAGGGACGGTGCCACGTGTATATAGGAGGATAAATTACAACAGTGTAATATCATCTGATATTCTGAATGTTACTGATGAATCCTTTTGTTTCCTCTCTATTAGAAAAAATATTAGGGTTGGTAGATGGTGTCAGGAATGAAGGCTGTCTGAAGTAGTGACAGAAGGACTGTGGTGTGGTAGAATTATTTTTCTGACAGTGTGATCTATAGTTTTTATGCTAAGATAGAAATGATCAAATCCCATGTTTACAGTTTTAGGGTGTCAGCTGATCACCACAGCAGTCAGAAAAGGGAAATTATTAAAAAAAACACCAAACTTTTGAGGTAGTCTTTACACATCATGAAGAATCAGAAAGAGACACAATCTTTTGCTTTGAAGTTCACTCTTATCACCACAGAGTGCAGTGAAGTCAAATTATTTTTTCAACTTCAGCTCCTTTGTCGTGATAATTCATGAAGAGACAAATCCTGCTTGCCTTTCTAACATAAATGGAAGTACTGACTTCAGCAGGGTGAGTAAGGAGAGCAAATATAGCAGCAAGAGTTAATATACCAATGCTAATATATCAAATGTTTTCTGCTAATGAGAACAATGTGGCCTTGTCTATCTTCAAAAAGGGGAAAGAGGAGGATGTAAAAAATTATAAACCAATCAGCATAATTTTGATCCCCAGAAAGATACTGAAACAAATTATTAAACAATTTGTTCAAATCTAGAGAATAAGAAGGTTGTAATAGCCAACTGCCAAGAACAAATAATGTTAAACCAATCTAATTTCCTTCTTTGACAGGGTATTGGAATTATTTGAAACTATTCATATTAATATGGGAAACCATCAAACACTAATTTAACCATAAATTCCTTTATTAAATTTAAAGGCCAAATGGTACTTATACAATAGCTCTAAACATGCCCCAAAAGCCTAAATAATAAGCAATTTACTACATCTAAACAGTAACAAAACATTTATAAGCACTTGATTAAGAAACTTACAAACATGCTAAACCCAGGGGTGCTTAGACCCTTATTGGTTGACTCCAGCATGGTCAGGCAGCAGGTATTAACAATGAATCCTTTAAGACGGTAGTTCTTAACCTTTACTGCAGCCTGCACCCCTTTGGTTCTCAAAAATATGTTCTCGCACCCCTTATCAAAAATCATTGAAGTAGGTCAGTTCTTTAAACCTAGATATATCATAACTATAGAATGAAAGAGATAGAATTATATATTTAATTTTGCAGTTAAAATTTAATGCAGTAATCATTAAAAAATGTATAATGTTAATAAATACATAGGTTTGATTAAACAAAGTAGTTGTACTTACGTGCCTGTGCTTAATTTGTGTTTTCGATGATTTACCTTCTAAAAAAATCTGGCATGTCTCGCACCCCCAGAAAGGGCATCTCGCACCCCCAGGGGGTGCATGCACCCTCGGTTAAGAACCACTGCTTTAACAGGTTACTTTTTATACCTTTTAACAAACACACGCCGTCACTTCCCATTACGGACTCCAGCTAAAAACCAATTTGAGACCATTCACCCTTATTTCCAGTCTTAACACATAAGATTTTACAATCTCCTTTCTCACCAGGTCTTTCCTCCTTTCCTTCTTGATGACCAACAGTTTTTTTTTTTTGCACCTGGGTTCACACAGGCCCTAAATTTTGAGATAACACTGGTATGTGTGGTGGGAACGACCATGCTGGATCATTTAAAGACAAATTTATTTTGTTTTATTTAAAACCATCTGCAGTCACCCTTATTGGTCAGAGGCCTTCTTTTTAGAAACTTCCCCTTATTTCATTAGTTATTCTTTGAACTAGACATCCTTCCTACTTCATTTCTTCTGACCTTTTAAATTATTATTTTCAAGGCATTCCTTCTACTTGCAAGTCAGGTCCTTTCTTTACAACACATATATAGTTCCTTAAGTTAAATATGAAATTAAAGAATTAGAGTTATCTTACACAGGGTAACTGGTCTAGTGGATAGGAGGAAGCAGTAGATGTGATACAGCTGGACTTTAGTAAGGCTTTTGATGCAATCCCATATGAGTCTCATAAGCAAACTAGGGAAATATGATCTAAATAAAATTACTAGACGGTAAATGCTTGTGAACTGGACTTCCGATACAACAGAGGTACCGGCTGCCTAAGAAAGCTGCGGCTGTGGTGGTTTTTTAAGTGAAAGCCTGGGCTTGGGAGGAATTTGGAAAGACCATGGAGAACAACTACCAGATGGTCTCAAAGGTGTTCTGGCAAACCATTTGTCACCTTAGGAGAGGTCAGTGGGACATTGCTCAGGCTGTTCCCAGCAAGGGTGGTGAAACGCTGGCCTCAACTGAGGAGATTGTTGAAAGCACTTTGAGGAACTCCTCAACCCAGTGGACACGCCCTCCTTTCAGGAGGCGGTGCTGGAACTCCCCCGGTGTGATCGGATCTATTCCTATTGTAGAGGTCACTACAGCAGTAAAGTGTCTTCGTAGTGGTAAGGCAACAGGGGTGGACAAGATTCGTCCAGAGATGTTGAAATCACTACACAATGTTGGAGTGCCTCTTCAATGTTGCACGGAAGAGGCAGTACCTCTGGACTGTCAAACCGGGATGGTGGTCCTGATTTTTAAGAATGGAGACTAGAGGGTGTGTTCCAACTATGGGGGAAATCACACTCCTCAGCCTCCCCAGCAAAGCCCATGCCAGGGTGTTAGAAAGGAGGCTATGCCCATTAGTTGAACCTCAGATTCAGGAGGAAAAATGAAGATTCTGTCCCAGCCATGGAACAACGGACCAGCTCTTTGCTCTCTTGCAGATATTTGAGGGGTCATGGGAGTTTGCTAATCTAGTCTATTTTTGTTTTGTAGACCTGGAGAAGGCATATGATTGCATTCCTTGAGCTATTTTGTGGGAAGTGTTTTTCGGGAGTATAAGGTGCCGGTGCACTTTTGTGTGCTATCCTGTCCCTCTATTCTCGGAGTGAGTTGTGTTTGTATTCTTGGCATTAAGCCGAGTTTAAGGTGGGTATTGGACTCTGCCAACAGTGCATCTTGTCCTCACTCATGAAAATCTTGAGCAAGGGCAGGACATCAAGGTGCAGCTGAGCTGTGGAGTGCATCCAGTACGGGGACTTGGAGGTGGGATCTCTGCTATTTGCAGATGATGTCCTTCTTGCTTCTTCAGACTGATCTCCAACACGCACTCGAATGTTTCGCTGCCGAGTGTGAAGCAGCTGGGATGAGAATCAGCAACTCCAAATCAGAGGTCATGGTCCCTTCTCAGAAGAAAATGGATTGTTCTCTCTAGGTGAGTGGGGAGCAGCTGCCCTTAGTGGACAAGTTCAAGTATCTAGGGGTCTTGTTCCCAAGTGATGGTAAGTAGGAGCGTGAGATTGACCTGCAGATTGGTGCGGCAGTGGCAGTGATGAGGGTGCTGTACCGATCTGTGGTGGTGAAGCGGGAGCTGAGTACTCGGATGAAGCTCTCAGTTTACAGGTCAACCTATGTCCCCATCCTCACTTATGGTCATGAACTTTGGATAATGACCGAAAGGACGAAATAGCAGGTAAAAGCGGTGGAAATGAGGTTTCTTCACAGGGTGGCTGGGCTTACTCTCCGAGACAGGATGAGGGACTCAGCTATTTGGGAGAGCCTCGGACTAGAGTTGCTACACCTCCGGATCCAGAGGAGCCAGCTGAGGTGATTTGGGCACCTGATAAGGATGCCCCCTGGAAAGCTTCTTTTGGAACTATACCGGGCACATCCCACTGGGAGGAGGCCCCAAAGCCGACCCAGTACACGCTGAAGGGGTTATATCTCCTGGCTGGCCTGGGAATGCTGGGGAATATCCCCCCGCCATCCTTTCCAGGAGGTGCTGGAACCTGTAGCGGAAGAAAGGGAAGTCTGGTCCTCTCCACTCTCCATGCTGCCGCTGCGACCCTCACCAGGAAAAAGGCATAAAGGAAAAAGAAAAAAAAGTAAATGAATAACTGGCTGAAAGACCATTCTCAAAAAGTAGTTATTAATGGTTAACTGCCAAACTAGAAGGATGTATCTAGTGGGCTCCCGCAAAGGTCTGTCCCTGGGTTTGGTATTATTGAATATTTTCATTAAGGACTTGGAGGGTGGAGGGGATAGTATGCTTATAAAATTTGCAGATGACATCAAGCTGAGAGAGGTTGCAAGCACTTTGGAGGACAGGATTAGAATTCAAAATGATCTTGATGAATTGGAGAATTGGTCTGAAATCAATAAGATTAAATTCAATAAAGATGTGCAAAGTACTACACTTAGGAAGGAAAAATCAAATGCACAAATACAAAATGGAGAATAACTGACTAGGCAGTAGAACTGAAAAAAAGGATCTGGGGATAATAGGGGATCACAAATTGAATACGAGTCAACAGTGTGATGCTGTTGTGAAAAAGACATGTCATGTGTAAGACATGGGAGACTGGTGAGGCATCAGGTGTACTGTGTCTACTTTTGGGCACCACACTTCAAGACAGATGTAAACAAATTGGAGAGACTCAAGAGGAGAGCAACAAAAATAATAAGTTTAGAAAATATGACCGTTCTAACTATAAGTATAATTATACACACAACAAGTTACCTAGGAAGGAGGTGGAGCCCCCATCTTTGAAGGTTTTTAAGAACAGTTTAGACAAACATCTGTCAGGGATGATCTAGATATACTTAATTCTGCCTCAATGTAGGAGGATGGACTAGACCTCAAGGGCCCTTCCAGCTCTACATTTTTGGATTCTGTGTTTTGCTTATTGCAATATTTTGAAAAACTAGGTTAAAACACATTTTTTATAATTTTGAAAAAAAAAAAAGTTTAAGCATTGATTTTAATGGGGTTTCACATTATGGGTTTGCCCATGCAGAGCAGCTTTCAGGATCAGGACTTTAGACTGCAATACTACATTCTTTGCATCACTCTAGGTATGAGCTAAATCATTCAGCAATACATGCAGCAGGAAGGACAGAGAAATATTAACATGGTGAAACAGGCCATGGCGTTGCTAAAATCTGACTTCTCAGATTTCTTTTTAAAATAATCTTAACCTTGAATTGTGTCAAGGGAAAATAGCATGTAGCTCATTAGTGCCACCTATTGCATGTTTCTGGAAACTATACCAATCAACAACACATGTATACTAGTGTACAATATCTGCATCTTATGGTTAACCACTTTGAATTTTCTGAACTCCTCTTTTTAAAATTTCTAATTACATATTTCATGTGGGGTTGCTTAATCTCCTGAACTTCCTACAACTTTCCCCTCATTTCTATAATTTACTACAAATAGATACAAAAGTTTCTTTACAAACATACTGCAAAGAAGAATCACACATTGTAAAGCATCTGCATGTTTTAATATATAGCATTAGTAATGCTTTACATCAGGGGTCGGCAACCTTTCAGAAGTGGTGTGCCGAGTCTTCATTTATTCACTCTGATTTAAGGTTTCGCGTGCCGTAATACATTTTTAGAAGGTCTCTTTCTATAAGTATATAATAAATAACTAAACTATTGTTGTATGCAAAGTAAATAAGGTTTTTAAAATGTTTAAGAAGCTTCATTTAAAATTAAATTAAAATGCAGAGCCCCCTGGACCAGTTGTCAGGACCCGGGCGTGTGAGTGCCACTGAAAATCAGCTCACGTGCCGCCTTTGGCACGTGTGCCATAGGTTGCCTACCCCTGCTTTACATGTTCAAGGCACTGCACAACCATTAATTAATTAATCCTCACAAAATCTCTTTGAGGTAAATAAATAGTAATATATAAAATACTTATCTTAACCATATTCCAAACATAATTTAATCAAAACCACTTGCTCCCTCATTTTCTTTTGTTGAACAGTATTTTTTCAATAGTATTAACAAATGTTAAAACATTTAGAGAATCCTCAGTCTCTTTTTTGTTTTAAATCTGTGGTAACTCTGCATATAGAATTTAATTTGCATCCCCCTCCCTTAGTTGCATGTTTGCTTATCAACAGGGGTTGGATCAGGCCAACTCCTGTTTGGCTTACTCACACAAATAGTCCCATAAATTGAGTAATTAAGCAGAGCAGGATTTGGTCCCAAGAGCATTTTTAAAGTGATTCTCAATTTTTGCTGTGGGTAATGTGCTGTTCATTGAACTGCATGTGCCTTTCCTAAAGTTCTGCTGCTTTTGCTATGAAACATTCTACTGAAATGAATGTTACTTAGTGAAGTGTAAACAACTGGGAGAACTACTCAGTTATATTAACAATAGAGCAGATCAGAAACATTTTCACAGAAACTTTATAATGAAAAATACCTGATTACATTTTAGTGATTTTTTAAAATTTTGATCAAAATTTTTCAAAACTAAATGTTTTTGAAACTTTTAAATTCTCCCCCCGCCCCCCACTGGAAAAAAACCACACACACTCTCACTTTTCTTTTACTCCTTCCTTTCCCCCCCCCAGCAGAAAAAGAAGTATTGTTTCCACCTACACAAAACTGAAATGTAGGGGAAAAAAGTATTGAAAACCCCAAAAATATTCATAGGAAGTTTTTGAAAGTGAAAAATTCATTTTTAAATATTTCGTGAAATATACTTATCTGTTTTCAACCAGCTGTAATTAAGTTGTGAAAATATCAAAATAAGATAAAAACAATTTTAATTATCTGAATTTATGCTTTCAGTTTTCACACAGCAGAACCACCCATTATCCTAATTATTCTACACCATTTTGCTGTTATGAGTCAAACTCAGATGGTGATTTAAACTATGCAGCTGGTGTAAATTGATCAGCAAAAAAGTGTGAAGTGATCAAGAAGCACTCTTTGCATGGATTTAGCATCCAGGCTCCATTTCAGCAAGGTACTTTAAGCATATGCCTAACTTTAAGCACAAAATTCATCCCTATTTGGCAAAGCACTTAAACACCTGGTTAATTTCGGGCACGTGCACAATTTCCCTGAATTTCCAGGGATGCTTAAGCCCCACTGATTTCCTTGAGGTCCATGGGACTGTGCCTCCTTGAGCGCTTTGCTGAAGAGGGAGGGGATTACTCACGTGCGCCATTGAGGCAACAGTTTCACTGGGGCCGGGGCAGGTGCCAGCCAGGTGAAATAATTTGCTGGGGGAGCATTAAGCGTGAATAGCCTGGATAGGAACGACCGGGTCCTGGCCCTTTGTCTTACTTCTTCCGTTCTTAGCTGGTTTTCCAGCTGCACCCCAGCCCCGCGCTCTTCACCCACGGTTACCCCAATACCCCAGGACAGCAGGGACGATGTTGAGCCCAGGACACCAGGCAGCCGCCAATCCGGGCCCCTGAGCAGCTCTAGAGACCCCGCGACTCCCCCCCTTCCCGGGCCGGGCGCCGCTTCCCAACCCAGGCCCCGGCCTGGGCCCGCCCTTCCCTTTAAACTTCCCGCGCCCGCCAGCCAATCGCGGCGCTGCCTGTTAGCACCCGCACATTCCACCCGCCGGGCCCGAGACTGGCACTGAGCAGCGCTAGTCCCGGCCCGTCGCCTCTTGGGTGGCCAGTAAGTCGGGCACGGCTGCTTGCCCGCTCCCCTCCCGCCTGCCCTGGCGTTAGCGCCTCTTCTCTTCCCCGCCCCGCGGCGAATCTGCGCGACCCGTCCCGCCGCTAACATAGTTTGGGCGGTTGTCAGGGAGAAACAAGATGGCGGCGGCGGAGGAGGACACGGAGCTGCGGGACCTGCTGGTGCAGACGCTGGAGAGCAGCGGGGTACTCAATAAAATCAAGGTACTGGCGGGGGAGGGGTTTGTCCCCTGGGGCGCGAGACACATGCGTGTGGTGGGGGGAGCGGGCGGAGCCAACTGCACTAACGGTACTAACCGCCACTCCGCCCGCCCCGCGCCATGAGGGGGAGGGGGACTCGCGTCGCTTCTTCCTGCGCCGCTCCTACCCCTGCTGGGAGCTGCTAGGCCCAACGCCGCCCCCGGGAGTCCGGGACGCGATCGCCGCACCTGTCTGGCCTACGGGGCCCGTGGGTTAGGCAGGAGCCGTGGCGAGCTTCTGCCCTGCGGGAAGGCGCTAGGGGGTCTTGCGCGCCCGGGGAGCGCCGCAGGCCTCGCCCCTGACCCACCCGGAGCGAAGTGCTCGTGAAACGTTCCTGGTGGCGCGGGGGATCGGCCGGCCCGGTCCGGGATCGCTCTCCCCCTGGCGCTGCGCTCGCTGCGTTGGGGGCGAGTTTGTTCCCCACGCTCGCGTGGCAGCTCCGGGCCCAAGGCGCGGCTGGCAGAGCCCAAGCAAAGGAGCAGCTGGAGCGGGTCTGCCTGCTCCGAGCCCTTCGATGCTGCAAGCAGAGGCCGTCCAACGTCCCGGTTCAAATAGGGCCCCTTGCCCCCTTCTGAATGTCCGTGGGCCTGACCCGTGTAGCCTTATTGATGGATGCGTGTATTGATTACTGATTGATCTTTTTCGATTGTATTGGTTAACTGACAATCGATCTCCTGAGGGTTACAACTGCAGGAATAGTATTAAGAGATCTAGGTGCACACAAGAAACACTAAGCAGATAAACAATCCCACAAATACTAAAATACAGTAGCAGATAACAAGATAGTGCAAAGGGTTCAGTTGTGTGACCAGCATCTCTCACATCTCCCAGTGGGAGTCCCTGGAGTGTCAGTCGTTATTCGCCTCATCCTTATCATCACCCCTGGTTGTCATCCTGGTGTCTCCCCATGCATTTCTTCTTTCTGCACACAGGCTGGCCAACCCCTTTTATTCGGAGTCATGCTTGCACCCACTAAGGCTCATTCATATGCATAAGGGTTAGTGACTAAATGTTATAAACTGTAAGCCTTTCTTTGGTTGCTAACCCTTGGATTTCCTTTAAATGAGGTTAACCACCTTGTTGGTTTCTTCTTGGGTCACATAATTAATTTCTTTTAATTCTTTTGACATCCCCAGGTTGCAAATTGACATTCCCATTCAAAATAGACCTGTGAGGCTTCCCAGAATGCCAAAAGGATGAATTCCTTGTTTGTTTCTGGGTATCTTTTATTCTTGGCTGCACCCGTGTGTCTGAATTGAGCTGGAGCCTTGCAAATCCTGAGGACAGCCGCACTGTTTGGGCCTGACTCAAATATGGTTAAGGCTTGTGCATGCTACAAGGGAGAGCCGTGTGTAACTGGGTTTGGGATTGGCCTCGTTGTAACTGAGCCCTTTGAATGGCTCATAGACTGGGCCTGTGTTTGCCAGGATGTGAAGCTGTGGTTTTAGGGATTCCTGTCCAGACAAGAAGCTTAGACCAATACACCTCAATTGGGACCAGCATAGTAAACCTATTGGATCATCCATCTAGTCACTCTCCCAGTTGGAGTGTAAAATTAGCACCAAGGGATTTATTTGGGCAAATGTAAGGGGATTAGAAAAACCTGAAGTTGAAAAGTATATAATGACAGAGGGAAGTCACTAACTTTAAAGATCAACTTGGTTTGGTCAGGTATGTGTGTCACACTTTAAGCAAAGCTGTGCAATTGAAACATTACTGTCCCCTGTAGTTTGAAATAAGTATGCTATTTTTTGCTTCCTTTCCTAAATTTCATTCATAGATGAAAAGTGCTCACTATATATAAGACCATATGTAAATATAGTTGATTATAGTAAGGTTACTACTAGTAGTTGCTAATTCCATTTAATATCTTATGTAAATCCATCGTGTGTGTGTGTGTGTCCGTCCGTCCGTCCGTCCCCCCTTGCATAAATCCTTCCGTTCGAATGTCCTGCAAATTGTAATTAGGCTTGGAAAGTTTTGATTTTTATCAATAAAAGTTGGTAAACATTGATTTCACCAACATAAACAAACAAATATTTTATCAATATTTGAAATTAACAGTTAGGCAAAGTAAGAAAAATGTTGCTTGAGAACTTCTTAGAGTTTAATTTTAGGATGTTTACTTTATATGTTTTGACACGTGACATTGACAATTTGTGTTTTAATGGTAATAAAGCTTTGTTTTTATATCTTGATGTTTACTGTCGTTCTCTGATCACCCATAACTTCCTGCAACTGTGAAAATTAAATAGATAAAAACACTGAAAAATAAAGTTTAAAAATACATGTTGGATTTATGGGTCAAAATCATTTGAAAAAATTGAACTCTGCCAAGTCTAGTTATAATGCAGAAACTCACAGTAACTGATAAGGTTAAATTAAACTGGCCTTGGTTGAGATAAAAGTTACATCCTACTCCTCACTTGGCCCCTGTGCCCTACAGAGACTTGTAAATGGTTCCTGTAGCTTCTGCTGATAGCTTTTTTTTTTTTTTTTTTGCCAGTGGCTCCCACTGATGCCATGCTTCCCAGGGCTTTGGAGCTGTGCTCCCGCTCCGCTCCAGCTCCAGGCAAAAACCTGCAGCTCCACTGCTCCAGAGCTGCTCCGGGCTCCGCTCCAAAGCCCTGGTGCTTCCCTGAAATTGACAGTTTTCATATCTTAAACACAGTATTCTAAATGGCCATGTAGTAGCAGCCGTCTGAATGGGGGTAAGCACAGACTTTTGATAGGTAGTTGTGGTAATTTATGGGAGTTACGCTACTTCTATTGATCTGACCGATTTTGATAGGCATTTGCACTTCAAGTTGGTTTATATCATGCATAAGAAATTTTTCTTACAGTACATTAAATGTAATGATACTCAACGTATTGCTTGCTTGAGTATTGTGTACCTGTTAGTACTTTTTTTTTTTTTTTAATAATATCTAAGTTAGGGAAAACAAACTATGCTCTGATATTGCATATTTATATAGTATTTATACCTCAAAATTAAACAGTCTACTTTCCAAGGATGGGTGAGGGTAAAAGCTAGAAAGTAAGGCATAGAAGGATGTGTGTTCAGTATCATGTGGAGATCAGTAAGACATAAATGAGAGCAAACTATAAGAAGGATATGTATGTGAGTCTGATGCAGATGAAGTAGAGAGAATGTGAACTTGTCATAAGAGACAAATGTGGAAGGACTCTAGTTAAAATAGAATATATTCAATAGAAGACGTATTGTAAAGGTGACCAGCGATAAAACTGGGGAAAATATACAAGACCTATTTGGTTAGTTTTAGGCCTTCTACAGAGATTTGTGAAGGAACTTGTCCTGCAGTAGTTTGTATGCGGTTGTAATAATAATAAATGTAGTTTGCTCGGTTTTGGTTTTTCTTTATATTAATAACTTGTGCACATTGGCATTTGTGTAAATTATTTAACTTGACAATGCAAAATGTCTATTACCTTTTAAAACAGTTAATGTTTAGAGTAATGCTGGGCAGTTATTTTAGAAGTGTTATATTTTATTTAGTAGTCTTTGAGCACAAGAGAATGAGTAAAACCTTAATTTGTACGCTGGCAGATACTTAAACATGAATAATTGATATATTGGCCACTTGCAATTGATACACATTTCTTCTTTTGCTGGTACAAATTTTGTTGATACACACTTCGGAAACTGAAATATATAATATTAGTGTTCATAATCCATGAGCATGAAATTAGTTAATATTCAAAAACTACCCAGGTGTGTTTTCCTTCCTGTTACTTCATGTATTCTTGTGACATGTTTCTACAAAAGCCTGTTCTTCACATTCGTACTCTTATTGCTTGTTTCCACTAAAACGGACAATGTGGTGTGTGCTGTAAAAACACAAAAGAAGACTTTTGGGCCCTGTTCTAAAGAGCTTGTGCTTTTTCTTTTCTTTTCTTCTTTCAGGGAGACAGTCTTCATATGAAAAAGGAAGGCCTCTACTCTTTCCCTTCCCCCTCCCCCATATCCTGCTTTACAACCACTATTTTCTGACTGGATATGACTTTTTCAAAATCATTTTATGCTCCTTTAGTTGGGTGAAATGTCACTAGTGACATGGGGTTTGCAGCACTCGCAACACCTCTTGGTCATAGCAATAGGAGAGCAAGACTCTTTTGATACCATAAAGCTAACAGCAGCCTTGATAAGTCAGTTTTAGTAGTTCATCCTAAAAACTCTTTCTGTTGGGAAGTTATCAGGATTGCCACAACAGAGGGTTAAAAAAAGAATAAAATATTAATTGTTAAGATGGTATAAAGTTGATTCTTTATTTTAAAGAACTTATTAGTTTCCACAGCTCCTTCTGTCACAGTTCAGGGCAACTGCACCTATATTCCTCTCCATGGTCCATGAAGAGCACCCACTCGAGGACCCAGGCTAATCAGTCATGACCTCTCTTGGGTAGAGACCAGGGTTTTTCCAGGACTGCATGGTTTCCTGCCATAGTTTCCTGTGGTATCACTAGCAAGCCAGACTGCCCAAACAGGCCAGCAGCTGCGCCTTTATTTCTCTTCGAAGGCTATAAATAGCTGTGATTGCCAGTAGTCACGACTAACCACACAGCTCTTTCTAAGAAGCACACTTATTCTTAAGGCAGAAGCATTACAGAGAAAATATATTAAAAACAATAAAAGAATCTACACCCATGCTACCAAGCTTATCAAAGATCACTCCCCACCAAACCCAAAAAGGACTCTGGTAGGAGTCAGTCCTTCAAACTCAACCAAGGGGTTTTTCTGTGGTTACAGTTTAGTAATAGCTTGAGCTAGCACACCCATGAATAAGTTGGTCTTTTCTTTATACAGCTTGAGCTTTTGAACAGATAATCAGCAGACGGTGGTTGTCTCCTCACAGAGTAGTTTCAAAAGGCTGGGTTTTTGCATAACTGGAGGTGGGGAATTTGCATTCACTTCCCCCTAGAGATTTCCCAGGCAAACCACTTGACAATGTTTGTCCCAGAAGTCCATTCTTGTCTGGCATATTGTTCAATGTAGTTCTTTGAAGTTCATAACACTTCACAAGGTTCACATCCTGTCTCCCCTCTAGGAGAGTGGTTATGTACAGTCCTGGCCCAGACCATTTAAAACAGTGGACCCCAAACATACTTAATAAGCTCTCCCAAGGATATTGCAGAAAAGATCATATCTGTCATACCATCCATCCATTTAGCACATTTTAAAATGTCTATTAATTACTAATTGCCTGTCATACTCAGCACATTTTGTACTATTTAGTCTCACAGGGTGTAATCTCCAGCCTCCCCATCCCTCTTACACGTATTGTTACAGAAGCAGCTTCACTTCAGGAGGACAGCTTGTTCATTAAACTGGAATGACTGTCTAGGTACCATTATAAATAATGTTAACTATACTTTTAGCAATTATTAGCTTCTTTGAAGTAAATGAGTATTTTTAAGAAATAATTGTTCATATTTTAAATTTAAAACTTGTGCTTGAGCTGATTTCAAGTGTTCCCTTCTTTTTATTTGTAGAGTGGGTATCTCCTACTTTGTTAATGACATGAGAGCCAGATCTGCTTGTGGCACATGAACTAAATCACTATGATAGGATCTTAGCAGGGACACTTATTTGCATTGATGTAATGTGGATTTCTAATAGGACTGGGGGATCACTTCGTATGTGGCTCAGGAGGAGATGTCACCAGAGGCTAGGATGACCAGATCGCAAGAGTGAAATATCAGGACACATCGGGCGAGCGCGGTGGGGGAGACTACGACGACCATAGACACAGGTGCACAGCCCCAACCAGAGCCACGAGAGGGGGCGCACAGCCCTTGGAAGCTGCAAGAGGAGTCGTATGGCCCCTGCTGCAGCCCGCACCACAAGCCACAAGGCAAGGACTCATGGCCCCAGCTCCAGCCCCCAGTAGAAGCCACGGGGCCAGAGGCACAGGGCTCCGGCTCCAGCCCCCGGCTGAAGCTGCAGGACAGGGGCACAGGATCCTGGTTGCAAAGTCAGATCCAGTTGCAGGGCAGGGGAGCGAAGGGTCCCAGTTCTAGCTCTGGCTTCAGCCGCAGTCACAAAGGGGAGGCCCCCAGTCCTGCCTTCAGCCACTGACAACTGAAGCAAACTACGTCACAGAGGTCTGGAATCAGTGAGTCTAAATTATAGACTTAGTCGTAATACATATTTAAACATACAGATTTATTTGTACACTCAACAAACCACAGGGGTAAAGGGCCGGGTTTTTTATTCAGTCAATAAATCAACTTCCAAATTTGCATACCTCTCAGATATGCCAGAAGTCTAGTACTTCTTGGATGACTTTGCCATAGTCATGACTTGCTTCTGGGCAATCACAAAGCTGTAGAAGTCCTTGCAACTCATCCGGAAATTAATTTGGACAAGGGTTTCACTCCGCACCAAGTCTATGCGGCTTCAATTCTGGACATCAGTCCATGCACCTTTCATGATTGAAAATACACACTCTGAGTATGCATTGCTTACGGGTATACTGAGCACGTATGACACCAGCTTTGCCATGTTCAGGAATTCAGTGCTACTGTCCTTGTTTCTCAGCACTTGAGACCAGAGTTCCCCAACTGAATAGTTTCCAGGCTCCAACTTGGAGTTGATGTCTTTGATGATACAGTGTTCATCATAGCGCTGATCAAGATCCACTGTTTTCTGAAGGTTTACAGCAGTCACGGCCGCAGACAGATCCTTGTATTCGAATACCCTATTAACTTTGATGTTCAAGCACTGGGTATTGAACAAGTAGCCAGTTGTTGAAAAATCAAACCATTTCTCCAAATATAGGATCGACACATCGTAAAATTTCATGAAGTCTTTCTGGAGACATGCATCTCAGTTAATGCATTTTCAACTTTGGAGCCAAAGAATTTGTCATTTTTCCGTTGTTGAAGTTTAATTCTCAGAGTATTCATTATGGCATACACTTCACATGCTGTCATACTCTCATTTTCCAAACAGAGCACAGTATGATTGAAGATTTTCAGGACATTCTGGAGGAAAAACAGATGAACCTCAACTTTGCTAGGCCCCTCACTTTGTTCACCGTTTTCCCTGTCCGAGAACAGCATCCATAGAAATTTTGGGCACTTCTCACTGCCCAGAGAAACAAAGTAGCACTTAACAGCCTGCCACATATTTACAAGCCTGTTTACAGCTGGGAAAAGACTCAACCAGCGCGTTGGAACGTGGCGCAGTAAAGTGGCATACTCTATATCCACAAAGTCAAACATATCCTTCAATACTGGTACTCTCTTAGCAGAACTGCTGAAATGATTGAACTTTTTAATCACCAGAGTCTCAATATCAACTTGTAGGGTATTGCTAGCATGTTTCACGGCGTCGTGCACAACGTGGGCAGGGCAGTTTGCTGGCAAGATATTTTCATTCTGTTTTTTTAAATTCTGGTACACTGATGGTCGCTTTCCATAATTCACGTTTGCATTATCAGCACAGTAGGAAGACACTTTGCTTAGGTCTAGTTTGTGTGTCGCAAGTTTTTCAAGTAATGTGTTGCTTATTGCCTCTGCAGTCTCTTCGCTTTGCTCATAGAAGTCTAACAGTTTATCTTGGACCCCATGTTCAGGTGTCCAGTATCTCAGTGATAAGGGGAAAGTTTTCACATTGCCCTTGTTAGATGCATCTGTGGCAACTGAGAAATAGGGACCATCTGGCTTGCTGAGGTCTTTTAGAAATTCTGTTGAGAGCGGTGACAGCACATTTTTGATCAATGCCTCCACTTAGACCGGCCACAGCTGACGTGCTTCGCAATCGTTGAATCTGGATACAAGGTAGGCGCCAGTTTAAGTTCACAGTCACACGAGCGATAGGAGTGTTGATGGACTACTGTGTGGTAAACTTGAGTTAGCTCAGTAGCGATAACCTTGTTATTGAAGGATTCATTTGGCTTACTGAAAAAATGTGAGACCAGGGTATTGCTCTTGTGAGTCTGGGTGTTTTGTGTATGATTTTTTGATTCAGCATGATGCTTAACATCAGACTCCCCGCCATGGCAAATGCTAAATTCCTTCCTGGATGCTTTACAAAAGGCTTTTGAATCACACTCATAGGATTTCCGAATCCAGGTGTAAGTGGCTTGCCATTCTGTCCTGTATTTGCACTGTCTTTTTTTGTTTTTTGGTAGTTGGGTCCTCCCTTGCCGTTGCCATTTCAGGTGGGGTTTTCGGCTGAAGACCGTTAGCTAGGTAGCTAGCCACTGAAAAGAACTGCTGCTTGCGTGTTATTACGTGCCCACTGTAGTTTGTCCTACAGTATGCACTGTGGTTCAGAACTGTAAACTACATATCCCTACTGTAAATTTGCATTACACCGGAAAACAACCTGAAAAACCAAAATTGCCAGTAGATAACCGATCACAATCGGGTTTAATGGGACATTCCCAATCAACTAATTTTCTATTTCACTACCAAATGTTAAATTTTACCTGAATATCGGGACAAATGGTGTCCCGATTGTACATCAAGCAGATGTACGCTGCCAGGTGCAATCCCTGCTTGCTAATGTGGGTAAGTGAACTGGGCAGCAGCTTAGCAGTGCTCAGCCCCAGCCTGCCCTGCGTAGAATCATGGCTCTGCCATGATCAAGGTGGACGGTCTGCACACACTCTGCTGGGGAGGAGGATGCAGCCTCTGACACTTACCTCAGGGACCTGCCGGCCGCTTCCTGGGAGCCACCTCAAGTAAGCACTACCGGGACCCACCCCTGCATTCCCTACCCCCGCCTTCAGTTGAGGAGGTGAGCAGCAGGAAGGGCGGTGCCGGCCAGGGGCAGTGGGGCATGCATGGCATGGCCAGAGGCACACTGGTCCGCATGGCCCTGTGCTACCATCATGCCCCTTCCTGTTGGGGGTGGGCCCATGCTGCGCCACAATTTCCCCTGCCCAGTGTCCCCTGGATCCATTATGCCTTGCACCCCCAGAGCTCCCCCACAACAAATGCACAGTGTTGTGCACACCACCACCCCTACCCAGCGCCCCCCGCCCACAGCCCCACCACAGCTGCCCAGCACCACACACAGAACCCCCCCACTCGCTAGTTTCCCAGTACACACAGATTTCCCCTCCCTCCCTCCCAGTGCCCTTCCCCACAGCCCCACCACCACAACTACACAATACCCCCCACAGGCCCCCACTGCCTAGCACCCCAAAACACACAAACCTCCCCCACTGCCCAGCGCCCTTCACATCCTCACAGCCCAGCACCCCCCCACACACACACCTCCCAGACACTCACCATCACACCCTGCCCCCTTCCCTGGCCGCACTCACTAGCTCTGCTGGGAGGTCTCTGGCTCCTAGGCTGAGAGCGGCGAGGGGAGTCTCTAGACTCTCCACGTGCTGCGCCCGCCACAAGCACGAGCTCAGTGGTTGGTGGCTCCCATTGGCTGGGAAAGGCGCCAAGAGGAGCTGCCGGAGCTGCAGAGTGGGGCTTGCACGCAGAGGACCCCCCCCGCCCCGCGTAGAGCTAGAGGGACCTGCCAGGGGGCAAGGTGGGGAGTCCCAGCGGTGCTTATCTGGAGCGGCTCCCGGGAAGCATCTGGCAGGCAGGTCCCTCTGGCTCTTAGTGTCGGGTCAAGGGGGGGATCTCTGCCCGCTGCTGGTGCCTGCAAGCCCCGCCCCTGCAGCACGCAGTGGAGACCTCCTCACCGCCTCTGCCTGGGGCTGCACTGCAGGCTCCTGCTGGCGGGTGGGTGCCGGGAGCTGCCCCAGGAAGAAGTGAGCGGCACCGACGGCAGCGTGTGGTCCTTCTCCACCAGACGGTCCTGATATTGGGACAAAGTGCGTCCCGACCGATGTAAGGTCGGGACACGGGACAAGTCCCCTAAAATCAGGACTGTCTGGTCACCCTACCAGAGGCCCTCTTCTTTTAGGGATGTTTGAAAGGAGTACCAAGGTGTCTAGAGAGAATTACTCATCCTGTATCATGGAGAACCACTGAGTTTGGCTCTTAACCTACCTAAGAAGCGGAGACTGGTACCCCCTTATGCACCAGTTCCGGTCTTCCATTCATAAACAATTAAGAGAATACTTGAAGTGTTCAGTCTGATCAGGGAATGCTTTCTTTAACCTGGCTGTTCCCTTCCTGCTGTAAGTGCATCTGGCTTCTATGGCATTAGTAGAGTGAGAGAGAAATCTGTTTGAAACCAACAAGGAAGTTAGGTGACTTGTAAAGAAACAAAATGAGGTAAACTTTAAATGTTAGGTGCAGGTGGGGAAGTTAACCATACTCTTTAAATTTGTAAGAATAATATTATAATTACTTAGTTGATTCTTTAAAAAAAAAAGGTAGCTTGTAAAAAAGTTGACTGATTCACAAGGGCTGTTTCCCAACATTCCCAGAAAAAATCAAGCACTTCATGAACTATTACTGTCAAATGCAATTGTAAACATTGAACTTTCCCGCTGAAGGGAAATCTTTGCTGGGAATATTGTGTCCTGGGAAGCCTTCTACTAGAAAACTTTTATTATAGTAACTGCTGTGCCTTAAATATTGTCATTTCAACTTCTGTGGTGGGCAAAAACCTCAGTAATGTTCTGTCTTCTTAACTTGTGCTCAGAAAACATATATTGAGTAACACACCCCATGAGCGCTGCAAGTTTCAGCGCTGTAAAGTGCCAGTGTAGACAGTGCTCCGGTGGTGGGAGTTACTTCCTTCATGGAGGTGGGGTTTTTTTTTGGTTTTTTTTTTTTTTTTAGAGCGCTGGGAGAGCTCTCTCCCAGCGCTATGCCGCGACTACACAAGCCACGTTAAAGCACTGCCATGGCAGCGCTTTAACGTTGGCAGTGAAGACGTGCCCTTAGTGACAACCATACAACACAATTCTCATAACTTCATATGCATTAATTATATACATATATGGATAGAGAAATGACTTTCAGCAGATCATAACCTTTCCCTTGATACCTTACAAGCATGCTTTATGTGTAATATAATTATATACAGATGAGGAATATGGGGAGTTACAGGGTGCTCCCCCAAGGTACAGAATGTCACACCAAGTACGCTATATCCACTGTATCATACTTGTCCACATGTTCCTTGATCTCCTCAAAGAATTCTAATAGATTGGTGAGGTATGTTTTCCCTCTACAAAAGCCACGTTAATTTTTCCCCAACAAATTATTTTCATCTACATGTTTGATAGTTCTGTTCTTTACTATAGTTTCAACCAGTTTGCCTGGTACTGAAATTAGCTTTACTGATCTGTGATTGCCTCTGGAACCCCAGCTGCATGGAAAGCCTTTGGGTCCAAGTTTCCATGCAGCTTACAGGCAGTTCACTTTTGTGATGGTACCTTTTAATTTCCGTTTAACTAGTTCTCTCATTTTGTGTAGGTCCCCTTTCTGAAGTTAAATGCTAGTATGATGTGCTTCTTTGGTATTTCTCCCCACCGCTACTCCCACAAGGATGTTAAATTTAATTATGATATGGCTGATATTACTGAGCGGTTCAGCTATATTCACCTCTTGGACCAGATACTGTGTTCCACTTAGGACTAAATCAAGAATTTCCTCTCCCCTTCTGGGTTCCAGGACCAGCTGCTCCAAGAAGGAGTCACTTATAGTATCTAGAAACTTTTATCTCTTCATCCCGTCCTGAAGTGACATGTACTCAGTCAAGATGGGGATAGTTGAAATCCCACATTATTATTGAGTTTTCTATTTTTATAGTCTTTCTAATCTGCCAAAGCATTTCACAGGCACCATCACCGTCCTGGTCATGTGGTCAGTAGCATATTCCTACTGTTATACTCTTATTATTCAAGCATAGAATTTCTAGCCATTGAGATTCTGTGGTACAGTTTGATTTATTTAAGATTTTGACTATATTTGACTCTGCTTTCTTTCACATATAGTGCCACTCCTGCACCAGCATGACCTATTCTGTCATTCCTATATATTTTGTATCTTTACCATGTCCAATTGATTATCCTCATTCCACCAACTTTGTGTGATGCCTATCATATCAATATCCTCATTTAATATCAGGCACTCAAGTTCACCCACCTTAGTAGGGGGGAGGGATAGCTCAGTGGTTTGAGCATTGGCCTGCTAAACCCAGGGTTGTGAGTTCAATCCTTGAGGGGGCCACTTAGGGATCTGGGGAAAAATCAGTACTTGGTCCTGCTAGTGAAGGCAGGGGGCTGGACTCAATGACTTTTCAGGGCACTACAGTACTCTATGAGATAGGCATATCTCCATATATTTATGTTTAGTATTTAGACTTCTGCCATTTGTATACAAACACTTATTAAGTTTGTCACTTTTTAGGTGTCTGCCATGATCTGATGTAATTGAATGGGATTCTCTTTCATTTGACTGTTTCTCCTCAATTCCTGTCTGTGCTTTATCAATTTCTAGCTTGTCCTCCTTACTAGAATATAGACTCCCCATTAATAGATGCTCCCCTAAGGGATGTCTCTGTCTGAACTGTGCACTCTTCCACAGCTGTTTGCTTTCCCCCAGCCCTTATTTTAAAAACTTCTCTACAACCTTTTTAATGTTATATGCCTGCAGTCTTGTTCTGTTTTGGTTTAGGTGGAGCCCATCTTTCCTGTATAGGCTTCTCCTTTCCCAAAGGGTTCCCCAGTTTGTAATAAACCTAAACCCTCCTCCATACACTATTGTCTCATCCATGCACTGAGACCCTGCATTTCTGACTAACTGGCCCTGCACATGGAACTGTGGAAGCATTTCAGAAAATGCTGTCATGAAGGTCCTGGACTTTAATCTCTTACCTACCAGCCTACATTCGGCCTCCACGACCTCTCCCCTACCTTTCCCTATGTCATTGGTACCTACATGTACTATG